>CAUYUJ010015173.1:22500-34120 GCA_963575745.1 Prorocentrum cordatum
AGTGTGTGTGTATGTATGTGTGTTTGCGTGTATCCGTGCTTGTGTGTGCGTTTGTCTGCGTGCGTGTATGTGCGTGTGTGTCGAACGATCGAAGGCGCACGTCCAGCCACAGCGCATGCAACTGACCGTGACCTGCCTCAACGAGGACTCAAAGGTCAAGGCTCCGGAGAGGCACGCAACCAAACAAGAGCCGCTCGATGCAAACGCATCGAGCCCGAAACGGATCAGAACTCACACCAATCACCACAGTGCACGCCAGCGAACGCTCTATCACGAGAGGAGCGGCTTCCCTGCTGGCGTCTTCCTCCCAAGGATGTAAACACGCCACCTGGACCTCCCCTTCTCCGCACAAGTGACGCAGAAAAGAAAAGCGGGGAGGCTGCCAAGGCATGAACTGCTGAGCCCATGGGCCTTGCGTCCGGAGTGTGTGTGTGTGTGTGCGGGTGTGTGTGTGTGTGTGCGTTGTGTGTGTGCGTTTGTGCAGGCGCGAGTGTCTGTAAATGTTTGTGTTTGCGTGTGCGCGCGCGTGTGTGTGTGAGTATGTGCGTGTGCGTGTGCGTGTGCGTGTGCGTGCGCGCATGTGTGTGTGTGTGCTTTCTATGCCCTGTTGCTGCGCGCAGGGCCGCGACGAACAAAAATGCATGTGTGTAAATGTGTGCGTGTGCGTGTCGCTCGTATTCGTGTGTATGTGTCTGTGCGTGCGTGCGCGTGTGCGTGTGCGTGCGCGTGCGCGTGCGCGTGTGCGTGCGTGCGTGCGTGCGTGCGTGCGTGCGTGCGTGCGTGCGTACGTGCGTGCGTGCACGCGCGCGCGTGTGTGTGCGTGCGTGTGTGTGTGTGTGTGTGTGTGTGCGTGTGTGTGCGCGCGTGTGCGTGTGCGTGTGTGCGTGTGTGCGTGTGCGCGCGTGTGCGCGTGTGCGTGTGTGCGCGTGTTCGTGTGTGTATGTATTTGTGTGCGTGCGAGGTGCCGACTGCGGCGGGCGGAGCGTCGAAACTCCCGGCCACTGCGCGCTGGACACGGGAGCAGCGTCGAGGCCACCCGAGGTCCCGACACCGCAGGCCTAAGCAGGCCAGATGAGGCAGAGCCCCATCCTGGAGCCGAGGGGCCCTTCCGGGGGCACCCGAGCGACCCCAGGCGGGCCACGCGGGCGCGCGGCACGCCAAAGCCCGAAGGCCCCGGGCGACCCCTACAGCAGGAGCCCGACCACGAGAAACCTTCCACAAGGAACCCAACCCCGAGACCTCGTGGAGTCCATTGACTCTTGGTGTGGGAACGTCACGTCACGCTCTCCACAGCAGAGCCACATGGACATCCAGGAAGCCCAGGGCACCCTGGAGGCGAGCAGGGGTGCTTCTTTTGGCAGGGGCTTCCACTGCAGGGGCCGCCAAGACTGGCGTTAAGTCGGGCCTGTCCCCCTACAGAGGAATTTTCGACGAAACCCAAAAAATACCCCCAAAATAACCAAAAAATAATCCAAAAATAATCTGGGGACTATCCTTATAATATCGTTTGACCTTTTGGGGGGCATTTTCGGGGTATTTCTTATTTTTCGTCGAAAATCCCCCTGTAGGGGGACACGCCCGACTTAAGCCTGGCGCCCAGGTGTGCCCCCGCGGAGGGGCGCCGCCCGCCGTAGCCCCGGCAGCCGGAGGCGAGCGCTCCTCCGCCGCCTCTCCCTCTCGGCGGGCGGCGGTGCACTCGGCAAAGACGCGCCGGGGCAATCAGCGCCCCTCAAACGGGGACTCCACTAACGGGTACTTTGGCCAGTGACCCAGCGAACCCAACCCTCCCCGATGTGGGCAACGCTGCAATGCCAGAAAAAGGCCCTAAAGTGGCAACTTTCGGCAAAATTTCAAAGTACCCGTTAGTAAGTACCCGTTACGGTGCCGTTGAGGCAGGGCCGCCCGGAGCCTCCCGGCCCCGCGCAGCACATGCTTGGGCTCATGTTGTTCCCATCCTGCTTCAGGACCGCATCCCGGAAATCATCTCGAGCACCCGGAAAGGTGCCAGAAGCGTGTCGACACGGTGTCGAGACAGCGTCGGGCGAGTGTCTCCCAGGGCCCGGCACGTGCAAACCCTTGAGTTTCGGTCATTTAATTGGGGCTCGAAATTCTTTCTGGTAGTCAAGGCTCAAGTAGGTTGGAGCATCACAAACTGGCGGCGTGCACAAGGGGGTGGGGGAGGGGGAGGGCTTCTTAGAAGCAGGCTGTGCTTCTCCAGAAGGCGCCGGCCCTTCATCTATATATAAGCCCGCGCCCTCTTAAGAAGCAGGGGGCTTCTAAGAAGCCCTCCCCCCTCCCCCCACCCCCCTCCTCGGCATCGCTCGGACGTCCATTTCCCGTGCATTTTTCGGTTTCGTGCGTGCTTTTTTTTTGTTTGCTCGATGGTCCAGGATGGTCCTCGATGGTCCCCGCCGAAAAAAAATGCACACGTCCGAGCGATGCCAGGCCTCTGCGCGTGGCCGAAGAAACTCAGGCGCCGCCTCGCGCCCCCGGTCCCCGACGGCCTCGGCCCCGCGGCCCGAGCCGGCGGCCTCGGCGCGAGCACCGGGGCGGGCGCAAGGGCAGAGGGAGGGGGCGCTGCTCGCTCCCGCGGCGACGCATTCTGCACGTGGGCGCGGCCCCTCAGAAGCGCCCTCTTGTTCTGCCTTATATTTTTAAAAATGTGTTTGGGGTCTGCCTTTTTCTGTGCTGCCTTCTTCTTGTGTCTTTCCTCTTTTTTATGTTTCTTTTGTTCGAGCTCACCCGCAGCGTCGCGGTCGGCACCCTAGCTCACCCGCAGCGTCGCGGTCGGCACCCTCGCCCCGCCATGCCTCGCCTCGCAGCGCAGCTCCTTCCTCGGCGCCTGCGCTGGGCGTGGCGGGGGGCGGCGGTCGCCAGCCAGGCAGCCCTCGCCGCGGAGGCAGCCCAGCGCACGTCGGCCCGCACACCCGGGGGCACGACCGAGGCAGGCCTGGCTGCCCTCGGCCCCTCCCGCGCAGAATCGTCGGACAGCTGCGGCACCGCTGGGCCCCTCTGCGAGCGTTGTGCAGCCCACCTCTTGGTATCTTTCACCGCTGCACGGGTGGAGGGGGCGGTTCTTAGTCAAGGCGGTGCGCTCGCCTGAGTTGCAGGCCCATTGTGTTTTCGTCCTTCAAGGGGGGCGCCTCCCGCAGTGGAAGCTGAATGCCTGTGAGGGCTTGCGATGGGGGAGCCTCTGGGACGGGAGACTGCAGCAGCGTCGCTGGCGCATCCTGGGATTACTCTGGTCCTCCTCCTCGTCCTCCTCCTCCTCCTCCTCCTCCTACCTCGTCCTCCTCCTCCTCCTCCTCCTCCTCCTCCTCCTCCTCCTCCCTCCTCCCTCCTCCCTCCTCCCTCCTCCCTCCTCCTCCCTCCTCCCTCCTCCTTCCTCTGCCTCCCTCTCGCTCCCTGCCCCTGCCCCCCTGTACCCTCCCCCTCTCCTCCGATGCCATGCTATGCCGTGCTATACCATGCCTCGCGTTCTCTCTCTCTCTCTCTCTCTCTCTCCCTCTCTCTCTCTCCCTCTCTCTCTCTCTCTCTCCCTCTCTCTCTCTCTCTCTCGGGATCACTGCCCCATTCGACGTCCGACCGTGCGAACATAGAGAGGAGATCTGCACCACGGCAAGGGATGGGAGGGAGGGGGCAGGACGCCAGACGTGACGTTTGCGCACCTAGCCCGACCCTCCCCCTCTCTCCGCCGCCCGGCCGCCCTCCTCCCGCCCCCGATCCGCCTGACAGTTCACGTCCCCCAGGAAGCCGCCGAAGGCGACCGCCTGTGGCGCGCGCGCGCGGGCGCGCGAGAGGAGGGGCTCGGGGGGCACGGGTCAGTCGAGCTCGCCGTCTCCCGCGGTCGGACCTGGGCCAGAAGAGCATCCTTCGAGAGCACGAGACCCTCCTCCGCCGGCCAAGCCACCCCAAACCATGGCATCGCTCGAGGGTGCCCTCCCCAGGATGCACAAGAACATCAGACAAACACGAAGAACAACAGGGAACCCTCCCCGATCCGACTTCGATCTTATAACCTCGGTCCGACCGTAAGATCACGTCGCGTCCGATCCTCCTCTCTCTCTCTGACTCCTGCTGATCCCCCTGCTCTTCATACATCCTTCCTCCCTGCGCTATTCATCGTGCCTCATCCACTCGTCTCTCGCCCCCGTCCTTTCATTTCCCTTCCCCCATCTCTTCTTCACTCCATCCATCTCTCTTCCATCCTCCAGATTCCCCCCTCTCCAACTCATCATCCTCTGCCTTCTCTTCTGCCTCCTTTGTCCTTGAAACCGCCTCCTTCCTCAATTACCCGTTCTACCTCCCCCTTTCTTTCGCGAGGCCTCAATCATACATCTGACGGCTGGTGGCTCGCAGCTTTGGTCAAGGCCCTCACTGCTTCTACCGCTTCCTCCAGCGCGATAGCCTCCGCAATAAAGGAAGAAGCAGGATCAATAATCAACGTGCCTGCGAGTAGCACTAAGTCGGGCGTGTCCCCCTGCAGGGGGATTTTCGACGGAAAAGCAAATACAAAACAAATGCTCCCAAATGGTCAAACCTCCGCAAAAAATAGTCCCCATACTATGTTTGACTAGTTTGGAATATTCGTCCTGTGGAGGGACGGGCCCGACTTCAGAGTAGCACTGGAATCGTTACTTCGCGCCCCTTTTTGCGAACAGCGGACTCCACGCACCAAGCCGCAGCCGAGAGCACGTCCCGGCACGAGTGCCCCTATCTGTGCACACGAAGGTGCTCGCACTAACATAAAGTCCTCGGCTGAAATGCATCCACATTGAAACTGCAGCTGCCGCATGTCCATCTTGTATGGGACGCACAGAGACATACCAGTACTATGTGTCTTCCTTGGAGGTGCGCGTCCGACCCGAACATATAGTATACCCAGCTTGTAGTAGATCCTCCTCCTCCTCCTCCTTCTCGTCCTCCTCGCCGCCCTCCTCCTCTTCCTCCTCCTCCTCCTCCTCCTCCTCCTCCTCCTCCTCCTCACCCTCCTCCTTCTCCTCATCCACCTCCTCCTCCTCCTCCTCCTCCTCCTCCTCCTCCTCCTCCTCCTCCTCCTATCTCCTCCTCCTCCTCCTCCTCCGCCTCCTCGGCCTCCTCCTTCTCCTCCTTCTCCTCCTCCTCCTCCTCGCCCTCGTCCTCCTCCCGTCCTCGTCCTCGTCCTCCTCCCCTCCTCCTCCCACCGCCACCTCCTCCTCTTCTCCTCCTACTCCTCCACTTCCTCGGCCTCCTCCTCCTCCTCCTCCACTTCGTCTCCTCCTCCTCCTCCTCGTCCTCTCCTCCTCCTCCTCCTCCTCCTCCTCCCTCCTCGCCGCCCTCCTCCTTTCCTCCTCCTGCTCCCCTCCTCCTCCTCCTCCCCTCCTCACCTCCACCTCCACCTCCACCTCACCTCCAACTCCTCCTCCTCTTCTCCTCATCCTCCTCGCGCCTCTTCTCCTCCCCTCCTCCTCCTCGTCCTCGTCTCGTCCTCGTCCTCGTCCTCCTCCTCGTCCTCCTCGTTCCTCCTCGTCCTCCTCGTCCTCGTCATCTTTCTCCTCCTCTTCTCCTCCTCCTCGCCGCCGCCCTCGTCCCTCCTCCTCCTCCTCCTCCTCCTCTCTCTCCTCCTCCTCGTCCTTCCTCGTCCTCCTCTCCTCCTCCTCCTCCTCCTCCTCCTCCTCCTCCTCCTCATCCCCTCCTCCCCCCCCCCTCCTCCTCCTCTTGCTCCCTCCTCTTCCTCCTCCTCCTCCTCCTCTTCCTCCTCCTCCTCCTCCTCCTCCTCCATCCCTGCTCCTTATGTGTTCCTCCTCTCTGTCGCACCCCGAGGCCAGGTTTTAGGGCGGGCGCTTCGCCTGAGACGTCCTCACCACTTATGACCCTGAAGCTTAGAATGTAGCAACCGTATTACAGACGGAGGGCGGGCCGTCTTCGAAATGTTGCTCTCGCCTTAGCGCCGCGCACATTCGCTTTAAACATTTGCAAGAGCTTCACGGATTGAGGGTGGGTGGTTGTCAAGATGTGGCTCTCGCCTTAGCGCCGCGCACATTCGTTTGAAACATTTGAAAGCTTCACGGATTGAGGGCGGGTCGTTTGCAAAATGTGGCTCTCGCCTTAGCGCCGCGCACATTCGTTTGAAACATGTGAAAGCTTCACGGATTGAGGGCGGGTCGTTTGCAAAATGTGGCTCTCGTCTTAGCGCCGCGCACATTCGTTTTAAACATCTGCATGAGCTTCACGGATTGAGGGCGGGTGGTTTTCAAACTATGGCTCTCGCCTTAGCGCCGCGCACATTAAAGCTTGCAAGTGTTTCGCGGGGTTCCCATGATCAACGCACCAGGAACTGTGTTATGGATGGAATCATGATTATGCGGGTGCAACAGTTATGTTGATTCGGTGGGGTGAAGTCCCAAGAATGGCGTTCTGGCACGATTCTGGATCATCAAGGCGCAAAATTCAAGTTGATACGTGGCGTTGCATTCCCGAGAACAATGTTTTGGCACGCTTCAGGATCTCCAAACCGTTCCCTTCCAACGAGGCAGTTCCCCCAATGGAAATGAACCGTTGTAGGGGCCTATGAAGAGGGAGCTTGGAGGGAGGGTTAATTCCAACATCGTTGATGACTCTTGGGTTTCCACTGGTCCTCCTCCTCCTCCTCCTCCTCCTCGCTCCTCGCCGCCCTCCTCGCCGCCCTCCTCCTCCTCCTCCTCCTCCTCCTCCTCCTCCTCCTCCTCCTCTCGCGCTCCTCGCCGCCCTCCTCGCCGCCCTCCTCCTCCTCCTCCTCCTCCTCCTCTCCTCCTCCTCCTCCTCCTCCTCCTCCTCCTCCTCCCTCCCCTCCCCCTCCCCCTCCCCTCGCCCCTCCCCCTCCCCCTCCCCTCCCCTCCTCTTTCCTCCTCCTCTCCTCCTCCTCCTCCTCCTCCTCCTCCCCTCGTCCTCGTCCTCGTCCTCGTCCTCGTCCTCGTCCTCCGTCCTCCTCCTCCCCTCCTCCTCCTCCTCCTCCTCCTCCGCCTCTCTCCCTTCCCTCCCCTTCCCCCTCCCTGTTCGGTCTTCCTTCCGTCCGGAGGCTCGCCTCCAGGAGCACCCTCCTGAGCTCCCCCGCCTGGAAGCGCAGCACGCTGCCCTGCAGCACCCGCTTCACGCGGCGCTCGGTGTCCCGCTTGGACCCGTCGGCCTGCGGCGGAGGCGGCGTGCTCCTCCTCCTCCTCCTCTCCTCCTCCTCCTCCTCCTCCTCCTCCTCCTCCTCCTCCTCCTCCTCTCCTCCTCTCTCCTCCTCCTCCTCCTCCTCCTCCTCCTCCTCCTCCTCCTCCTCCGCCTCCTCCTCCTCCTCCTCCTCCTCCTCCTCGCTCCTCGCTCCTCGCTCCTCGCTCCTCGCTCCTCGCTCCTCGCTCCCCGCCCGCTCCCGTCCTCGCCCTCCCCCGCATGTACCTCAGAAGCGCTCTGCGCGAATCCTCCTCGATTCCTCGCCGCCTCGTGCCCCCCCTTTTATCCTCCTCCTGTCTCCTCGCCCTCGCACGCGTCGTCCTCCTCCTGCTCAGCCTGGTCTTCCGCAGAATCCTTCTCCTCCTCCTGCTCCTGCGCCTACTCCTACTCCCCACCACCCACCACCACCACCACCACCACCTCCTCCTCCTCCTTCCTCCTCCTCCTCCTCCTCCTCCTCCTCCTCCTCCCCTCCTCCTCCCCTCCTCCTCCCCTTCCAGCTCATCCCGCAGCGGGTTGACAAACGCACAAACGTCCCTCCCTTCCCATGCTGTCCCTGGCCCCACGAGACCCTGGATCATTCAAGCACTGGGAAGCCAAAGTACCGAGATGATGTAAGCTGTAACGCACGTGTCAATATGGCGCGCTTCGACTTGAGATGGCCTCAGAAGGCCACTCAGAGCCCAAAGCAGGGCCGAGAAGCTCCCAAAATGGCCCAAGACCGCTCCGAGGCGACCCAAGACGGCCCGAAGACAACCCGCAAATCCCCCAAGACGGCCCAAGGCCACCCCAAAACGGCTCCAAGCCGGCCCCAGGATCCGACCAGACCGCCCCAAGATGAGTCTACCGACCCTCCTCGTGAGAGCCCAGCAGAGCTATCTCGCCAAGTACGGCCCGATACTCCCCCGACAGCACGCTCCCAAGAGGCGCCCGAGCAGGCCCCCCGATCCCCCAGGAGACGGCAAGAGGCAACGCAACGGCCATGCGGCACAACCGATCGCTCTCTGAAGAGACGGGCAGCGCCGCTCTGCGTGAATCTCAGTGGTGCCATGGCACGGCTGCGAGCCCTGCCGCGGGCAGCTGCACGTGATGCTGCCATGCGATCGGGTATTGATTTGCCATAATGCCCTCAGGCCCCTCGAGTTCTCCGTCCTCAATCTGAGTACAATCAAAAACCCTAATAAGGACGCGCGGTAAGGACGCGAGACCCTTGGAAGCCGAAGTTGGGATTTTTGGGGCGGCGGGCGACGAAAACCCCAAGGACGCAAGAGCAAGGAAGAGCTAGGACGCAAGGGTGCCCTGAGCAACGTCGCGCGTCCTCATCAGGGTTTTTGACTGTATGCGGGGGCCCAGATCCCAAGTGGCCGGATTTTCGGGGGCGAAGGCATGAACGATTCTTGCCCCGGTGCCGGTGCCGGTGCCGGTGCCGGTGCCGGTGGGCGAGAATCGTTCTATAGTGCGGGGGCGTGGCGCGTGCCCCCGCGCGCTGCCGCGCGGCTCTCCTGGAGGCACGAGGGCCCCCGGACGACAGCGAGGGCCCAAGAGGCCCCCCCGAGGCGGCCCAAGGGGGCCACGAGTCGCCCGGAGGTCCTGCCCGGGCAGCCAAGATAGGGGGCCACACGCGAACCTACCCCTACACCCTGCGAAATGCTTAAGAAATCATGGGTTAAGAAACTCATAGTCTCAGAACTTGAGTAAAAACCCAAATTTCTATTGAACATCTTGGGATTTACATTGAAACATTAAGAACCATCGAGACTCTGGACGAAAACTTAGGTTTTCTTAAGCATCGCCTAGGGTGTACCCCTACCCCCCACGATTTCTGAGGGGGAGGGTGGGGTTCACTTCGCTCGTGAGCTCCCAGACGAAGTGAACCCCACCCTCCCCCTCAGGAATCGTGGGGAGTGGGGGTAGGGTTCGCATGCGGCCCCCTACAAGAGGGCCTCTAGACGGCCCCAGAGGCCTCCAGGACGCCGCAAGGAGGGCTCCAAGAGGCCCCCCAAGATGGCCCTAAGAGGCCCAACTCAATGACTCTCCGTAGATTTCAGCTGTCCCAGATGGGCCCAAGAGAGCCCCAGAAGCCCCCAAAACTGCTCCAAGAGGTGGAACTCCAACTGGCACGTCATGCTCTCCGCCCCAAGATGACCCCCGAGACCACCAGCAGGCCCCCAAGGGCCCCCCAAGAGGCCCAAATCAGGCCCCAAGAAACCCCCCAAAGCCCCAAGGTACACCCAAAACCGCCTCCAAGAGGCTTCCGAAAAAAAGGCGTCCCAGGATATCCCCACAGGCATCCAAGAGCAGCGGTGGCGGGACGGGCCGAAGGCCATCAGATATCTGCGCACCTGCATTTTCGTATGCTATGTTTCACTGCGCAGTGGCACGCTACGTTATTCGGACCAGTAGTTGCTCATTTGTGAGATGCCGCGTTGTCAGAAGAGGGAACCACCAAGTCAAGGTCGCGCTGGACTCATGTGTGACACGGTCTAGCTTAACCAGCTTGTATAGCGAGATTCACCCTCGAGCTGCAGCAACAAATAATATGAGCACACACTTGCAAGCATGATTCTGGAGGTAGCGCAACACATCAGCAGCTGTTGCGGCGACAGCAGGCTCGCCGAGGGTGAGAAGGCGTGTGAGCTGATGGGTTGCCATGTTTCCCCGTTCCCCTCCCCCCGTGGTCCAAAGAGCGAAAGAGCGCCAGTGGATCACCTTGAAGACACAAAAGGGGGGGTGTGCTCCAGGGAACCCCTCCCCCCCCCTCCCCCCCTTAAGGGGGGGGGGGGGGTCCCGAGAACCCCCCCGCCCCCTTCCCCCCTTTAAGGGGGGGGGGGGGTTTCGAACCCCTCCCCCCCCCCCCCTTTGAAAGGGGGGGGGGGGTTTCGGAACCCCCCCCCCCCCCTCCCCCCTTGAAAGGGGGAGGGGGGGGTTCGAACCCCCCCCCCCCCCCCCTCCCCCCCTTTCTCAGGGTTCCGGTGCGAGTCGAGCCGAGCGCGCGGACTGTTGGACGTAGGGGCCGCCCCCGACGGCCCCTACGTCCAACAGTCTGCGCGCGAGGCGAGCGAGGTTTAGGGTTTAGGGTTAGGGTTAGGGGTTAGGGCTTAGGGTTTAGGGTTTAGGGTTTAGGGTTTAGGGTTTAGGGTTTAGGGTTTAGGGTTTAGGGTTTAGGGCTTCTCTTAGCGCAGCGGCCGACAGTCCAGGCAATGCTGCCCCCCCTTCGGCAAGCTTGATTGGGGGGGCGGTTAGCCGACCCGAGCAAGCTTGGCGAAGGGGGCAGGAGGTGCAACATCTTCCCACCCCCGGCCGCATGGCCGGCAACCTCCCAAACTAAAGCCTTTTAGGGTTTAGGGCCGTTGGCCCCTAAATTCCCAAATGCGTTCCAAGCGCTCCCAGGCGTTCCCTGGCGCTCCCAGGCGCTCCCAGGCGCTCCCAAGCGCTTTCAAGCGCTCCCAGGCGCTCCCCGGCGCTCCCAGGCGCTCCCGGCGCGTTCCGAAGCGCTCCCAAGCGCTCCCAGGTGTCCCTGGCAATCCCAAGCGCTCCCAGGCGCTCCCAGGCGCTCCCAAGCGCTCCTAGGCGCTCCCAAGCGCTCCCAGGCGCTCCCGGCGCGTTCCCAGGCGCTCCCAAGCGCTCCCAGACGCTTCCAGGCGCTCCCTGGCGCTCCCAAGCGTTCCCAGGCGCTCCCGGCACGCTTCCAGGCGCTCCGAGGCGCTCCCAGGCGCTCCCAGGCGCTCCCAGACGCTCCCAGGCGCTCCCAGGCGCTCCCAGACGCTCCCAGGCGCTTCCAGGCGTTCCAAGGCGCTCCCAGGCGCTCCCAGGCGCTCCCAGGCGCTCCAGGCGTCCCAGGCGTCACTCAGAAGAAAAGGTCTTTGGGTTTAGGGTGTTATATTCGTTGAGGATCAGGGGAGGGTTTATCGTTGAAGCGCGAATCCCCAAAAGAGGGGGAGGGCAGCAGCAAAAGCTGCCACAAACACTCGGGCTACATGCTGAAGCGTCTCAGAGATGCCCTGTCTCTCGTAGACGGCGACGGTGATGCGCGGTGGGGTGGGCAGAAGCACAACGAGGTGCTTGGGAATTTAGGGTTTAGGGTTTAGGGTTTAGGGTTTAGGGTTTAGGGTTTATGGTTTAGGGTTTATTGTTTAGGGTTTTGGGTTTAGGGTTTAGGGTTTAGGGTTTAGGGTTTAGGGTTTAGGGTTTAGGGTTTAGGGTTTAGGGTTTAGGGTTTAGGGGTTTAGGGGTTTAGGGGTTTAGGGGTTTAGGGGTTTAGGGGTTTAGGGGTTTAGGGGTTTAGGGGTTTAGGGGTTTAGGGGTTTAGGGGTTTAGGGGTTTAGGGGTTTAGGGGTTAAGGGGTTTAGGGGTTTAGGGGTTTAGGGGTTTAGGGGTTTAGGGGTTTAGGGGTTTAGGGGTTTAGGGGTTTAGGGGTTTAGGGGTTTAGGGGTTTAGGGGTTTAGGG
>CAUYUJ010015173.1:34220-59220 GCA_963575745.1 Prorocentrum cordatum
GTGTTCCCCAAGGCTTTCCAGACCGACTCGGGGAGCACATGATCCGATAGCTTGGCCTAATTTTAGCCCAATGTTCGTCCACATAGGCGTTTCCAGAAAGGCATGGGGCGGCGGTGATTCGCCGTAGGCGTCTTCGATCCGCCGCCCCCTGCTGGCTTGCCACAGGGGTGCCCGGCGTGCTGAATCCTATCGCTCTTGGTTTTTGTTTTTTTCCACACGAACTCCCCCGGGGCTCGGGCCCGTCCCGCCAGCCACCCGGAAGATGCCCAATTCTCACCACAAAAACCTCAAGACGGCTCAAGATGGCTTTCAAGACCGCCAAGATGGCCCAAGATGGACTCCAAGATGGCCTCCAGGATGGTTAAGATGGCCCCAAGATGCCTGCAAGACAGCCCAAGATGCGTCCACGACGGCAAAAGATGGCCTCAAGATGGTCCAAGACCGCCCAAGAGGCCCCCAAGAGGCCTCCAAGATGGCCCAAGAGACCTCCAAGAGGTCCTCCAGGCCAAAATCACTGATGTTCCTTCGGTTTTGAAGGATTCTGGCATTTGCTTCTCTTCGGTCCTCCGAAGGCCCGAGACGGCCAAGAGCCCCCAAAGATCGCCCCAAGACCGCCCAGGAGGTGTCCAAAATGGCCCACCACGGCCTAATAGGCCCCTAAGACGGCCCCAAGAGGGCTCCAAGACGCCCAAGATGGCTTCCAAGACGGCCCTGGAGCACCCCAAGAGGGCCCCAAGTCGGCCCAGAGAGGCCCTCAAGCGGATTCCGACGGCGTCTGACGGGCAAAAACGACTCTTAGACGGCCCAAGACAGCCCAAGAGGCTCCCAAAAGGTTCTCCAGGAAGCCCGAAGAGGCCACAATCATGGATTTTCCGTCGGTTTTTGAAGGATTCTGGCATTTGCTTCTGCTCGGCCTTCCGACGGCCCGAGACGGCCCACGAGCCCCCACACGTCGCCCCAAGATCGCCCAAAAGGCGCCAAGATGGCCCCAGAAAGGCCCAAGACGCCCCCAAGACGGTCTCAACAGGGCCCAAAGAGGCCTTCAAGACGCCCAAGATGGCCTCCAAGACGTCCCTGGATCACCCCAAGAGGGCCTCAAGTCGGCCCAGAGAGGCCACAAGACGGCGGCTTCCGACGGCGTCGGACAGGCCAGGATTGCTCTAAGACGGCCCAAGAGGCGTTCAGGTGGTCCCCAAGACGGCCCCAGAAGCCTCCAAGAAGGCCTCTAAGAAGGCCCAAAGAGGCCCAAATCATTGATGTTCACTCGGTTTTGAAGGACTTGGGCCGTTGCGTCTTTTCGATCTTCCGACGGCCCGAGAGGGCCCACAAACCTCCAAACGTCACCCCAAGATCGCCCAAGAGGCCGTCCAAGATGACCCCAGAACGGCCCAAGAGGCCCCGAAGACGGTCCCAAGAGGGCCCCAAGACGGCCCGAGAAGACGCCCAAGATGGCGTCCAAGATGGCCCTGGAGCACCGACCCCAAGAGGGCCCCAAGTCGGCCCTGAGACGACCAAGGAGGACCCCGAGAAGCCCCTATATGAAGGCCACTGAGAGGCCCAAGGAGGCCCCCAAGATACCCCCAAAAGGCCCCCAGGTCCCAAGAAGCTCCAAGGAGGCCCCAAGAGTGCCCCCAGAGGCCCGCTCCTCCTCCTCCTCCTCCTCCTCCTCCTCCTCCTCCTCCTGATCTTCCCCGCCATCTTCCCCCAAGCGTTCCCCGAAAGGCTTCCACAAGGGCTGGGAGAACACATGGCCCGATAGCTTGGCAGAGCTCTTGCCACAACGCTCGGCCACACTGGCGATTCCAGAAGGCCGGGGGCGGCGGTGATTCGCCGTATGCGTCTTCGGTAACGCCAACGTCTCAGTATGCGTTGATGATTCGTATCCGCCCCCGCATGATGTTCCCAGATGTGCCAAGACAGCGCCGAGACGCACCGACGCGACGCTGATGTATCCCATTATGATAGAGAGGGGCAGCAGGGGGCGAAGCCCTTACGGATCTATATAGATATATATATATATATATATATTTATGTCATATATATATGACATATATATATGACATATATATATACATATATATATATATACATATATATATATATACATACATACATACATACATACATACATACATACATACATACATACATACACACGTGTATTAGAGGCCTCCTAGATGGGGTCCGAGTAGACGGGGTCGAAGGATCGCGCCGCGTCACCAATACATCAGTGATGCATCGCCGATGCATCGGCCATGCACTGGCGACACCGGCGATACATCCGCGGCGTCGGCGTGGAGAGACACGGACTCCACATCGAGCCGCATCGTTGATGCATCGGCGATGCGGCGCGATCCTCCGACCCCATCTGCTCGGATCCCATCTGGGAAGCCTAGATGTGTGTGTATATATATATATATATATATATTCTGTATGTGTATATGTATATGTGTATGTGTATATATATATATATATATGAGCCCTTTCTGTCCTCCCCGAGCAGCCTCCTGCGCCAGCATGCCCAGCAATTCCTCCTTCTTGGCCCGGAGGTCGCCGAATAGCCCACGCACGTGCAGCTCGGCGGCCAGCTGCGCCTCGCTCCAGGCCGGGGGGCCACTCTTCCAATCCTCCCCGCCGCCCTTCGTTAAGGGCTTAACGACCTACCTCTGCCGTCCCTCGACTCTCGCGCCGGAGTAGCCACGAGCTGCTCCGAACGTCCTGGGGAAACTCTGTGGAGTCACTCCGACTTGCCTGGATTTGCCCGGATGTCCCTCGATGTATCTGCCTTCGCCTCAATTTGTCTGGCCTGATCCCCACAAGTCGATCGGCGAGAAGTCGCCGCGCCCGCAGAAACCCCCTCTCCCTCCCACCCCTCCCCCTGCCAGCCTCCGCCCGGCCGCTCCCCTCCCCCCCAACCCTCCCTCCCTCGTCGTCATCCCCCCTCGCCTCCCCTCCCCTCCCCTCGCGCCCTCTCCTCCCTCCATTCGGCCTCCCTCCACCCTGCGGCTCCCCCCAAACCCCAAATCCCTCCCTCCCCTCGCCCTCCTCCTCCTCCCTCCCTCCCCCCTCGCTCCCGTAAGGGGGACATCTGGGACTATTTGGGAAACATTTTCGTGGTGTATGTTGATAAGTTGGCATTCGTTTGATTGTTCGGTTTGTGTTCCTTGTCTCGGTCATGTCTTTTGTTCTCTCTCATCCTCTTCGTCGTCACCTAACCGTGCAATATAATCCGATTGAATAGCCGCACGCAAGAATTCTTGTTGGAATCCACGCACTAGAAATCAATTTACAAATCGCCCACAACAGGAATCCGAATGCAAAGCCTCACAATAGGTTTACCCGCGCAATGGCAATCGGTTCGTAAATCGCCAACAAAAGGAATCTGAGTGAAAAGCCGCACACACAGGATTGCATTTGTAAACTGTAACCCATACGATAGAAATCATGTTGGGCATCGCCCACGAGAATTCCTTTTGAAAGGAAGCCAGAAAAAGTTCTGGACTCCCTGGAACCAAAAAAAACAACCAACAAAAAAAACGAAAAACCAACGCCCCCTCCATTTTCTTATTCTTCTTCTTCTTCTTCTTCTTCTGTTTCTTCTTCTTCTTCTTCTTCTTCTTCTTCTTTTTTGTCGCGCCCGCCCCCGCCCCGAGAAAAACACACACCAAATTAAACGAGAAACCGTCGCCCCCTCTCTCTCTTTTTGTTCGGAGGCGGGGCGGGCGCGAGCAAACAAAAAAAAAAAAAACATGGCGGGGGCAACGGTTTTTCGCTAATTTGTTTGTTGTTGTTTCCTCTCTGGAGGGTCAAACACTTTGTCTGGCTCCCTTTCAAAGGACATCGCTGAGTGGGATTTACACATTGAATTCTAGTGCGTGGGTTGCACATAGAATCCTTGTTGTGCGGTTTTTCAGCCGGATTCCCCGTGAGCGATTTTCAACTTTATTTCTATTTTGCGCATTGCAAATAAAACCTTCTTGTGCGGCTTTTATGTGTGATTGGTTCTTGTGGGCGATTTGCGAATCGATTTCTAGTGCGGATTACACCTAGAATTCCTTCTGTACTACTCTGCGGTCGTGCAACTTTCGTGGGGGGTGTACACATTTATTTTTATTGCGTTTAGGGTTCGCACAACGTGTTAGCGTCTGCGGACCTCGTAGCGGTATCAATTGGTCCCCGCCAATCGGCTTGGCTGCGATGCCTCGTCAAACACGTGGGATTCGCGTCGCGGCGGCAAGATCTCGGGCCTGCCGATGCGATGGGCGCCGCTTCCGGACCCTGCGCCGGCGCCGGCCCAGGCGCCGACCCGGGAGCCAATTCGGGCGTTCGGCCTGGGCGCTGGCTCGGACGCCGAGCCGGGCGCCGGAATCGGCTCGGAACATCCTGGGCGCCGGACTCAGAAATTCAGCATTGTCGAAAGAAAAATGTGTATTAGAATGGCCTTTTCTTCGGCGCCGCCTCGGAAACCGATTGTCCGGAACCGAGGACGTGGGGTTCTGGGAGGAAGGGGCACTGGGCCGATTTGGCGCGCGGTTTGGGCAGAGGAGCAGAACCCGAGCGGCGGCGGTTCGAATCCGAGCGGGGGCTGGGAGCGAGCCGGGAGCGCCTGGGAGCGTGCCGAACCGGGCGCCGGTGGTTCGGGCGTTCGGCTTGGGCGCTGGCTCGGACGCCGAGCCGAGCGCCGGAATCGGCTCGGACCTCCTGGGTGCCGGAATCAGAAACTCAGCATTTTCGAAAGAATAATGTGTATTGGAATGGCCTTTTTTGCGGCGCCGTCTCGGAAACCGAGTTTCCGGAACCGAGGATGTGGGGTTCTAGGGGAAACGGGCACCGGGTCGATTTGGCGCGCGGTTTGGGCAGAGGAGCAGAATCCGAGCGTCGGCAGCTCGAATCCGCATAGGGGCCTTCCGGCGCTAAGGGAGCGCTTGGGAGCACCTGGGAGCGCCCGGGAGCGTCTGGGAGCGTTTGGGAGAGTGCTGGGAGCGTGCCGGGAGGGCCTGGGGGGACCTCGGCGCGGGCGCCGCTTCGAGCGTTCGGCCTGGGCGCTGGCTCGGACGCCGAGCCGGGCGCCAGAATCGGCTCGGACCACCTCCCGGGCGCCGGAATCAGAAATTCAGCATTTCGAAAGAAAAATGTGTATTGGAATGGTTTTTTTTGGGGCGCCGTCTCGGAAACCGAGCTTCCGGAACCAAGGACGTGGGGTTCTCGGGGGAACGGGCACCGGGCCGATTTGGCGCGCGGTTTGCAGAACCCGAGCGTCGGCGGTTCGAATCCGAGTGGGGGCCTTCCGGCGCTCCTGGGAGCGCCTGGGAGCGTCTGGGAGCGTCTGGGAGCGTTTGGGCGAGTGCCGAGCGTGCCGGGAGGGCCTGGGAGGACCTCGGCGCGGGCGCCGGTTCGGGCGTTCGGCCTGAGCGCTGGCTCGGACGCCGAGCTGGGCGCCGGAATCGGCTCGGACCACCTCCCGCGCGCCGGAATCAGAAATTCAGCATTTTCGAAAGAAAAATGTGTACTGGAATGGTTTTTTTTTCGGCGCCGCCTCGGAAACCGATTCGGGAACCGAGGACGTGAGATTCTGGGGGGAACGGGCACCGGGCCGATTTGGCGCGCGGCTTGGGCAGAGGAGCAGAACCTGGGCGTCGGCGGCTCGAATCCGAGCGGGGGCGTTCCTAACAATTCGGTTCAAATCCGCAGGGTTGCCAGCAGAGCCGCGGCGGCAGCAATGCCAAAACCCAGCGTCCGGAAGCTGCTGGCGGCGTGGCACCGGGGCGTGCTGCGGACGGAGCACCACGGCGGAGGAGCGCCAGGCCATCAAGGAGGCGGACAAGAGGGAGAGGGAGAAGACGGAGAAGAAAAAGAAGAAGGAGGCGGCGCAGAACAAGACAACGCATTAGTGTCTGCGGACCTCGCGGCGGTGCCAATTGGTCCCCGCCAGTCGGCTTGGCTACGATCCTGCGTGAAACACGTGGGATTCGCGTCGCGACGGCTAGATTTCGGGCCCGCCGATGCCGCGATCACTCGCAAAACGCGTCGGATTCGCGTCGCGACGGCTTGCGCGGAGCGCTTGTCGGGCCATCCCGAAGGCGCTTCCGCTCGTGCAGGCTCGCGCGGAATGCTTACCGGGCCGCCCCAGAGCCGCGCCCGCTCGCGCAGGCTTACACGGAATGCTGGTCGGGCCGCTCCGGAGCCGCTCCTGCTCGTGCCGGCTCGCACGGGATGCTTGTCGGGCCGCTCCGGAGCTGCTCCCGCTCGTGCCAGCTCGCACGGAATGCTTGTCGTGCCGTTCCGGAGCCGCTTCCGCTCGCGCTGGCTCGCTCGGAGCGTTGGATATGCTTCGGCGCGCCCATCTGGCGCTCGCGCAAGCTTGCGCCAGGCTCGCTTACATCGTTCGGCATGGTATCGTTACATTGTCTTTCGCAATGGCACCACTCGAGTTTGCTCAATACGTGGTGTTTTTCGTCTTGAGGGTGTAGGGTTTACCTATTGAATTCTACTGTGTGAACTGTATCAACCCTTAGAAATGTATTGCAAACGGCTTGGCCTTTAATCCGATGTTGAAAAAGGTGGATCGCATCCACCTCTAATCGAATCCAAAGAGCAGTGGATCCACCCCTGATGGGATTAATTATATTCGAGGCCGTTCCGTTCCCACTATGATTCTAATAGAAGTGGGTCCACATCTAATATGATTATACCCCAGGTGCTTCCATATTCATAGAGTTGTATTGGAAGTGGATCCACCTCTAATGGGATCCCATTCGAAGGGAATCCACACTGCATGCAGTTTAATTATCCGTGACCCCGTCACTAAACAGGATCCCAATAGAGGTGGATCCACCCTCATGTGCTTCGATTCGAGCTGAATCCCTCATTGCGCTGATAGTATTACAAAATGCTTCATCCTTGACAAAATTCTGTTAAAGGTGGATCCACTTCTAATAGGATTCCAGTCGCAATGTGTTCACCCCTGGTGAGATTATCTTTGATGTGGCTCCGCATGGCTTAGCAGGCATCGCATGGCTTAGCAGGCTGCCGGGGTGCTGGCAGAACTTAATAAGGCTAGCAGGTGTTAGCAAATATTGGCAAGTCTCAGCAGGCAAATCAGGGGCTAGCAGGCGGCCTTGATAGGGCGTATCAAGGCTTAGCTGGGCCTGGCAGGTGGCTGCCAAAACCGATCAAGGTTTAGCAGAGGGCCACAGTGCCTAGCAGGGTTCGGCTAGGCCTAAGAGGGCTTAGCAGGGGCCAACAGAGCTTAGCCATCGCAGTGGTTAGTCGCAGGTGGCCCCAGGGACCCTGGATTCTACCAGAGGTGGTTCCATTTCCAATCGGATGCAAATAGGTGGGTCCTCGTCTAATAATTTTAGATTCTAAATGGTTTCGTTCTCAATCAATTTCTATTCGAGGTGGGCCCGCTTCTAACGGGATTCGAATAGAGGCGGGCCCACCTTTAATGGATGTTTGTTTGTACACGTGGCTCCATCCTTAACAGGGTTTCTTTAGAGGTGGATCCACCGCTGATAGGATTCGGATACATGCGAGTCCTTCATTGATCGTATGGACCTTAACGATTGCATTGCCATTAAGAAGATTGTTTTTGGTGGGCCCACCTCTAATAGGATTATATTAGAGATCGGCCTTCCCTACTCGGATTACATTAGAGGTGCCTCCATCCCTGCTTTGATTATATTGCAGGTGGCCCCAGACCTGCTAGATTTCTGTTAGAGGCGAGGCCGATCTTACTGGTATCCCTGATCGGGTTTCATTCGAGAAGGCGTCATACCTAATAATACTGGATTCAAGGTGGGCCCATCCCTATTAGGACGCTATTAGAGGTTGACCAGTCCCTCAAAAGATTGTATCAGAAGGTTAACATCACCAGTGGGATTACGTCTGAGGTGGCTCCACCCTCAAAATCGGATACTATAGAAGGTTGCCCCATTCCACATATGATTCAATCATAAGTGGGTCCATCCCTCAGGTGGCCCCATCCTTGTTAGGGGTTATGTCAGAGATCGCTCCACCTCTAAACGGATTCTATCGGAGGTGCATCGAATCTAAATTTTGAAAGGACAGTAGAGGTGGATCCACCTCTGATAGGGTCCTCTTAGAGGTGAAAACATCCAGTGCAAGTTTTCAACACGGATGGCCTTACCCTGAATCGGAATCGGTTAGAGATGGACCCCACCCTTCGTCTGATTATTTTTGATATGGGCCCATCCAGAGAGAGAGAGAGAGAGAGAGAGAGAAACAGAGAGAGAGAGAGAGAGAGACAGAAACACAGAGAGAGAGAGAGAGAGACACACAAGCGTTAGCCTGGCCAAAGACCCAACCACATGCAGGTGTGCGTACTGCAATTGTGAATATCTTCTTCGGTGGCGCCCCCTTATGAGGCCACGAACCCTGTGAGGGAATTCCGAAATGGGTGCAGCCCACGCATGTGGACGGTGGCATTAGGGCCTTCGATGGAGCCCCCATATAGGGCCACGAAGCGTGTGGAGGGTGTGCCGACATGGGTGTGGGTGACGCATGCAGGCGGAGCCTTCGGTGGAGTTCACTAGGGGGTGGCGAAACGTGTGAGTGGTGTGCCGAAATGGGTGTGGAGGGCGCAAGTGGACGGTGGCGTTGGAGCCATCGGTGAAGCCCCCTATACGGGGCCACGAAACATGTGAGGGGTGCGCCGAAATGGGTGTGGGGGGCGCATGTGCGCTGGGGCCTTCGCTGGAGCTCCCCATGGGGCCACGAAGCGTGTGAGGGGTGTGCCGACATGGGTGTGGGGGACGCATGTGGGCGGTGGCACTGGGGCCTTCGGTGGAGTTCCCTATGAGGCCATGAAAAGTGTGAGGGGTGTGCCGAAATGCGTGTGCACCCCCACTAGGGCCTTCGGTGGAGCTCCGTATGGGGCCACGAAGTGTGTGAGGGGTGTGCCTAAATGGCTGTGGGGACCGCGTGCGGGCACCCCCACTAGGGCCTTCGGTGGAGCTCCCTATGGGGCGACGAAACGTGTGAGGGGTGCGCCAAAGTGAGGGGGGTGACGGGGGGAGGGAGGAGGGGAAGAGGAATAGAGGAGGGGAACGCGGGGACCGTCTTTACAAAACGAGGACCCAACACCACAGGATGGTTGGGAAAAAGAAAGAGTGAGAAAGAAAAAAAGAGAGAGAGAGGAAAGAGAGAGAGAGAGGAAAGAGAGAGAGAGAGAGAGAGAAAAAACAAACTTAGCCTGGCGAAAGACCCAACCATATGCAGTTGTGCGTGCCGAAGTTGTGAATATTTTCTTCGGTGGCGCTCCCCATGGGGCCACGAACCCTGTGAGGGGTGTGCCGAAATGGGTATGGAGGACGCAAGTGGACGGTGGCACTGGGGCCCTCGGTGGAGCTCCCTATGGGGCCACGCATCCTGTGAGGGGTGTGCCGACAGACGCATGCGGGCTGTGGCACTGGAGCCTTCGGTGAAGTTCACTATGGGGTGGCGAAGCGTGTGAGCGGTGTGCCGAAATGGGTGTGGAGGATGCAAGTGGAAGGTGGCACTGGGGCCTTCGGTGGAGCTCTCTATGGGGCCACGAATCTTGTGAGGGATGTGCCGACGGACGCATGCGGGCTGTGGCACTGGAGCCTTCGGTGAAGTTCACTATGGGGTAGCGAAACGTTTGAGGGGTGTGCCGAAATGGGTGTGGAGGACGCATGTGGGCGGTGGCACTGGGGCCTTCGGTGGAGCTCACTATGGGGCCACGAAACGTGTGAGGGGTGTGCCGAAATGGGTGTGGGGAACGCATGCGGGCTGTGGCACTGGAGCCTTCGGTGGGGTTCACCAAGGGGTGGCGAAACGTGTGAGTGGTGTGCCGAAATGGGTGTGGAGGACGCAAGTGTAAGGTGGCACTGGGGCCTTCGGTGGAGATCTGTATGGGGCCACGAAGCGTGTAGGGGTGTGCCGAAATGGGTGCGGGGGACGCATGTGGACGGTGGCACTGGGGCTCAATATGGGGTGACGAAACGTGTGAGGGGTGTGCCGAAATGGGTACGGGGGGCGCAAGTGGACGGTGGCACTGGGGCCGTTGGTGGAGCTCCCTATGGGGCCACGAAGCGTGCGAGGGGTGGGCCGGAATGGGTGTGGGGACCGCATGCGGGCACCCCCACTAGGGCCTTCGCTGGAGCTCCCAATGTGATCACGAAACGTGTGAATGGTGTGCCAAAATGGGTGCGGGGACAGCATGCGGGCACCCCCACTGGGGCCTTCGGTGGAGCTCCCTATGGGGCCACGAATTATCCCGGCAAAGCAACCTAACAGCCATGTGTAGGAGCATCTCTGGGTCGAACAGCATCTCGACGAAAAGGCAGCGACAAAAAAGGTGACGTCGACGACGGCGGTGGCGGCGGCGACGGCGGCGGCGGCGGCGCCCCCCCCGCCGCCATCCGCAGAGGTGGCTCGTTCGTGTTCTTCGTGGCCCGCCATACCCGGGCCACATTTTTTGCTTGTTGATAGCAGTGTCTCGTTTCCAGATATGCTTCCAGCATGTGTAGAAACATATATGGGAGCATTCCCCTTGAGATTCAGATGAGAATCCAGTTGTCGACGAATGCAGAGGAAAAAACTCTGTGAACTCTGCCAAAAAAACTCTATGGGAGCATTCCCCTTGAGATTCCCCTTCTTCTCCTGCTCCTCCTGCTCCTCGTCCTGCTCCTGCTCGTCCTCGTCCTCCTGGTCTCGCTCGTCCTCCTCCTCGTCGTGCTCTTGCCCCTGCTGAAAATGTGGCCCAGGAATGGGAGTTCTGGGAAGTCGAAGAGCACGAAGTTGCATACAGTTGGCTACGGGCATTCAAAATGTGGCCTTGGAATGGAGTTCTGGGAACTCGAAGAGCACGAAGTGGCCTAGAGTTGGCTCCGGGCATTCAAAATGTGGCCCGGGAGTGGAATTCTGGGAACTCGAAGAGCACGAAGTGGCCTACAGTTGGCTCCGGGCATTCAAAATGTGGCCCGGGAATGGAGTTCTGGGGACTCGAAGACCACGAAGTGGCCTACAGTTGGCTCCGGGCATTCAAAATGTGGCCCGGGAATGGAGTTCTGGGAAGTCGAAGAGCACGAAGTGGCCTACAGTTGGCTCCGGGCATTCAGAATGTGGCCCGGGAATGGAGTTCTGGGAGGTCGAAGAGCACGAAGTGTGTGACTGTTTGCTTAAAACGACTTCTGCGGCACCCTGTCCGGCACCCGCCCAGACCCCCCTGTGGAGTCATCTGCTGCTCTCTTTTGACACCATTAGAAACCTATCAGAACAAGCTGTTAGGTAAAAATGTGAGGGGTGTACCGGAATGGGTACGGGGACCGCATGCGGGCACCCTCACTAGGGCATTCGGTGGAGCTCCCTATATGGGGCCCCGAAACGTGTGATGGGTGTGCCAAAATGCGCGTGGGGACCGCATGCGGACATCCCCACTATGGCCTTCGGTGGAGCTCCTTATGGGGCCACGAAACGTGTGAGGGGTGTGCCAAAGTGAGGGGGGTGACGGGAGGAGGGAGGAGGGGGGGGAGGAAAGTAGAAGAGAACGCGGGAACCGTCTTTTCAAAACGAAGACCCAACACCACATCATGGTTGTGGGGAAAAATAGAAAGCCCCCTAAACAGTCTCGTATTTCCCCTCCACCCTCCCTCCCTCTCTCCCTCCCTCCCTCTCTCCCTCCCCCTCCCTCCCTCCCTCCCTCCCTCCCCACCCTCCCTCCCTGCCTCCCTCCCTCCCTCCTCCCTCCCTCCCATCGTCGTCGTCGTCGCCGTCGGAGGAGGAGGAGAGGAGGGAGGAGAGGAGGAGGGAGGAGGAGGAGGAGGAGGAGGAGAGAGGAGGAGGAGGAAAGAGAGGAAGGAGGAGGAGGAGGAGGAGGAGGAGGAGCCCTCTCAGCCCTCCATTCGGCCGAGCAGGGGGCCTCCAGGGAGGCAAAGCGGGCCATGTCCTCCAGCTGCCTCGGCGCGAAGCCCTCCAGGTACCTCTGGAGGCTGCGCCCCGCGGCCGCGCCAAGGGACTTCTCCTCCCCGGGCGTCGCGCGAGGGGGAGGTCCTCCTCCTCCTCCTCCTCCCTCCTCCTCCTCCTCCTCCTCCTCCTCCGCCTCCCCCTCCTCCTCCTCCTCCCCCTTCTCCTTCTCCTCCTCCTCCCCCTCCGCCTCCTCCTCCTCCTCCTCCTCCTCCTTCTCCTCCTCCTCCTCCTCCTCCTCCTCCTCCTCCTCCTCCTCCTCCTCCCTCCCTCCCTTCCCCCTCCTCCTGCCCCTCCTCCCCCTCCCCCTCCCCCTCCTTCCCCTCCCCCTCCTCCCCCTCCTCCTCCTCCTCCTCCTCCTCCTCCTCCTCCTCCTCCTCCTCCTCCTCCTCGACGCTGCTCGCAGTGTTTTGCCCTGGGGCGCGAAGATCTCGTACCTGCTTGCCCTAGGTTCGTGGAAGTGTTCGGCACTCCGCGAACCTCCCGACGCCTCCAGGTGCCTCCCTGGACCTCCAGGGGCCTCTGCGCTCGCGCGGCTGCCTCTGCGGGCGGCGAGGCTGGGCGGCCCGGTCCCTTCCTCGGCAGGTGGACAGCAGATCCTCTGACGCTGAGGAGTCTCGGAGAAACAGCCTGGGGGCCCTGTCTGGGCGTAGCTCGGAGAAGGCCTCCGGGTGACCTCCAGGGGCACACCGCCAACTGACCACCCATGAAACCACCCTAACTCAACCCGAAGACCCGAATTTCGGGTTGGGGGTGGTACGGACTTCACATGTGCTTTTTCCATGTTCTCCGACCCCCTCCCACTGGAAATGGAGGGCAAATCGGGGCCTTCGGGTTGGGTTGGGGTGGCTTGGTGGTCGGTGACCAGCGCACCCCCAATGCAAGCCAAAAGCCCCTGCGAGAAAACAACGCGCTTCGAACGCCCCCTCGGAAACAACAAAAAAAAAGCGCCGCCGACCACCGCATCCAAATGCTGCGCAATCCCTGCCACGAGTTGCCGACTGCATTTCGCTCCGCCGCGGGCTGCTGCGCTTCCTCGGATCTGGGCAACTGGCCATCGCTCGGACGTCCATTTCCTGTTTTTTTTCGGTTTCGTGCGTGGTTTTTTCGCCAAATGATCAAGGATGCTCCTCGATGGTCCTCGCCGAAGGAAAAATGCGCACGTCCGAGCGATGCCAGGGCAATGTTAAGCACATATCAGGCCACTGCTTGGCCACTGTTTGGGCCCCCTTCGGGGGGCTCTCACTCGCGAGCCCGGGGCGCTAAACTCTTGCTGGGGTCGGGCTGGCGCATGTCTGGGACACCGCATCTGACGCCAGACGTCGTCGGTGACTGCGCTGAGCCTTCCCAGTCTGCCCCGATTGCCGCAGCCGTTGCCAGGCTCCTGTGGCGTCTGCAGTCTCCGCGGGCGTGAGACGGTGAACGTGGCCGGAGGACTGGGAGGTTCTGCCTTTCCTACCTGACCTGGCTGGGTATGCCCTTCCTCGTCCTACCCCTCTTTGTCAACTCCTCCTCCTCCTCCTCCTCCTCCTCCATTCCTCCTTCTCCTCTCCCTCTTCCTCCGCTTCCTGCTCTTCATGTTCATCCAATCCTCATCCTAACCTTTCCGCTTCTCCTCGTCATCATTCTTCTCTTCCTCCTGCTCCTGATTGTCATTTTCCCTCTCGTTCCCGTTCCCCTCCCCCTCCTCCTTCACCTCCTCCTGCCCCGCCTGGCCCCCCCCTTCCAGTTGGAATCTAGCGTCCACGTTGCGGAGAAGGTGGCCGAACATCATCGCGAGCACGTACAGCTGCCTACGCGGCCCAGTCAATCGCGCTTCAGGGCATCCCCAGCACAGGGGGGAAGGAGGAACGAGAAGAGGGAGGGATGGAGGGAGGGGACTGTGGGCGAAGGGAGGGAGGGAGCGATGGGAGGGGTGGGGGAGGAGGCGAAAGGGAGGCACGAGACGGGGAGACGCCAGGCACGAGTCGAAGAGGCGCAGGGAGGGAGACGGGCAGACGGAGGAAGGGACGCACGAGGAAGGACGCGAGGGGAAAAAACACACGCGGACCGAGAGCCTGCGCGGCGCGCTGGCGCGGCCGACGGACACGCGACCGCGGTGCGGCTCCCGCGCGCGGCGGCTCCGACGCCCGCCCGATCGCGCGCGCGGGCGCCGATCTCGCCCGGCACCCGGCGTGCGCGCGCGGCACGGGCCGGCGTGCGGGAGCGCGGGCGCGGCTGGCGCCAGGCTGCAAGACTAAGCAGGCTGCACAGCTGTCCCTGGACTCCTCCTCCTCCTCCTCCTCCTCCTCCTCCTCCTCCTCCTCCTCCTCCCCCTGTCCCTCCTCCTCCCCTCCTCCTCCTCCTCCTCCTCCTCCTCCTCCTCCCTCCTCCTCCCCTCCCCCCCTCCTCCTCCCCTCCTCCTCCTCCGCCTCTCCTCCTCCTCCTCCTCCGGTTTCTCTCCTTCCTCCTCTCCTCCTCCTCCCTCCTCCTCCTCCTCCTCCTCCTCCTCCTCCTCTCCTCGTCCTCCTCCTCATCCTCCTCCTGCTCTTCCTCCTCCTCCTCCTCCTCCTCCTCCTACTCCTCCTCCTCCTCCTCCTCCTCCTCCTCCTCCTCCTCCGTCGTTGCAGGGGGCGCCATCAGTAATGAGGGGCGCGGCGCGCTTGTTTAATCACAACGCATTCGCGCAAGGTGTCTGGGCTATTCGCCTCAGCAGGGGGCATCCGCTACACTCAGCGCGCACGGTGAGGCTGAGTGACCTTCCCAAGGGCACCCTTGCATCCTTGCCTGTTCGGCCCATCCTCGGGCAACCCCCAGCTCAGAGCACTTCAACCCAGGCGTCCTGGGGGCGTGCATCCTCACCGCGCCTCCCTGCGATACGCGCCGGCTGTGCTTTGAATCTGTCGGGCCTCGCGGGGAGGAGGAGGAAGAGAAGGGTGGGGCAGGAGCAGGAGGAGGAGCAGGACGAGGAGAAGGAGGTGTAGAAGGGGGGAGGAGGAGGAGGAGGGAGAGGAGGAGGAGGAGGAGGAGGAGGAGGAGGAGGACGAGGAAGAGGAGGAGGAGGAGGAGGAGAGGAGAGGAGGAGGAGGAGGAGGAGGAGGAGGAGGAGGAGGAGGAGGAGGAGGAGGAGAGGAGAGGAGGAGGAGGAGGAGGAGGGGGAGAGGAGGAGGAGGAGGAGGAAGGAGGAGAGAGGAGGCGGAGGAGGAGGAGGGGGAGGAGGAGGAGGAGGAGGGGAGGAGGAGGAGGAGGAGGAGGAGGAGGAGGAGGAGGAAAGGAGGAGGAGGAGGAGGAGGAGGAGAAGGGGAGGAGGAGGAGGAGGAGGAGGAGGAGGAGGAGGAGGAGGAGGAGGAGGAGGAGGAGAGGAGGAGGAGGAGGAGGAGGAGGAGGGGGGAGGAGGAGGAGGAGGGAGGAGGAGGAGGAGGAGGAGGAGGAGGAGGAGGAGGAGGAGGAGGAGGAGGAGGAGGAGGAGGAGGAGGACGCTGAAGATGCGCATTTTCCGCCCTCGCAGCTCGTCTGCGAGTGCGGATGCCCCCGGGGCGATGGCCTGCGCGTCGTTCCTCTGTCGTGGAAAAACTGCGACGGTTCGCGGGTGTCTCGAGAGAAACACTCTGTTCATGCAGGGAGGTTGGAAAACAAGGAAGTCTAAAAACGAGGATTTTTGAATTCTGGGTTGTCGCGTAGAGATCGCAGCCTCGAAGCGAGGCAGAGAACAAAACTAGGAGTTTGAAAAACAAGGACCGGACCCGCGACGCGGCATGAAACAGAACAAGGGACGCCCTGGAACAGCAGGGGGAATATCTGAGGGAAAATCTGTCCGGAGATCTGGGGAGTGTCCCATGGAAGATTTGGCGCGGTTGCAAAGCGATAAATCTGGAGGAATATTTGGCGGAAGATCTGGGGGAGATCTGAGGGAACATCTCGGATATGATATTTGGCGGGAAATCTGGAGGAAGATCTGGAGGGACATCTGCGGGAAGATCTGGTGGAAGATCTGGGCGAACATCTGGGGAATGTGCTGAGGGAGATTTGGCGGTGTAGTGCGTCTCAAATCTGCAGCAATATTAGCGGGAAGATCTGTAGAAAGATCTGAGGGAGAAGATATGGGGAAACATCTGGGGGAAGATCTGGGTGAAGACTTGGAGGACGATCTGGAGGAACATCAGGGGGAAGATCTGACTCAATATCTGGGTGAACATATTTGTGAATCATGGAAAAAAAGCTCTGCGGGACAACATCGGGAAAGATCAGAGGAAAAATCTGGGTGACGATTTGGAGGAAGATCTTGGGGAAGATCTAGGAAAACATCCGGGGAGAGATTTGGGGAAAGACCTGGGAGAAAATATGGGGTAATATCTGGTGGAAGATCTGGGCGAAGATCTGGAGGAAGATCTGGGTGAAGATCTGGGGGAGGATCTGGGGGAATAGCTGGAGGAAGAGCTGAAGGGAGATCTGGGGGAAGATCTGGGGGGAGATCTGGGGAAAGATCTTGGGGAAGATCTGGGGGGAGATCTGGGGGAAGATCTGGGGGAAGATCTGGGGGGAGATCTGGGGGAAGATCTGGGGGAAGATCTGGGGAAAGCTTTAGGGAACGATCAGGGGGAAGATCTGGGGGAAGATCTCGGGAAAGATCCGGGGGAAGATCTGGGGGAAGACTCGGGGAAAGATCTGGAGGAAGATCTGGGGGAAAATCTGGGGGAAATCTGGGGGAAAATCTGGGGGAAAACGCTGGCGATGAATCCGGGGGAAGATCTGGAGGAAGATCTGGGGGAAACTCAGGGGAAGATCTGGGGAAAGATCTGAGAGAAGGACGCGCGGAGAAGATCTGGGAGAAGGACGCGCGGAGAAGATCTGGGAAAGACGTGCAAAAGATTTGGCGGAATGCCTCGAAGGCCAGCTTTTCGCGCCCCCGAAGGCCAGAAGGCCTCGAACCTCGATCCCCCAGATCTTCCCCCCCAGATCTGGGGGGAAGATCTGGGGGAAGATCTAGGGGTAGATCTGGAGGAAGATCTCGGGAAGCCCAGGCCACGAGCACAAGTCCCGCGACAGAAGTCTGAGAAGCGACCCACATCCCCGAGCCCCTGTCCGAACCCAAAGCGGTCCTTCTTTCAGCGTCTTGGCTGTAAGGGGCCCTCCACCAACAACATGTTGCATGCACCCACCACGCCTCCCGAGGCCACGATCTCTGAAAACAGAGACAGTAGGTCCGTGCCCCCGAAGCCACGACCCCTACTCAAAAACTGTGGGCCGTGCTCAAGGGGCCAAGACGCCCTGTTCAGCAAAAAAACAGTCCGGGCTCCCGAGGCCACGATCCGTGACAAAAACGATGAACCCGCGCTCCCGAGCTTCCAAGGCAGCCAGGGTGGCCCCAAATGCCTCCTGGATGGCCAAAGATGGCCCCAAGGCGGCCCAGTATGACCTCAAGAGGGCCCAAGAAGGCCGCAAGAGGACCCCCAGCAGGGCCCGAAGAGGCCAAAATCATTGTTTGTCCAATAAGGTTGTTGGAAGACATTGACGTCATCACCACCGTTTCTAGCTCCCTTCAGCTCCAGACGACCAGAGAGGCCTCCCACATGGCCCCAAGTTGGCTCACGAAGGCCACCAAATCGCCAAGAATTTATCCAATACGGCCTCGAAATACTTCCCATGACGGCCCCAAGAAAGCTCCAAGCTGGCCCAAGAGGTCCTCTGGCCCAAGACAGCCTCAATACACCCACCCAGACGGACAAGAAAGTCCCAAGACAGCCCACGAGCGCCTCGAGACTGCCCAAGAGGGCCCCAAGAGTGCCCAAGAGGGCCTCAAGACTGCCACATTGGAGCCGAAGACAGCCTCCAAGATGGCCCAAAATAAATCCATCCTCATCCTCATCCTCATCCTCATCCTCATCCTCATCCTCATCCTCATCCTCATCCTCATCCTCATCCTCATCCTCATCCTCATCCTCATCCTCATCATCATCATCATCATCATCATCATCATCATCATCATCATCATCACCCTCATCATCATCACCATCACCACCATCACCACCATCACCATCACCATCACCACCATCATCATCATCATCATCATCATCATCATCATCATCATCATCATCATCATCGTCATCGGCATCGTCATCGTCATCGTCATCGTCATCGTCATCGTCATCGTCATCGTCAGCATCATTAGCATCATCAACATCATCAGCATCATCAGCATCATCACCATCACCATCACCATCACCTCACCATCAGCATCAGCATCAGCATCAGCATCAGCATCAGCATCAGCATCAGCATCATCACCATCATCATCATCATCACCACCACCACCACCATCATCATCATCATCATCATCATCATCATCACCATCACCATCACCATCATCGTCGTCATCATCATCATCACCATCATCATCATCACCACCACCACCATCATCATCATCAACATCAACATCATCATCATCATCATCATCATCATCATCATCATCATCATCATCATCATCATCATGACCCACATTGCACCCGCCCACGACGATGCTCATTTCCTTATAATCCTCCTCCTCCTCCTGCTCCTCCTCCTCCTCCTCATGATCCCCCTCCTCCTCATCGTTAATTTCATCCTCCTACTCGGCCCCAATACAACCCCAAATGATCCACGATAAACTGAAGAAGGCCGAGGCGTGGCACGTGACGGCTTCCTGACCGGTGCTCCAACCGCCGCTCGATTCATGTGTTACGGCCTCCCGTCGCCCCTGAAGCCGGTGCCTCCGATAGTGGAGGGCTGGCACGTTGGCGGGACTTGCCGCACGCAACTGGACAGCTGCCCGACGCAGCGGGGCAGGACCGCTGTCCCAGGTGTCCTAACACTCATCAAGCAAAACCGACGAGGAATCGGCACCTGCGAGGGCGGGGGGCGTGGGACCTGCGCGAGGAGGAGAGGAGGACGCGGCCAACGAACCCCAGGCGCGCTGCAGGTAAGCGTGCAGACAGAACGGACAAAGACAGCAAGAGCCACGCAGGCAGCGACCAAAATGCCAACCAAAGCACGCAGTGCCAGAGAAGAAGCACAAGAGGACCGCACCGCTGGCACACGACACCACAGAAGGATACACATCGCCGCTGCGAATGTTTTGATCCGTTTCGTGGTTCCGCCAAGGAAATCGCCAGCTCGACTTTGAAACGAAAACATTCCGATTTCTGTGTTGGAGGATATCCAACGCTGAACCCCCAAATCGACGTCGAGCTCGAAAGGTTTCGAAGCGAGATTTGGAGGAAGTTCTGGGCGAAATCGCCATTTCGACTGCGAACCGAATGGGTTTCGACTTCTGTGCTGGAGGAAGCCTTGAGCGGAATCGCCATTCCGACTTCAAACCCGAAACTTTCGACTTCGGTCGAAACGGTTTTGTTCGACAAGTCTCGAGCGGAATCATCATGTCAAATTCGGTAGCCCGAAAAGTCGCAGGTGCAGTTTTCGCTTGGGACTTCCTCGGGGGAGAAAGAAACACCTTTTCGACCCGAACCGACGTCGAAACTCCCGGTCCTGAGTCCAGACTGCGTGAGAATGCTTTCGCTAAACGAAGCAGCGAGACGCACCCTGGCAACATTGCACTGGGGCCCCGTCGCCAAACGGGGCCCCTTTCGACATGTCCTCCGTTGACAACCTTGTGCGAGGGACTCGCCGCCCAACGGGGAGAGCTGGGTTTCGGCTCGACTTTCGCAGCGGCAAAATGCTCCCTCCTCCTGCCGTCTCCTCTTGATTACGCCTCCTTATGCCTCCTGCTCCTCCTCCTCCTCCTCCTCCTCCTCCGCCTCCTCCTCCTCACTCCTCCTCCTCCTCCTCCTGCCTCCTGCCTCCTGCCTCCTGCCTCGTCCTCCTGTTCCTGCATCCTCCACCTCCTCCTTCTTCTCCTCCTCCTCCTCCTCCTCATGCCTCCTGTCTCCTGCCTCCTCCTCCTCTTTGTCCTCCTCCTCCCTCCTCCTCCTCCAGCCTCATCCACCTCCTCCTCCTCCTCCTCCCCCTCCTCCTCCTCCTCCTCCTCCTCCTCCTCCTCCTCCTCCTCTTCCTTCTTCCTCATCCTCTTCTTCCTGCCTCACTCTCCTCCTCCGCCGCCGACGACTCCTCTGGCCTCCTCCCTCCTCCCTGCTCCTCCTGCTCCTCCTGCTCCTCCTGCTCCTCCTCCTCCGCCTCCTCATCTTCCTCCTCCTCCTCCTTCTCCTCCTCCTCCTCCTCCTCCTCCCGGGAACCCCCTCCTCCTGAGGCTTCCTGCTTCCTCTTGGGACTTCCTGCTGCCTCCTGGGGACTGCTGGAGCTTCCTGAGGCCTCAGGGGGCCAGGACGAGGATAACATCGGTTGAAAAAAATCGAGAATCTATGAGATCTGGCAGGTCTGGAAGATGTCTCGGGCGCCGCGGCCTTCTCAGAGCGCTCCAGAACGCTCTGGAACGGATTGATCCTCGTCCTAGCCCCGCCCGAAAGTTCCCTCTTCCAAGCCTGTGCAAATTTCCCTTGCGCGGCCCCCAAGCGGGACGGGGAGCCTTTGCAGGTTCCCTCTCCTGCCACTGGACAGGAAGCCTTTGCAGGTTTCCTCTCCGGCGGCCCCCGAGTGGGACAGGGGAAGCCTTTGCAGGGTCCATTTCCAGCCACTGGACCAGAAGCCGTTGCAGGTTTCTTTTCCAGCGGACCCCAGGCGGGACAGGGATCCTTTGCAGGTTCCCTCTCCCGCCACCGGATCGGGAACCTTTGCAGATCTCCTCGCGATTCAAGCCTCAGGAGCCCAAAAGTGAAGAGTTGCAGGATCTGTAGGACCCGCTAGGACTACAACACGAAGCGAGGACCCCACAGGGAGGGAGCTCCCCGCTCGAGACGCCCTCGTAGTTCACTCACAGACGAGGCTCTCGCTCGAGACTTCCTCCAGATTCAAGCCTCCGGAGCGCAAGAAAGAGTACATCTGCAGCATCTGAATGAACCACTCGGACTGCTGTTGTAAGATGGAGAGGGCTCGATAGGGAGGGAGCTCCCGCTGGAGACGTCCTCGCAATTCACCTTGCAGGCGAGGCTCCTGCACGAGAATGCCTCCAGATTCGAGCCTCGGGAACCCACAAGTGCATGACCCGCTCGACTCGCTAACATGAAGCGCGCCCCCCAAACGGAGGGAGCTCCAACTCAAGACGTCCTCACGATTCGCTCAAAGACGAGATTCCCGCTCGAGCCTTCTTGCAGATGCAGGGCGCAGGAGTGACTGACTGTGATTATTCTGATTATGATTATGATCATGATTATGATTGTACTTAGGATGATGAAAATGATAAGGCTGATGACGACGATGACGATGACGATGGCGATGATGATACTGCTGCTGCTGATGATGGTGGTGGTGATGATGGTGGTGTTTCGGCTGCTGCTGCTGATGATGCTGATGCTGCTGCTGATGATGATGCTGATGATGCTGCTGCCGATAAGGATGGTGATGATGATGGCGATGATGATGATGATGATGCTGATGATGATGGTGATGGCGATGATGATGGTGATTATGATGGTGATAATGATAATGATGATGAATGGCGACGACGATGATGATGATGACGATGACGACAACGATGACGATGATGATGAAGCTGATGATGAAAATGATGATGATGCTGATGATGATGATGATGATAATGATGATGATGATGACGACGACGACGACGACGATGATGATGATGATGATGATGATGATGATGATGATGATGATGATGATGATGATGATGATGATGATGATGATGATGATGATGATGGTGGTGGTGGTGGTGGTGGTGGTGGTGGTGGTGATGGTGAAGGAAGGAGGGTGAGAAGGAAGGGGGGTTGGGTGAGGTTATTGCGCGGGGGTGTCCAGGATGTGGGGAGGAAGACCAACCAACCTACCAACCGAGCACAGCGACGCAAGCATTGTGAGGGGGGGCCAGCGACAGAGAGCGACGCCCGTCAGACGAATTCCAGCAACTTTGATCCTGGATCATCCTTCTCCTCCTCCCTCCCTCCCTCCCTCCCTCCCCCCCTCCCCCGCTCCCTCCCTCCCTTCCCTCCTCCCCGTCCTCCCTCCATCCCTCCCCTGCTCCCTCCCTCCCTCCCTCCCTCCCTGCCTCCCTCCTCATCCCTCCCCCGCTCCCTCCCTCCCTCCCTCCCTCACCGTCCTTCCCCGTCCCTCCCTCCCCCGCTCCCTCCCTCCCTCCCCCGCTCCGTCTGGGCGGACTGTGGAGGCGGGTCGAAGGCGGGGGGCCGAGGGGGGGGGCGGGGGAGCACCCGACGCACACGACGGGCATGGCGGAGCGCGGGCTCCGCTGAAAGTCGTACGGCTCGCCGGGCCCCATGACCTCGCCGGGGCCACAGGGGAAGGGTCCACTCGATCCCGCCGTCCTGGCCTCGATCCTCGCTCTGGAAGGGGATCGGGGACCTCGAGGTGGGCGGGCGTATCTGGCATTTGTTGCGTTTCCGGGGGCCTCTGGGAACTTCCTGGGGCCTTTGGGGACTTCTCGGAGGAGGAGGAGGGGGAGGAGGAGGAAGGGGACAGGAGGACGACGCAAGGAATTGGAAGCGCGAGGAAAAGGAGGAGGAGGAGGAGGTCGAGGAGGAAGAGGAGCGGCAGGGATGTGTAGGGTGACGAGAACAGCGACAGGAAGTAGGCTTAAGTCGGGCGTGTCCCCCTATAGGGGGATGTCGGGCGAAAAATTAAAGATACTCACGAAATGCCCCCGAATGCCCAAAATCCCCCCCAAAAAAAACGTCCCCAGCCTCTTTTTATTGTTTGTTATGTTTGAATCGTCCCCTTGTAGAGGGACGTGCCCGACTCAAACGAAGGAGGAGGAGGAGGAGGAGGAAAAGGCCGAGAAGGGCAGCCCGAGAAGGCCGAGAAGGGGCGAATGCGGGGCCGAAGACGAAGGGGTTCCACTGTCTTGTCCTCCTCCTCCCTCCTCCTCCTCCTCCTCCTCCTCCTCCTCTCCTTCCTCCTCCTCCTCCTCTTCCTCTCCTCTTCCTCCTCTTCCTCCCTCCAACTCCTCATCCTCCTCCTCTTCCCTCTCCTCCCTCCTCCTTCCAATCTTCTTCTCCTCTTCTTCTCCTCTCGTCCTCCTCCTCCTCCTCACCCCGCTCCTCCTCCTCCTGCCGCCCCCTCCTCCTCCTCCTCCCTCCTCCTCTGTCTCCCCTCCTCGGTCTCCTCCTCCTCTTCCTACTTCCTCCTCCTTCTGCCTCCTCCTCCTGCTCCTGCTTCTCCTCCGCCTCTCTCCTCCTCCCCTGCTCAATTTCTCCTCCTCCTCCTCCTCCTCCTCCTCCTCCTCCTCCAAGGTGGCCGTCGAACCGAACCGAACCGGCCGAACCGAACTGGGCCGAACCGAACCGAGGCGAACCGGTGTGATTTTCAACGCGAACCGAACCGGCCGTTTTTGACATTCGAACAGAACCGAACCGAACCGGCTTCGTTTTTGACTCCGAACCGGGCCGAACTTCCCCCCCGAACCGGACCGAAGCGGACCGACCTCCCCCCCGGGGCCCCCGCCCCCGACGACTCCAGACGGGGATGGGTTTGTTGGTAGTATTAAGTCGGGCGTGTCCCCCGACAGGGGGATTTTCGACGAAAAATAACAAATACCACAACAATACTCCAAAATGGTCAAAAAATAATCAAACAATAGTACCCATACGATTTTTGGACTATTTTTGAACATTCCCCCTGTAGAGGGACAGGCCCGACTTAATGGTAGTACTGAGTCTTTGTTTTTCGGCCCCGTGGCCCGGCCCGCTCGAAACCAACAAAGAAACAAAAAAATGCTCCAGGGCCCGTGGGAGGCCCTCGGCGGCAGCCAGCGGCGGCGGCAGCAGCAGCCAGCGCTGCGACGACGAGAGGCGGCCGGGCGGGAACGCGCAAGCGGCCTCAGGCACCAGGACGCGGTGTACTGCAAGGATGATCGGGGGCCTCATCCTCCCTCCGCCTCCTCCCTCTTCCTCCTCCTCCTCCTCCTCCTCCTCCTCCTCCTCCTCCTCCTCCTCCTCCCTCCTCCTCCTCCTCCTTCATCCTCCTCCGCCTCCTCCTCCTCCTCCTCCTCCTCGCTCGTAGTCGGCAGGCGGAAACACTTGCGGTCGGGAACTGTCCCTCAGCGTGTATGGCGGCGGCCCCGGCGACACGCTATGCCCTGCGAGCGGATGGCGCGTCGCTCGCCTCCACGGTTGAAAAGCATCCAGAAAACAGGAAGACTATCAAAAAAACGCCTCCTTGATTTTCAAATCGTCGGAGGCCTGGGACGACGACGGACGACGCCGGCCGAACCCCCCCGGGGCCACCGACGACTCCAGACTGGATGGTTTTTCTCTGAGTCGTTGTTTTCGGCCCCGGGGCCCGGCCCGCGCGAAACCACCCAAGAAACAACAACAAAAAAGAATGCTCCGGGGCCCGCTGGAGGCCCTCGGCGGCAGCCAGCGGCGGCGGCAGCAGCAGCCAGCGCCGCGACGACGACGGACGACGCTGGCTGCCCCCCCCCCCCGGGGACCTCCCCAGGGTCCCATCCGGGGCCCGTCGTCTAGAGGAAAGAGAACTATGCCCATACACCGATTCTGGCCAGGCCCATCCTGAGCCCAGGATCGGTGCATACGCCCTCCTGCCTTGGCCAGGAAGGCGCATGCACCGATCCTGGGTCAAGGGTGGGCCTTGCCAGGATCGGTGCATGTGCACAGTTCTCTTCGCCCGATCGTCGTCGCCATTTCCTCGTCCCTGCTCATTCGGATCGGAATCCGAATCTCGGGGGTTGCTAAAGGTGCCCCTGGCCCAAGGTGCCTCCAGCTTTTCGATCAAGTTTGAAGCCCCTGGGGCCCTCTGGGCCTCGAGAGGGGTGCTCTGGAGGCCGTGGGGGCCTTCCTGGAAATCCTGGGGGCACCTTGGCCCAGGGGCACTTCTGGCAACACCCGAGAATCGGCATCCGCCCGCCGCGTGGGAATCGAAGCTGGAAAAAGCCAGGGGGATCGGACCAGACGCATCGAAATCGGATCGGACCGGGCTGGAGCCGGGCCTACCCCGAACCGGGCCGCCGCGACGCACTGCGCTGTCGCCGAGCTCGCCACATCCG
>CAUYUJ010015173.1:64220-149220 GCA_963575745.1 Prorocentrum cordatum
TCTGTGCGCCCGTACTGGGGGACGGCATCTCGGCGCGGAGCGCAGGTGCAGGGACGGTCAGACTGGAGCAGCTCAGGTGGGCGGTGTCCCCAGACGACAGCGTGACGGTCCAGTGGCCGGGGTGCTCGCTGGACTGCCCCCGTACGATACCTCGGAGGCCGTTGATGGGGTTGTGGACTTGACCCTGGACGATGACCGCTGTGCCCGCGTGGAGCCGTGGTGGGATCCAAGCGGCCAAACGGCAGTTTACGGCTCGGAGGTGACCGATGGTGGCTGGTTGCGGTCCGAGGAAGCGCTCGAAGTGCTCCCGTACAGTCACAGTGCTAGTGCTGGCAGTGCTGGTGCTAACACGCGAGGTTGCGAGGGGGCCAGGACCCAGGGCAGGCGTGTGAGCATGCGAGACGGCCGAGGCTGGCCCCGCTGCCGTGCTACCAGGTTGTGGCGGGGAGGTCACCCCAGGGCTCGAGGCAGCGTGGTGACCGATGACAGGAATGGCAGGCGTGGTGCCATGCGGGGGGGCTGAAGCCGCCCCCGCTGGCGTGCTACCAGGTTTTGGCGGGGGGGTCGACTCGAGGCTTGAGGCAGTGTGGGGGCCGATGACAGGAATGGCAGGCGTAGTGCCATGCGGGGGGGCTGAAGCCGCCCCCGCTGGCGTGCTACCAGGTTTTGGCAGGGAGGTCGGCTCGAGGCTCGAGGCAGTGGTGTGGGGGCTGATGCCAGGGCGGCCCTGGGCGGCCGTCTGGTGGCCTAGAGGGCGTCTGCGGTCGACGTCGCCGCCGCGCTGTCGGCGTCGCCGCCGCGCTGTAGCTGCGCTCCGTCGCCGCCACTCGTCGCGGAAGCCGATGAAGAAGTAGTACATGACGTACGTGGCGCACAGGGTGGCCCACGTGGACGGTGACACCACGTTGTACCACTCGATGACCTCCAACCACACACGCTCCACGAACGCTGCCGTGTAGGCCGACGTGGGTGCCACCTTTGGTGCCGCCGCGGACGACTCAGGGCGTGCTGAATCTGGCAGGGTTGGCGTGAGAGTTGTCGTCGGCGATGACGTCTCGGCTGCGCTCGGTGCCGGCGTTGGTGCTGGTGTCAACGTTGGTGCCCGCGTAGGCGTGGGCGTGGGTGCTGCCGCTGGCAGTGCTGGTGTCGAAGCTATGGACGATGCTGCCATGGATGCGAGCGTCGATGCAGACGGCGGAGTTGGCGTAGATGCTGGCTGCAACTCTGGCGTGGGTACCGGCGTAGGCGCGGGCGTGGGTGGTGACGCTGGCGGTGCTGGCGTCGGAGCTGTCGTCGGTGCTGGCCTCACTGTTGACGTCGGGGTGGGTGTCGGGTCTGACGTCGCTGCTGCCTGTGACTCTGGCTTTGGTGCCGGCGTGGTGGGGGCGGCCGCTGGCGCTGGAGGTGCTGGTGTCAGAGCTGTCGTCAGTGCTGGCGTCGGTGCGGGCGTCGACAGGGACGTCGGTGCTGCCTTCGGCTCTGACGTCGCCGTCCAGGGGGCAGGCGTGGATGCTGACACTGCCGATGCTGGCGTCGGAGCTGCTGTCATTGGTGCTGACGCCTCGGCTGCACTCGGGGCCGGCGCTGTCGCTGGTGTCGGAGCTGCGTGCGGGTCTGGTGTTGGTGGCGCCGTAGTCGTGGGCGTAGGTGTTACTTGTGAGGGTGTTTTCGCTGGTCTGTAGTTGTTGCCCCACGGGGTGTCGCAGTGGGTGCCCATGGGGTACTGCGCGCAGCACTGCCCTGACACGCTCTTAAAAAGTAGAACGCATTTTGTCCCACCTATTTGCTCTGATACGTTCAGTGGTACGCATGTTAACGTATACGATGATGCCGCCGGCGAGTCTGACATGGCTGCCGCCGTGGGCGGCCGCCCGAAAACTGGCACTGCCGATGCGGCCGTCGCAGCTGCCGTCCGTGCTGTCGTCGATGTTGTCGTCGATGCAGACAGCGCCGCAGACGATGAAATCGACGAGGCAGACGTGTCATGACATGACATGGCGGTCCCACTAGCGTAGGGCGCGCCTGAAGACGGCACCCGCGCCAGCGGCCCTGGGCGAGGCGTCAGGACAGTGAATGGCTGAGGGCTCGTCGAGGCAGGCGTCGATGCGGTCGTCGGTGCTGACGTCGCTGTTGGGGTCGATGCGGGCCGAGGCGCAGGCGTAGGTGTCGACGTGGCGGACATGATACGGCGTGGCATGGCGGCCCCAATAGCCGTGGGTGTGCCTGATGGCGTCGATCTCGTCCTCGATGCCGCCGTCGGTGCCGACGATACTGAGGCCGACCCTGTCGTCAATGCTGGCGTCGGTGCGGACGTGAGCGCGGGAGCCACGGCCGTGTATGCCGCCGTGGATGCAGTCATGGGTGCTGTCGTGGGTACCGCTGTGGAGGCCGTTTGGGGTGCTGCCATAGATGCCGACGTGGGTGCCAACGTTGGTGCCGCCGCCGGCGAGTCTGCCACTGCTGACGTCGAAGGCGGTCGCCCGAAAGCTGTCGCTGCCGATGCGGACGTCCCAGCTGCCGTCCGTGGTGGCGTCGATGTAGTCGTCGGAACTGTCGTTAGTACTGGCCTCGACGGAGACGTCGGATCTGGCGTCGGTACTGGCTGCAACTCTGGCGTGGGTAGCGGCATGGGTGCAGGCGTGGGTGTTGACGCTGGCTGTGCTGGCGTAGGAGCTGCACGGAAAAGGTCATAACCTGAGTTTGGTCCCGAAATTCTGGATTTCGGACCAAAAGTCTGGTTCTGGACCCCGCGGGGCCCTCCTGGCGCAGACGTCGGAGCTGGCGCCGCTGCTGGCTGCAACTCTGACGTGGGTAGCGGCGTAGGCGCAGGCGTGGGTGCTGCCGCTGGCGGTGCTGTCGCAGGAGCTGTCGTCGGTGCTGGCCTCGATGCAGACGTCGGAGCTGGCGTCGACGCTGGCTGCAACTCTGGCGTGGGTACGGGCGTAGGCGCAGGCGTAGGTGCTGACGCTGGCGGTGCTGGCGTAGGAGCTGTCTTCGGTGCTGGTCTCGATGGAGACGTCGGAGCTGGCGTCGATGCGGCCTGCAACTCTGGCGTAGGTACCGGCGTAGGCGCAGGCGTGGGTGTTGACGCTGGCGGTGCTGTCGTAGGGGCTGGCGTCGGTGCTGGCCTCGATACGGACGTAGGAGCTGGCGTCGAAGCTGGCTGCAACTCTGAGAGACGATGATGCCGAGGAGAGGTCTGTAGGTCACCAGGCTTCGGCGGGCCTGAAGGCGCCGCCGAGCGAGTGGCCATACAGGGAGCGTAGGAGTGGCTGATTGTGGTGCTGACGTCTCTTGCGGCCGTCGGAGCTGTCGCTGGCAGTACTGGCGTCGCTGCCGTCGATGCTGACGTCGGAGCCGCCGCTGGCAGTGGTGGCGTCGCTGCCGTCGATGCTACCGTCGGAGCCGGCGATGCTATCGATGCCGCCGTCGGAGTCTGTGAAACTGCGGGCGGAGCCGTCGTCGCTGCCGTCGATGCGGCCGTCGGAGCCGACGATGCTAACGATGCTGACGTCGGAGCCGGCGGTGCTAACGATGCTGCCATCGTAGCTGACGATGCTAGCGATGCTAGCGGTGCTGCCGTCGGAGCCGTCCTCGCCGCCGTCGATGCTGCCGTCGGGGTCGGCGAAACTGTGGTCGTTTCTGCCGTCGGTGGGAGCGTCGATGCTGACCTCGGCGCCAGCGCCGGTACTGCGTCGTCGAGGTCGTCGTGGTCGTCGTCGTCTCCTCCTCCTCCTGCGGGGCGGGGTGAGGGAGGGGGCGAGGATGGTGCCGAATCCGTACCCCTCGCTGGCGTCGAGGCTGACTGCAGTGCCGTCGTCAGAGCTGGCGTCGATGCTGTCTGCGGAGCTGGGGTTCGGTCCGTCGTGGACGTGGGCGTGGAGGCTGCCGAGGACGATGCTGACGTCGATGTTGACGTCGATGGCGCCATAGGCGCAGACGCTGGTGTCGGCAAGGCGGACGGGTCATGGCATGACAGGACGGCCCCTCTATCGCCAGGTGCACCTGAAGGCAGCACCCTCGCCAACGGCCCTGGGCGAGGCGTCGGGGCAGAGGATGTTGAAAGGCCCGTCGAGGCTGGCGTCGATGCGGTCGGCAGTGCTGGTGGCGATGTTGAGGTCGATGCAAGGACGAGCATGACGACGGCCGAGATGGTGGCCCGTTTGGGGCGGGCCAGGCCCGCCGTGCCCTTGAAGCCGCAGGCGGAGCCGAGGACGCCGAAGAACGCGTAGCCGACCTTGACGGCCCTTGTGGGGCGGGCTGGGCCCGCCGTGCCGGCGGAGTCGACGATGTGCTTGGCGACGCTCCTGGTGCCCTTGCCGATGGTGCGCAAGACCGTACCGACGGTGCCGAGAGCGATGCCGATGGTGGAGCCGAGGCCGTACCCGAAGTTCAGCAAGATAATGCCGATGAAGTTGAGAGCGGTGCCTGCGGTGCCGCGGGAGCGCTCTCGGGGGGAGGTTGGGGGCCGACTGCTTGTCACGCACGGCGCGACGACGGCAGGCGTGGGAACAGCCCGACCGCACTCAGCACCGTCACCCTCAGCAGTCGGGAGCCCGACCCCCCCCCTGGATACCTGGCCGTACCGAGGTGAGCAGGCCCATGCCTGGTAGGTGAGCGCGGAGGTCGGCTCGGTAGGCGCGCAGCTCGGCGCGCAGGTGGAACACGTCGTGCCCGAGTATACGTAGATCTTCGTGAAGATCCGCACGCGGCACGTGTGGGGCGTGTCCAGGTGGTACTGGGAGGTCGCGCCCGTGCAGAACGGGCACGCGGAAGACAAGGTCCTGGTGCCTATGTTCAGTAACATGGCCAGGCAGCTCAGGTAGTACAGCATGGTGAGACGTGAAAGTGCGGTGGCGGCCTGGCGCAGACAGGGGGGCCATGGCGGCGGTCGCACTGAGGAGTGAGGAGACGCAAATCAGTACCGCACTGCTGGCGCGGTTCCGGTCTCGCGAGGCCTGGAGTCGGGACTCCAGAGCGGGGCGCTTCGCGTCGCGGCTACGCTATGAGTGCAGGGCACTCTCGAGCCGAGACTAGAGAGAGAGAGAGAGAGAGAGAGAGAGAGAGAGAGAGAGAGGGAGACCGCTCCAAAGGTTTCGGCGAGGGTCGCTCCAAAGGGTTTCGGTGGGGATCGCTGCGCAGGCGGGATCGCTCCGAAGGTTTCAGCGGGGCGGCGGCGGCGCCGGGCGCGCTGATCAATGCCTGTCCTCTTCCTCCGCCTCCTCCTCCGATGCGCCGAAGTGGGGCGGCGGCGCCGCGCGAGCGCAGGGCCGGGGCGGACTGGGGCAGGGCGGGGGATGACGACAGCACGATCGAGAGCACGATAGAGAATGCGGGGGGGTGGGGGCGGGAAGGAGGTGGAGGAAGAAGAAGAAGGGGGGGGGGGGGGGAACAGCGCGGCATCTGAACCGCTTTCCTCGGGCTTGGCCGCAACCGCGGGCGATGTTTCAGCCGACCCGTCCGTCGACGCCCTGGCCAACGGGGCCGGATGCCAGCCGCGCTCGCGCTTGCGGCCCGTCGCGAACACGCCCCCGAGGCTCCCGCCCGAAACCGAAACCGCTATACTTGAAATCGAACTATGTGCCTATATGTGCCTACGGACAGGTCGGATAGAACTCAAGTCGAGTTCTAAGAGTAGCGGCTGGAATTCAAATCGATATCGAACAAGCTCGGGTAGAACTCAAATCGAGATCTAACAAGAGCGCTCGGCGCTAAACTCGACATCTAAACAGGTCCTCAATCGAGCTCTAACCGCGGCGGTTAGAGCTCGAATCGAGCTCTGACCAGGTTGGTTAGAATTCAACTCGAGCTCTAACCAGGTCGGTTAAAGCTCAATGGGGCTCTAAGCAACACGGTTAGAGTTCAAATCGAAATCCGACAAGGTCGGTTGGAGCCCAGCGCGAGCTCTAACAAGGTGGGTGAGAAATGGGTGGGGTACGCGCGCGCGAACCCTGCCATTAGGCCCCATCGGAGGTGCCGCGGGCGCAGCGCGCGCGCGTCGTCGCGCGCTCGCGCACTTGAAGATCAAACTCCGCAGCGCGACGCCGCACTGGCAGCGTCGCCTCTCCCGCGAGTCTGGCGGGCGAAAAATGCAGCAAACGCAGGGGCGGCGGCGGCGCCGGGCGCCCACCAGGCGCACTGTTCAGAAACTGCCCTCCCCCTCCTCCGACGCGAGAGCCGCGGGGCCCCGAAACGCGGGGGGGGCGCGCCGACATGGGGCGGCGGCGCCGCGCGAACGCAGGAGCAGGACGGACTGGGGCAGGACGGAGGATGACGCCAGCACGATTGAGAGCACGATAGAGAATGCAGGGGGGGGAGGGGGAGGGGGCGGAGGAAGAAGGAGGAGGAGGAGGACAGTATGGCATCTGAACTGCTTTCCCTGGGCTCGGCCGCAACCGCGGGCGCTGTGTCAGCCGGCCCGTCCGTCGACGTCCTGGCCGACGGGGCCAGAAGCCAGCCGCGCTCGCGCTCGCGGCCCGTCGCGGACATGCCCCTGAGGCGCCCGCCCGGCACCGGAACCGCTACACTTGAAATCGAACCAAGTGCCCACGGACAGGTCGGTTGGAACTCAAATCGAGTTCTAAGAGTAGCGGTTGGAACTCAAATCGATATCGAACAAGCTCGGGTAGAAATCACATCGAGGTCTAAAAAAGCGCTCGGAGCTCAAATCGACATCTAACCAAGTCCTCAATCGAGCTCCAACCACGGCGGTTAGAGCTCGAATCGAGCTATAACCAGGTCGGTTAGAGCTCAGCTCGAGCTCTAACCAGGTCGGTTAAAGCTCAGTGGAGCTCTAACTGCGGCGGTTGGAGCTCAAATCGAGATATAACAAGGTCGGCTAGAGCTCAGCGCGAGCTCTGGCAAGGCGGGTTAGAGCGCAATCGAGCTACAACCAGCGCGATTAGAGCTCACATCGAGATCTAACATGTTCGGTTCGGATCGCTCGAGGGGGAAATCGCTCCCAAGGTTGCGCCGTTGCAGCTGTCGGTGGGGATCGCTCCAAATTCAAAGGTTTCGATGGGGATTATTCAAGGTTGGGCAACTGCGGTGGAAGACTAACCCCTTCCCACTCCTGCCTTGTCCTGCTCTTCCCCCCCAACCCTCCGCCCTCCCCTCCTCCTCGGCCCCGGGCGCTCTGAACGGCGACGCCCCGCCTCCGCCGCCGCCGGCCGCCGCCGCCCGCAATCGCAACCCCTCCCCGGGAGACCGAGGTCCCCGGCGGCGAGCAGCGTGGCCAGCTCCAGCGGCGCCCCCTGAGGGGCGCGGAGGGCGCGGGGAAGCATGGAGCCTGGAAGAGGAAGGAAGGTCGAACGACGAGAGAAGGTCTCGTTTTCTTCAGCAGGCACGGCACGTTCGCAGACTATGCGACGGGGGGCCAGGGCGCCGTGCTGCCGCGGACGCGTCGAAACGCAGAACTCACTGCTGCGGCGCGCGGTAGAGCTGCAGGCGGCGTCTGTCGAATTCTGATTCTTCTCTTGGGCGGCGCAGTGCGCGAGCCCGCTGCGCCGGTCGGGGCGTCTCTTTGGAGTGCATCTTGAAGAACTTCCAGACCTTCTCAGGATCCTGGAAATAGATGATGCACCCACTCGGTTCCTGGGCAAGGGCTCGCAAAATGAAGGGCAGCGCAGGGGGATATTTCTGGAGCGCCGCTGTTACAGCCACGTGGTAGCTTTGCTTGGAGCTCCGAAGCTCATCCGTGTGCTGGATGCCTTCTGGTGCGTCCTGCTGCGCATCGGAATTGGGAGTTGCGCAGAAAACCCCTGTAAACGCTACCGCAATCTGGGCGGCAGCGATGCCGTAGTCTGCGTCGGCTGTGGGAACCAAGACTACGCTCCCCGTCTTCCGCGCTGCGTCGCTGTCCTGCTTGGCCAGGTGGGCGCCGAAGTCCACGGGGTCGCGAGCCAACTTGAATTGCAGGCGCTGCGCCTTGCGGCGGGCCCCCGCGCCCCCCACGCGAATTAGCGCGATGCCAGGGGGGCGCGCGGGGGCAAGGTAAGCGTCGCGGCCCGCAGGGCCCGGCGCGGCACTGCGCAAGACCTTCTTCCCCCGCGCGCCCCTGGCCTTGGCGGCGGCCTTCGCCCCTCCACGATTGCGCTCTCGCGCCCCGGCCGCCCGCTTGGCGACAGAGTCGACGACTGTTGCAGACGGGCGGACTGGGTCTGCGACGCTCGCCCGCGCTGCCCCCCGCGCCGCCGCGGCGAGATCGCGAGTGCGCTTGCTCGGGGAAGCGGCCACCATGGCGTCGATGGCAGCTGCTCGCCTGCGGCTGAAGCCTATCTCTGACCGACGTCCTGGCCGAGGCTCCCTCGCGATTCCCTTGTCGCGCCCCTCGGCCCTCCTCGCCGCTGCGGTCTTTCCCTCTAAGCGCTCGTGTAGCTGGAGCACGTGCCTGTGCCAGCGCCTGCCGGGCTCGCCACGCTCGCGCTGTTCCAGCCACGCGCGCGGCAACTTGCTGGGGGGCGCTGCGTCCACGAGAGTCCAGTCCTCCACGGACACGTCGAGCATTTGAGCCCTCTCCGGGCAATGGAGCTCGGAGAAAAAGCGGAATCGCGGCTCGCGCGAGGGGGGGGGGCCCACCGGCCGCCGGCCGTTGGCAAACTCAGGCCACTCCGCTGCAGCGCGGCCCCAAGCCTGCCGCGCGGTGCCCTCATCCCGACGATGTACCTCGGCGCGACTCAAAATGTGCCACAGCTGGGCGATGGCCGGCCGCTCCGGGATGTCTGCCTCCTTACAGATGCGCATCAAACATGCCTCGGCTTCTGGCGCAGACTCCGCTGCGCCCGCATCCATTGCAGGTAAGAGGGCAGACGAGCGAAACGCCACGCAAAAAAAAACGTGCAGCCACAAATAATCTGGCCGATGCAGCTTCATGTTCTCCTTCGCGCTCGCTGCGATTACCTGCGCCCGTCGTAGAGCCGCGTGGGCGGTTTCCCTGGTTCGGGGCTCCGTAGCCCAATCGCCGATGCCCACAATTTGCACGCTGTTGCCGCGCGGGCACCTGGGCGTCTGCCGCAAAAACTTGAGGGCGATGCCCGTGAAACTGCAGGGGGCGCCCAAAATCGCCCCATCGATGAACAAAGTGTTCAGCCACTCGAGGAACGAGGCGGCCCTGGCTTGGACGGCGCCGGCGTCGGGGTCGTTCTCGCCCCCAGTTGCGACCCGCGAGGAATGCCCCGCCGCCGAGTCCGCCAGCGAGCCGCCGAGCAGCGGGCGCAAGCTGTTCTCGCCCCCGAGCCCTTCCAGGGAACATCGGGCGTGAATGCCCACTGCGGTGCGGAACGCGGTGGGCGCAGTCAGAAACTTGGCCAGACTTGGCGGCTTCTTCCCCGCTACCAGCAGCATGTCCGCTATCGCGATCTCGCTGCCCTCCTTTGTCTTTGAATTGGCGAGCAGCTTCTGGGCCGAATGTGCTTCGCCCCAAGCGTGAAACGCCAGCCGAGGGATCGCGCCCATTGCAGCCCGGGGTGCATTTAGATCCGCCCCATCGCTGCACCACGCCCGCATCTCCTCTCACATGCCCGTGCAGTTCCACGCCCAGTCCCCCGCCTGCCGTCTGGCGCGCGCGACGCGCGCAATCCTCCAGCATGGGGGCCTTGCCGTCGCAATCCATGGCCCGCGGGAACTCCCGCACCCCGATCGCCCGGCCCGCGACCCAGGGCCCTTCGGGGCCTGGCTGCTCCAGCCGGCCTGCCTTGAGACCGTAACTCGGGAGAAAGTCCAGAATCTATGGAGTAGACCTCAACGCGGCGCCGATCTCGACCTGGCACGCGCGGTCGAGACCGTCCGCGGCCGACCGAAAAACCACGCCCTCTTTGAAAATTCTCTGGGCTATGAGTTTTTCGTATTGGGCCATTGCGGTCACCACCTGGCGGCGCCGTTGCGAAGACTCCCAAGCTCCGCGGTCGCCCCCGAGGAACGGGCCATCTACGCGTCGAAACTTCTGAAGGAACTGGGCGTCTCCAAGAGTGCGCGGGTGGCGACCGCTGCGCGGCAGCCAGGGCGCGCAGCTGTTGCGGCTTGGGGCCGTTGCGGCCGTTGCGCAGCTGTTGCAGCTGTTCTGCAAGAGTGTGCAGCTGTTGCGGCTCTTCCAACGTGAAACGCCTGAACGGGGAGACCCTGGTGCGCGCCTTCCGCTCGAACCTGCTCTTGCCGCGCCGCTTCTGCTGCCTGGTGCCCATCGCTCTGCGCGTGGCGCGCGAGGTTTTCGCGGCGTCGGAAACTCCCGCTGCCCTGGCCTACGGTGGATTTTCAACGATGGCCCTTGAAAGCCGAGCAAAACAAGCAAGTCAAACATTGACCACCTGCGCAGCCTATCCAAGTTCCAGGCCCCCCAAGACACCTTGGTTTTTTCCACCAAAAATTTGCGCGCGCCGCAAATCTTGACGTGCTTCGGGTAGTCGCTCCCTTATGGCGCGAAAAAGGGCGTCGCCAGGTCCCTGGTTCAATATCCTGAACGTCAGTCATCTGTCTCGCCCATCCTTCTCAGGGCCCGCGCCCAGGCGGCCCCGACTGGCGGCGCCACCCTTTTTGTTTCGGGGGGGGGCGCAGAAGCCGCAAAACGGACCGGGAACGCCCCGAACGCCCGCGCCGGCCCGCAGACGGTGACCAATGCTTCTAGGACGGCCCAGGCGCAGTCGAAGATTGAACGCCGCAAAGAGAAAACTCCCAGGAAATAAAAGATACACACTTGCACTGGTTTTGAATGACACCAGCATTCTCGCCATTTCGTCGCGCCGACGCGCCGAGGCGACGCAGGCAGCTCCCGAAATCGTCCCAGGACAGCCCAGGAAGCTTCAAGGAGGCGCCCGCGACGGCCCCGGATGGCCCCGAGAGGCTCTAAGAAGGGGCCACGCAGAGGACCCGACCAAACATTTCGAACTCCTAGATCCCAGGGGCCCTCGCGGGGCCCCAAGAGAAGCCACTGGGGAGCTGCGATAGCTGCGCGCATAAATCACGCAGTTGCCGCGGCCCCAAGAACCAAAGCGCACGCAAATCTCAGGGAGCCCTCCCGGGGGTCATCCGCAGGTCGCCGAATAGAACCTGGGAGGCCTAGAGATCGCTTCGCCGTTTTCTCTTATTATCATTATTTTAAGAAAACATGATGGACCCACGAACCGGGAAAGGGATATAGACATGTGCAGCATGGTCACGTTTTCACGATATCCAACTGGGCGACACCTCACGAAACATCCCACGAGACACCCCGCGAAACATCCCAGGAGACACCTCGCGAAACAACCCACGAGACACCTCGCGAAACATTCCACGAGACACCCCGTGAAACATCCCACGAGACACCCCACGAACAGGCAACCACTCGACCAAACACCCAACGAAACATTCCACGGGGGTGCGACTGGGTGTGGTCGTGCTGGGGTGTGGTCGTGCTGGAGTATGGTCGTGTTGGGGTGTGGTCGTGCTGGGGTGTGGTCGTGCTGGGGTGTGGTCGTGCTGGGGTGGTCGTGCAAGGGGGGTGGTCGTGCTGGGGTCGTGTGTCGTGCTGGGGCGCGGTCGTGCTGGTCGTGGTCGTGCTGGGTGTGGTCGTGGCTGTGGTGGAAGTCGTGCGGGGGTGTGGTCATGTGGGGTGTGTGTCCTTGATGGTGTGGAGGTCCGTGCTGGGTGTGGGCCGTGCTGGTGTGTTGGTCGTCGCTGGGGGGTTGTCCGTGCTGTGTTGGGGTCGTGCTTGGGTTGGGTCGTGCTGGGGTTGATGGTCGTGCTGGGGTGTGGTCCGTGCTGGGGTTGGTCCGTGTGCTAGGGTGGTGGGTGCCGTGGCTGGGTGGGGTCCTGCTGTGGGGGTGGTCGTGCTGGGGTGTGGTCGTGCTGGGGTGGATGGTCCGTGCTGGGGGCGTGGTTCGTGCGGGGTGGGGTCGTGCTGGGGTGTGGTCGTGCTGGTGCTGGGGTGTGGTCGTGCTGGGGTGTGGTCGTGCTGGGGGTGTGGTCGTGCTGGGGTGTGGTCGTGCTGGGGTGTGGTCGTGCTGGGGCGTGGTCGTGCTGGGCGTGGTCGTGCTGGGGTGTGGTCATGCTGGGGGTGTGGTCGTGCTGGGGCGTTGGTCGTGCTGGGCGTGGTCGTGCTGGGGTGTGGTCATGCTGGGGGTGTGGTCGTGCTGAGGTGTCCCGCACCCTGTGATTTATCGATCGGGATTTCAAAAACAAGCGTTTCGCTCGAGACATCCTCAAATTTTAATTCGCCGGCCTCCTTCGACCTCGTTAATTATCAGGGAAAAAATTCGCCGGCCTCCCTCAAGTTGGCACCGGGGGACAGGTTTACCTACTAAAAGAGAACCCTGGGCCTGAGCCCTTTCCGGGAAAAACATGATGGACCCACGAACCCGGAAAGGGATATAGACATGTGGAGCATGGGCACGTTTTCACGATACCCAACGGGGCAACACCTCACGAAACATCCCACGAGACACCTCACGAAACATCCCACGAGACACCTCACGAAACATTCCGCGAGACACCTCACGAAACATTCCAGGAGACACCCCGCGAAACATTCCACGAGACACCCCACGAAACAGTCCACGACGACAGGCAACCACTCCACCAAGGCGGTGTGGTCGTGCTGGGGAGTGGTCGTGCTGGGGTGTGGTCGTGCTGGGGTGTGGTCGTGCTGGGGGGTGGTCGTGCTGGGGGGGTGGTCGTGCTGGGGGGTCGTGCTGGGGCGTGGTCGTGCTGGGGCGTGGTCGTGCTGGGCGTGGTCGTGCTGGGGCGTGGTCGTGCTGGGGCGTGGTCGTGCTGGGGTGTGGTCGTGCTGTGGTAAGGTCGTGCTGGGGTGCGGTCGTGCTGGGGTGTGGTCTTGCTGGGGTGGGGTCGTGCTGGGGTGTGAACGTGCTGGGGTGGGGTCGTGCTGGGGTGTGGTCGTGCTGGGGTGTGGTCGTGCTAGGGTGGGGTCGTGCTGGGGTGGGGGGTCGTGCTGGGATGGTCGTGCTGGGGTTTGTTCGTGGCTGGGTGTGGTCCATGCTGGGGCGTGGTCCGTGCTGGGGTGGGGTCGTGCTGGGGTTGGGGTCGTGCTGGGTGGGTTCGTGCTGCGTGCCTGGGGTGCTCCGCACCCTGTGATTTATCGATCGGGTCGTGCTGGGGTGTGGTCGTGCTGGGGTGTGGTCGTGCTGGGGTGTGTCGTGCTGGGGTGTGGTCGTGCTGGGGTGTGGTCGTGCTGGGGAGTGGTCGTGCTGGGGTGTGGTCGTGCTGGGGGGTGGTCGTGCTCGGGGGTGGTCGTGCTGGGGGGGTGGTCGTGCTGGGGTGTGGTCGTGCTGGGGCGTGGTCGTGCTGGGGCGTGGTCGTGCTGGGGCGTGGTCGTGCTGGGGTGTGGTCGTGCTGTGGTGAGGTCGTGCTGGGGTGTGGTCGTGCTGTGGTGTGGTCTTGCTGGGGTAGGGTCGTGCTGGGGTCGGGTCGTGCTGGGGTGTGGTCGTGCTGGGGTATGGTCGTGCTGGGGTGGGGTCGTGCTGGGGTGGGGTCGTGCTGGGGTCTGGTCGTGCTGGGGTGTGGTCGTGCTGGGGTATGGTCGTGCTAGGGTGGGGTCGTGCATTTCGCTCGAGACATCCTGCCAAAATTCCAGGAACTCGTACAAAAACAAACGAATTTTTCGAGACATCATCGAAATCCTTCGCGCGGGGGCGCTTTTCCGCGTCGGCGGTCGACTCTTCAAAACAGCGTTTCGCTCGAGACATCCTCGGCAAACTCTGCGGAGCAAGCGTTCGCTCGAGACTCCTCAACACCGAACATGATTGGACCCACGAACCCGGAAAGGGGATAAAGACATGTGGCAGCATGGTCACGTTTTCCACTGATACCCAACTGGGCGACCATCTCACGAAAATCCCACGAGACACCTCACGAACTATCCCACGAGACACCTCACGAAACATTCCACGAGACACCATCAGCGAACATTCCACATAGACACCCTTGAACTTCCAGGGCTCCGATGCACCCCCGAACAGGCAGCACACCACTCAACCAAGACACGTACCACGAAAACATTCCACTGGGTGCGACTGGGTGTGGTCGTGCTGTGGTGTGGTCGTGCTGGGGTGTGGTCGTGCTGAGGTGTGGTCGTGCTGGGGTGTGGTCGTGCTGGGGGGTGGTCGGGGGGTGGTCGTGCTGGGGGGTGGTCGTGCTGATGGGGTGGCCGTGCTGGGGGGTGGTCGTGCTGGGGCGTGGTCGTGCTGGGGCGTGGTCGTGCACCCCGCGCTACATCGCCACGAGACACCTCACGAAACATTCCAACGAGACACCTCGACGAAACCTTCACGAGACCCCCCGTGCAACATTCCACTAGAACCCCACGAACAGGCACACCACTCAACCACACGCCAAGAAACATTCCACCGGGGGTGCGGACTGGGTGTGGTCGTTCTGGGTGTGTGTCGTGCTGGGGTTGTGGTCGTGCTGGGGAGATCATGGTCGTGCTGGGGTTGTGGTCAGTGCTGGGGGGTGGTCGTGCCTGGGGGTGGTCGTTGCTGTGGGGGTGGATCGTGCTGGGGGGTGGTCGTGCTGGCGTGTAGTCGGCTGGGGCGTGGTCGTGCTGGGCGTGGTCGTGCTGGGGTGTGGTCGTGCTGTGTGGTGAGTTCGTGCTGGGTATTTTATAGTGTCGTGCTGGGGTGTGGTCTTGCTGGGGTAGGGTCGTGCTGGGGTCGGGTCGTGCTGGGGTTTGTTCGTGCTGGGGTGGGGTCGTGCTGGGGTGGGGTCGTGCTGGGGTCTGGTCGTGCTGGGGTGTGGTCGTGCTGGGGTATGGTCGTGCTAGGGTGGGGTCGTGCATTTCGCTCGAGACATCCTGCCAAAATTCCAGGAAATCGTACAAAAACAAAGGAATTAGTCGAGACATCATCGAAATTCCTTCGCGCGGGGCGCTTTTCCGCGTCGCGGTCGGCTCTGCAAAACAAGCGTTTCGCTCGAGACATCCTCGGCAAACTCTGCGGAGCAAGCGTTTCGCTCGAGACATCCTCAACACACGAAAAAGTGGCCCGCACCCTGTGATTTATCGATCGGGATTTCAAAAACAAGCGTTTCGCTCGAGACATCCTCAAATTTTAATTCGCCGGCCTCCTTCGACCTCGATATTTATCAGGGAAAAAATTCGCCGGCCTCCTTCAAGTTGGCACCGGGGGATTAGGTTTACCAACTAAAAGAGAACCCTGGGCTCGAGCCCTTTCCGGGAAAAAGTGGCCCGCACCCTGTGATTTGTGATTTATCGATCGGGATTTCAAAAACAAGCGTTTCGCTCGAGACATCCTCAAATTTTAATCCGCCGGCCTCCTTCGACCTCGATATTTATCAGGGAAAAAATCCGCCGGCCTCCTTCAAGTTGGCACCGGGGGACAGGTTTACCTACTAAAAGAGAACCCTGGGCCCCCGCCCTTTCCGGGAAAAAGAAATAGTGTGTGTATATATATGTATATATGTATATATGTATATATGTGTATGTTCATATATATATATATATATATATATATTCTTTTTGTGAAAATTTCCCCTACCAGATTTTGCCCCCCGCAGGAAGCTCCCGCGACGGCCCCCGACGGTCCCGCGACGGCCCGACATGCCTGCAAGACGGCCCGAGAGGCTCCGAATATGGCCCCGAGAGGAACCCAAACAAAAGGCCCGACTACAGATTTCGAGCCCTCGGCCCCAAGAAACTTCTACGCGGCCCAGGGAAGCCCAAAGAGGCCCGCCAAAGGTTCTGAAGAGGCCTGACCTCAAGAGGCCCCGAGATCGTCCCCAAGAGATCTCAAAAGGCTTCCCTGGGAAATCTGACTCGCAACCCAAACATGCTGGCGGGGGCAGCCGAAGGCCATCGCATTCCTCGCAGCAGGCGGTGCATCTCGGCGGCGTCAGGCGGCAACTCGCAGCCAGTGCTGGCGACGCGAAACGCCGGCGCCAAGCACCGCATGTGCTTGCGCTGGCGCCTGTTTGGTGATCCGCCACCGCGCCTCGACGCACGAAGTGAGGTGCCCTCTGTTCGCTGTTTTCACTATGGAAGTACTCGAATAATCTGGGGGCCGCGGCCCCAGGATTCCCAGATCCCCAGACCCTCCGGGAGCGCCCGGGATCCGGGCCAGAGGCTTTCCAGAAGACAGCCCAAAAGACCTCCGAGAGGGCCCCAAGACGACCCAGGTGGGCTCAATAGGGCTCCACAAAGGCCCAAGGACGGGCCCAACAGGGGGAACACGAACCGAAAATTCTAGCCGTCCGCTCCAGGAGGCCCACAGGAGGCAGGCCCCATAGCCTTCCCCGATGCCCCGAACAGGCCCGACAGACGCCCCTGGATGACGAATCTTGGCCCAGGAGGCTTAAAATTGCCTCCATGAGGCCCCCGAGAGGCACCCAGTGATATCCCAACGAACATGCAAGAGGCCTCCAACTCTCAACCTAGGCACGGTGGCGGAATGAGCCGAATACCAGCTGTACAGCACTAGGTCCATCACGACCTACATCAACGAAAACTGATAGTCGCAGTCCTTAGATCCGCCACAATGTGTCATGGTACGCTGAGGCGTGCTAGAATGCCAAGTGCTGTCTGGTAGGGTTGCGGTAGTTTCTTAAGGACGCGTCCCTCTTACGAACGCCCCCTTGTGCGCGTCGTAGCCTCTTCCCGTTGTTTCAATGGTTTGTTTTCTAGGTCGGTGCCCAGACGCGGCCCCAGCGCTCTCCGACGCGTCCAGGATGCCGAAGATGGCTTCCGAGACGGATTTGTGATCACCACAGCGGCCAAGATGGCCAAAGATGCCTCCAAGACGGCCTAATATGCCCTAGTATGTGTCGAGACGGCTTGGGCGAGGCCCCTCTCATGATCATCATTGTCAATCGTCACCTTCATCGCCAGCATCATCATAATCATCATCGTCGTGGTCGACATCATCGTCACTACCCCGCTGTCGGTCAATCCTGATCCTCTTGCTCATCCTCCTCCTACACCTCCTCCTCCACCTCCTCCTCCACCTCACCATTATCATCATAATCATCATCATAGCCATCAGTACCATCATCGTAATCAGCATCGTCGTCGTCGTCGTCGTCGTCATCATCATCATCATCATCATCATCATCATCATCAGCATCATCATCATCATCATCATCATCATCATCATCATCATCATCATATCATCATCATCATATCATCATCATTCATCATCATCATCATCATCATCATCACCATCACCATCACCATCACCATCACCATCACCATCATCATCATCATCATCATCATCGTCATCGTCATCGTCATCACCATCATTCTCCTCATCCTGGTCACCTGTGCTTCCTCCTCCCCCTCCCCCTTTCATCATCCTCGGTGCATGGTGGTAATCGTCATCATCATCATCACCATCATCATCATGACCACCATCACCATGATCCTCATCGGTTCGCGCAGCTGCCGCCGATCACCATCACCATGATCCGCATGGCAAACGGCAGTAACAAGAAGTAGTAGTAGTAGTAGTAGTAGTAGTAGTAGTAGTAGTAGTAGTAGCTGTCATGGTTGTGGATATTTTTCGCGCCCTCGCGAAGCCATCCACCTTGGAGGAGGCCAGCTCTCTAGCCCAGGCTGCGACCCGCAAAGCACGATTATCTTCGCGCCCCTGGGGTGACCGAGTCTCAGACAGCCGCCGAAGGCCTTCTCCTCACGCTCCTCGTTGTCCTCTTCCCTCCTCCTCCTCCTCTTCCTTATCCTCCCCCTCTTCCTCTTCCCTCCGCCTCCTCCCTCTCCTCCTGCTCGTTTTCCTCCTCCCCTCCTCCTCCTCCTCAGCATCATGTTCACAATCAATTTCATCATCATCATCAGCAGCAGCATCATTATCATCATCAACGTCCGCATGCTCGTTGTAGCTTTACAAATATTCGTAGTAGCAGGGAGTGATAGCAATAGTTGTGGTAGTAATATCAACAACAGTAGCGCCGTGGGAGTATTATTAGCAGTAGTAGTAGCAGCAATGGTAGCAGTAGCAGTAGGAGCAGTAGTAGTTATAATAGCTGTGCTCGTATGAAACACAATAGCAACCACGAGAATAACACATGTGCATCGCAGCTGTAGCCACAGTGATATTTGGCGCCGTAGTAGTAGTTTTAGAATTTGTGCTTTAAACATGCGCAACGAACGCAATAGCCGCATACGAACGCATGCTTTAGTAGTTTTAGCAATAGCCGCAACGATCATTTTAAACATGCGCATAGTTACAGTAGCCTCAAACAAGTGTTGCTGAAGTAGTGATCGCAATCGTAGTTGTAGTTGCATTAGTACCCGTAGCAGTAGTGTTAACGATCGTAACCCATGGGAATAAGATGGAATAATAATAGTAGCATCAACCATAATATTTGTGGCTGTAATAATAATGATAGTAGCGAAGGTGTTGTATCAGCACCCATAACAACAGCAGTAATGAGAGTAACGCATGGGAATCATATTAATATAATGTGTATTCATTGTACTTGTAGTAGCACCGGTGACAAAAGCGGAAACGGTAGTAACAACTAGGAGTAGTAGTAGTAGTAGTAGTAGTAGGTGTTATGGTTGTGGATTTTGTAGTAGTAGTTATTGTAAGGATTCTTTGGGATCCCCGAGAGTTCCTCAGGACAAGGAGTCCCCAGAAAGATTCAGAAGGATTACCACTCGGAGTGGTCCAAAGGATTCTCCAGGAGTCCTCAGAAAGAGTTCGACGGACTACCACTCGGACAACTACGACAACTCCGATCCGATAAACCGATAAACCGATAAACCGATAAACTGGTAAACCGACAAGCCGATAAACCGGTAAGCGGAGAAACCTACCGATAGACCGATAAACCGATACACTGATAAAGCCATACTGCGCTGAGATTCGGACACGCTTGCGATGAGTCGGTTTAGTGCTTTATCGGTTTACGTGGTTATCGACCGATAAACCGATATAATTATACCGTTTTATCGGTCGATCTGCCGATATACCGATCAACCGAAATATTTTATCGGTTTATCGGTTTATCGGTATGTCGGCTTTATTTTCAGGTCCTGCGGCTGCAATCCACATATTATTACTAGTATGATCGGTATCATCCCTATTTTTATTGTTTATCCTTCTTCTCCTTCTCCTCCTTCTCCTCCTCCTTCGCTTTCTCATCCTGTTCCTGTTCCTCCTCCTCCTCCTCTTCCTCCTCCTCCTCGTCCTCTCCTTCTCCTGTTCCTCCTGTTTCTCCTGTTTCTCCTCCTCCTCCTCCTCCTGTTCCTCCTCCTCCTCCTGTTCCTCCTCCTGTCCCTCCTCCTCCTCCTCCTCCTCCTCCTCCTCTTCCTGCTCCTCCTTCTCCTGCTCCTGCTCCTGTTCCTGCTCCTGCTCCTGAACGTGAACCAGTTCCAGTTCCTGTTCTTGTTCCTCCTCCTCTCCTCCTTTTCCTCCTCCTTTCTCCTCCTGTTCATGTTCCTGTTCCTGTTCCTCCTCCTCCTCTTCCTCCTCGTTCCCCTCCTCCTTCTGTTCCTCCTCCTCCTCCTGTGTTTCCTCCACATCCTCCTCCTCCTCCTCCTCCTCTTCCTGTTCTTCTTCCTTTTCCTTCTCCTCCTCCTCCTCCTTTTCCTCCTCCTCCTCTTCCTCTTCCTCCGCCTCCCCGTCGTCGTCGTCGTCTTCAGGGTTGGCGGCGCCGGCCGTAAGGCCTTCACAGTAACCTAGAAAAAAACCGGGTAACCTCCTCAGGGCCCTCTCGACAACCCTGACGGAAATGTTTCGGAAACCTCGAAGAAGCCTTCCGTAAATGTCTGCGAAGTGTCTGAGAGAAGCTCCCAGAAACGTCTAAGAGGCCTATCAAAAGCCGTTCGCAATATTTTCCATGCGTTGGCCCCCTAATATAATCCCACGAAAGCTGCTGCCGAAAACCCCAGCTTACACGGACACCTATTTCTACCAAGAGCTGGGGGCGGACGAAGGGAAGGACGGAGGGGAGGAGGGGGACGAAGGGATGGACAAACATGATGGACCCACGAACCCGGAAAGGGATAAAGACATGTGCAGCATGGTCACGTTTTCACGATACCCAACTGGGCGACATCTCACGAAACATCCCACGAGACACCCCGCGAAACATCCCACGAGACACCTCACGAAACATTCCACGAGACACCTCACGAAACATTCCACGAGACACCCCGTGAAACATTCCACGAGACACCCCACGAACAGGCAACCACTCAACCAGACACGCCACGAAACATTCCACGGGGGTGCGACTGGGTGTGGTCGTGCTGGGGTGTGGTCGTGCTGGGGTGTGGTCGTGCTGGGGTGGTCGTGCTGGGGTGTGGTCGTGCTGGGGTGTGGTCGTGCTGGGGGGTGGTCGTGCTGGGGGGTGGTCGTGCTGGGGGTGGTCGTGCTGGGGGGTGGTCGTGCTGGGGCGTGGTCGTGCTGGGGCGTGGTCGTGCTGGGGTGTGGTCGTGCTGTGGTGAGGTCGTGCTGGGGTGTGGTCGTGCTGGGGTGTGGTCTTGCTGGGGTAGGGTCGTGCTGGGGTCAGGTCGTGCTGGGGTGTGGTCGTGCTGGGGTATGGTCGTGCTGGGGTGGGGTCGTGCTGGGGTGGGGTCGTGCTGGGGTCTGGTCGTGCTGGGGTGTGGTCGTGCTGGGGTATGGTCGTGCTAGGGTGGGGTCGTGCATTTCGCTCGAGACATCCTGCCAAAATTCCAGGAAATCGTACAAAAACAAACGAATTAGTCGAGACATCATCGAAATTCCTTCGCGCGGGGCGCTTTTCCGCGTCGCGGTCGGCTCTGCAAAACAAGCGTTTCGCTCGAGACATCCTCGGCAAACTCTGCGGAGCAAGCGTTTCGCTCGAGACATCCTCAACTCTGCAAAACCAGCGTTTCGCTCGAGACATCCTCAAGAAATTCTGAAAAACAAGCGTTTCGCTCGAGACATCCTCAAATTTTAATTCGCCGGCCTCCTTCGACCTCGTTATTTATCAGGGAAAAAATTCGCCGGCCTCCCTCAAGTTGGCACCGGGGGACAGGTTTACCTACTAAAAGAGAACCCTGGGCCCACGCCCTTTCCGGGAAAAAAGGACAGAAGGACGACGCGGACGACGCAGGCACCGCCGACGACGACAACTGTGAAAGGGGGTGGGGAGAAGGGCTCTGTTTTGTAGGACCCCTGAGACCATCTTCCTGGACAAGGTCTGGTACAACAGCGCCAGTGCGTCCTCACCAGGGCGGATGTGGCGAGAGGAGCACGAATCAAGGGGGAGCAGGAGGAGCACGAACACCAAGTGGAGAGGGGAGGATACAGAGGGACGGCGGGAGGAGGAGGGAGAGGGAGGGGGAATGGAAGGGAAGGGGGGCGCGCGCGCACGCACACTTTTGAGGCGGCGGCGCAGAGGGATCCCCAAGCGCTGGCAGCAGATGGGAGTGCGAATTGCGATCAGCCGTGCACGCACGCACGCCCGGACTTTCCCTCCGTGGCCGGCCAATCCAACTCAGCGAGAGTATTACCCGGAGGCGCCCAGCTGTCTACCACCACCGAGCACGTGCCGATGGGGGCCAACCGACAGGCGGTCGGCGATGCAGAAGCACGAGGGCGCACGACGGGACACAGGCACGCGCAGCCGCGGGCGACCCCACCGCGGCTGCGCATCCCTCATCGAGGCAACTCGCCCGGCGACTTTTCTGGGCGGGCTGGCGGGGGCGCAGTGGAGGCCAGACCACAAGAAGCCCCCCGCGAGAAACCCAACCCTGAGACCCCGGGGCGCCCGTGGATTTTCGGCGCGGGAACGTCGCGCTTTCCATCGCATAACCTTCGAAAACCCAGAAACCCAGGGCACCCTGGAGACGAGCAGGGCGTTTCTTGGCATGGAGCCCCACTGCGCGCGAAGCGCGACGAATTGGTCGACCAGGGCGCGGCGGGGCGCTGCATCCACGCCTCCCCCGCCGCCGCCGGGGAGCGGCGCCGCTTTCTCCGACGCGCCCCCTCCCTGCGCGCGGGGGGGGGGGGCGCCGCGGCCGCGGCGCCCCCCGCCCGAAGGAGGGGTCGGAGGATCGCGCCGCGTCGGCGATGCATAGGCGACGCATCGGCGACGCATCGGCGATGCATCGGCGACGCACCGGCGGTGCATCGTCGATGTCGGCGATGCATCGCGACATCGACGCGAAGCAAATCGGGCTCCACATCGAGCCGCATTGGCGGTGCATCGGCGATGCGGCACGATCCTCCAACCCCATTTAGGAGGCCTGGAAGCGCGCTTGCTGCGACGGCCCCCACAGGCTGCTCAAGTACCTCACCGCCATCTTGGCCCCATTTCGCACTGCCTCAGGGAGGGCTGGGGAGGGGGTCTTAGCTGCAATATCCGCTGTTCACAAACTACTTCACTGCCGTCAGCATTATGGGGGGCCTTGACCTTCAGGGTACTCATCGGAAGTCCCGGTCTGCCCCCCGAGGATCAAGTACTTGATGTCCGAGAAGATGCTACCCCCGGTGAAGACTTAATAGGTGCGCTCCGACTGGATGCCCACTCGGTCATGGATGTCGCACCGCCACCTGCGCGGGCGCGACAGCGGGCGCCGCTGGGGACCTCCCCAACCCCGCCCGTCGCCGCTGGGAGCGGCCAGCGTCTCGCGCCGTGGCGCTGCTGCCTGCCGCAGGGAGCGCTCCACCACCCTCCCCTGGCAGGCGCCTCTCCTTGCCACTCCTCGCCTCGACGCGCCCTGGCACTGCCGCGAGAGAGGGAATGACTGGAATGTGGGAGAGAATGACCGTGGCCAAAATGGCTCGCAGTCACCCGGCCGTTCTGAAGAGTCAGCGACTGCAAGCCCAGGGACCCTGGACTTCCCGAATGGACCTGGGCCAGAACAGAACGGCTGGAGGAGGAGGAGGAGGGGGAGGAGGAGGAGGAGAGGAGGAGGAGGAGGAGGAGGAGGAGGAGGAGGAGGAGAGGAGGAGGAGGGGGAGGAGGAGGAGGAGGAGGAGGAGGAGGAGGAGGAGGAGGAGGAGGAGGACGAGGGGGAGGAGGGGGGGGAGGGGGAGGGAGGGAGTCCGAGGAGGCACACTGCCCTGAGGAGGCCCTCCTGGGAGTGGATGTTCGTCGACAGCACCGGCAGGGCCACCTCGTTCGGCGCCGCGTGGCCCCCCTCGCGCATGGGCGAGACCAGGCGGGCCCCGAGCCGGCGGAACCTCACGAGTGGCCGCTGGAGGGGGAGAATGATGAGGACACGGGGACATCGGCAGTGCAACCGGCGACAAAGCAAGCACACGAAGGAAGCATGCCGCCCGAAAGGCGAGAGCCCCAAACAGCGGGCCTGTATGCTCTGAGTGCCAGCTTCCCCATCGTACAGGTGTCGGAAACAATCGAGCAACACTCGCGCACTATAAGGTGGTTTGAACTCCGCCTCTTCCCCCCAGATTCAATGTTGGTTTTGGATCTTCCGAGTTCGAGTGTCCGAGCGGTAGTGCGTAAACGTGCCAATTTCGAATTGCGCGGGAGGGGGGGGGCATTGCTCCATTGTTTCCCTTAGCCGTATCCCCATTCCCCTCCACATTCTCCTCGTGAATGTCGCAATAAGCATGTAATAGTCTAAGAGAGAGAGAGAGAGAGAGAGAAAAAAAAAAACATGATGGACCCACGAACCCGGAAAGGGATATAGACATGTGGAGCATGGACACGTTTTCATGATACCCAACTGGGCAACACCTCACGAAACATCCCACGAGACACCTCACGAAACAGCCCACGAGACACCTCACGAAACATTCCACGAGACACCTCACGAAACATTTCACGAGACACCCCGCGAAACATTCCACGAGACACCCCACGAAACATTCCACGACGACAGGCAACCACTCAACCAAGGCGGTGTGGTCGTGCTGGGGAGTGGTCGTGCTGGGGTGTGGTCGTGCTGGGGGGTGGTCGTGCTGGGGGGTGGTCGTGCTGGGGGGGTGGTCGTGCTGGGGGGTGGTCGTGCTGGGGCGTGGTCGTGCTGGGGCGTGGTCGTGCTGGGGCGTGGTCGTGCTGGGGCGTGGTCGTGCTGGGGCGTGGTCGTGCTGGGGTGTGGTCGTGCTGTGGTAAGGTCGTGCTGGGGTGTGGTCGTGCTGGGGTGTGGTCTTGCTGGGGTGGGGTCGTGCTGGGGTGTGGTCGTGCTGGGGTGTGGTCGTGCTGGGGTGGGGTGCGTGCTGGGGGTGGGGTCGTGCTGGGGTGTGGTCGTGCTGGGGTGGTGGTCGCTGGGGCGTGGTCGTGCTGGGGTGGGGTCGTGCTGGGGTGGGGTCGTGCTGGGGTGGGTTCGTGCTGGGGTGCTCCGCACCCTGTGATTTATCGATCGGGTCGTGCTGGGGTGTGGTCGTGCTGGGGTGTGGTCGTGCTGGGGTGTGGTCGTGCTGGGGAGTGGTCGTGCTGGGGTGTGGTCGTGCTGGGGGGTGGTCGTGCTGGGGGGTGGTCGTGCTGGGGGGGTGGTCGTGCTGGGGCGTGCTGGGGCGTGGTCGTGCTGGGGCGTGGTCGTGCTGGGGCGTGGTCGTGCTGGGGTGTGGTCGTGCTGTGGTGAGGTCGTGCTGGGGTGTGGTCGTGCTGGGGTGTGGTCTTGCTGGGGTAGGGTCGTGCTGGGGTCGGGTCGTGCTGGGGTGTGGTCGTGCTGGGGTATGGTCGTGCTGGGGTGGGGTCGTGCTGGGGTGGGGTCGTGCTGGGGTCTGGTCGTGCTGGGGTGTGGTCGTGCTGGGGTATGGTCGTGCTAGGGTGGGGTCGTGCATTTCGCTCGAGACATCCTGCCAAAATTCCAGGAAATCGTACAAAAACAAAGGAATTAGTCGAGACATCATCGAAATTCCTTCGCGCGGGGCGCTTTTCCGCGTCGCGGTCGGCTCTGCAAAACAAGCGTTTCGCTCGAGACATCCTCGGCAAACTCTGCGGAGCAAGCGTTTCGCTCGAGACATCCTCAACACACGAAAAAGTGGCCCGCACCCTGTGATTTATCGATCGGGATTTCAAAAACAAGCGTTTCGCTCGAGACATCCTCAAATTTTAATTCGCCGGCCTCCTTCGACCTCGTTATTTATCAGGGAAAAAATTCGCCGGCCTCCCTCAAGCAGGCACCGGGGGATTAGGTTTACCAACTAAAAGAGAACCCTGGGCCCCCGCCCTTTCCGGGAACATGATGGACCCACGAACCCGGAAAGGGATATAGACATGTGGAGCATGGACACGTTTTCATGATACCCAACTGGGCAACACCTCACGAAACATCCCACGAGACACCTCACGAAACAGCCCACGAGACACCTCACGAAACATTCCACGAGACACCTCACGAAACATTTCACGAGACACCCCGCGAAACATTCCACGAGACACCCCACGAAACATTCCACGACGACAGGCAACCACTCAACCAAGGCGGTGTGGTCGTGCTGGGGAGTGGTCGTGCTGGGGTGTGGTCGTGCTGGGGGGTGGTCGTGCTGGGGGGTGGTCGTGCTGGGGGGGTGGTCGTGCTGGGGGGTGGTCGTGCTGGGGCGTGGTCGTGCTGGGGCGTGGTCGTGCTGGGGCGTGGTCGTGCTGGGGCGTGGTCGTGCTGGGGGTCGTGCTGGGGTGTGGTCGTGCTGTCTTGCTGGGGTGGGTCGTGCTGGGGTGGGTCGTGCTGGGGTGTGGTCGTGCTGGGGTGGGGTCGTGCTGGGGTGTGATCGTGCTGGGGTGGGGTCGTGCTGGGGTCTGGTCGTGCTGGGGTGTGGTCGTGCTGGGGTGTGGTCGTGCTGGTGGGGTCGTGCTGGGGTGGGGTCGTGCTGGGGGGTGGTCGTGCTGGGGTGGGTCGTCTGCGTGCTGGGGTGCTCCGCACCCTGTGATCGATCGGGTCGTGCTGGGGTGTGGTCGTGCTGGGGTGTGGTCGTGCTGGGGGTGTGGGTCGTGCTGGGGTGTGGTCGTGGTCGTGCTGGGGCGTGCTGGGGGGTGGTCGTGCTGGGGGGGTGTGGTCGTGCTGGGGGTGGTCGTGCTGGGGCGTGGTGGTCGTGCTGGGGCGTGGTCGTGCTGGGGCGTGGTCGTGCTGGGGCGTGGTCGTGCTGTGGTGTCGTGCTGGGGTCGTGCTGGGGTGTGGTCGTGCTAGGGAGTGGTCGTGCTGGGGTGTGGTCGTGCTGGGGGGTGGTCGTGCTGGGGTGTGGTCGTGCTGGGGGGGTGGTCGTGCTGGGGGGTGGTTGTGCTGGGGCGTGGTCGTGCGTGCTGGGGTGTGGTGAGGTCGGGATTTCAAAAACAAGCGTTTCGCTCGAGACATCCTCAAATTTTAATTCGCCGGCCTCAAAAACAAGCGTTTCGCTCGAGACATCCTCTAAATTTTAATTCTCGGGCTCGTTATTTATCAGGGAAAAATTCGCCGGCCTCCTTCGACCTCGTTATTTATCAGGGAAAAAATTCGCCGGCCTCCTTCAAGCAGGCACCGGGGGACTTGTTTACAAACTAAAAGAGAACCCTGGGCTTAAGCCCTTTCCGGGAAAAAGGAGGGGAGGTCGAAAGTCACAGAAGGAAGCAAAGCAGAGACCTGGAGGACGCCTAGGGGGCAAAAAGCCGGAGCCTTCTCATGCATGTCTAAGAGGGGGGGGGGGGCGAGGGTGAGGACAGGGAGGAGGACGAGGACGACGACGAAGACGACGACGCCGACGACGACGACGACGATGATGACAACGGCAGCGGCATCCTCGAAACTGTCGCACTCCGGACACCGCCGGATGCAAGGGGTGAGAATGGCACGGGGGCCTTTCGGAGGCCACAACTGAAACATGCTGCAACAAGAACCTATGTAGATAGTTGGCCGCAAACTCGATGTTCGACCTACCCTGGTCCCAGGGGCAGGAGGTGGCGGCGGCAACGCCCGCCGCAAAAGGCGTCCGTCGCAGCCGTCGCCAGCGCCTCGGTCGTCGAGGAGCATCACAGCAATAACCCGAGCGCTGCAGCGTGCTTGTGAACACCACGCTGCGTTCGCAACCGCTATGCGGCCAGGGAAGCCAAACCCTGCCAGTGCCACAATAGATCACAATAGGGCGCGAGCGCCACATGTGTGCGCAACAACATGCCGGACATTGCAAGTGCCACAGTAGCCTACGAGCACCGCAATATGTCCGCGAGCACCAGTAGCCTGCGAACCATACTAAAGCCTGCAAACACTCGGGGGAAAACAAACCTACCTCGCTTTTGACCACCCTCGCTTCCAAGAGATACCAAACGATGCCAAATTGCAGCCTGTACTGGTCAAGCAGCTTGACGGGGAGGCGCGTGGTATGGCTTGGTTTTGCCTGGAAGCGAAAGCGGGGTAGGTAACTAATTCACGCTCTGAAACACCAAAGGGACGTCCGAACACAACGCAGGCGCTACGACCGCACTTTGTCACGAGGCCACGGTGCACGCGTGCGCTGCGCCAATGCGGGGGGCGCACTGCAGGGGGATGGGGGGGGCGTTGCGCGGGGGGTGAAGTGGGGTATGGCCCATGGCCTCAAAGCACTCTCCTTGCCGGGCCTCAGGGCGCTCGCCTCTTGAAGTGCGGCGTATGGGTCTCGTTGGCGCGGTGCCCATGATGCCACTCTCGGCAGTAAAGTTTGGCGCTATCCGGGACGGTGAGCTGCTTGGAGCGGCAGGTCCAGGCGCTCTGCCAAGGTGAGTCGATGCAGGGCCTTGCGGCCGTATGCGTCGAGGTCCGAGTCCGAGGTACAGGCCACCCGGCTGGCAGCCGCTGCCGTCTCCTCGGCCTCTCGCTCTCCTGGCAGCCCTTTTGCGATCGCGCTTGAGCACCTTCCTGTACTTGCCATCGTCGGTGGCCTCGGGAGCCGCGACCGTCGTCGTCCTGCTGTGCGGAGGGATCGTTGTCAACCTCGGCCTCCAGCACCAGTGCCAGGCGGCGCTCTCCAGGGGGGGCTAGCCTTGACGTGCCTTGACGGTGATGCCGGCGCCAACGGTGGCGATCCTGGCGGGCCTGGCTCGTCCGGCTGGCCTCCTTGGGCGCTCTCCGCCCCTTCGTTCTCGCCTCTGCAGCACCTCGAACGAGGGCTCTGGCTGTGGAAGAAAAGCCCTGGCGCCCATGACGGGCGTGTTTTCCACCACCACCACCATAAGTTGGAGCGGGGGGTCCTCCTCCTCCACCTCCTCCTCCTCCTCCTCCTCCTCCTCCTCCTCCCCCTTCCCCCCTCCAACTTATGGTGGTGGTGGTGGAAGACAAGCTCATTAGCCCAGGCGACCGCCGGGGCCAGAACGCACCTGGATGCGCCGGCGGCGCGTCCGCGGCGCCTCTAAGAGGGGAGGCCCCTGCCGGCCTCATCGAAGTGGTCGGCCAGGTTGACGGGCCCGTTGGTGGGAGAGGAGGAGGAGGAGGAGGAGGAGGAGGAGGAGGAGGAGGAGGAGGAGGAGGAGGAAGAGGAGGAGGAGGAGGAGGAGGAGGAGGAGGAGGAGAGGGATTCTGATATTCACTGCCGCTGACCTCCCTACGGGGGGCAAAAAGTGGAGGTGTCGACTGTGATCCCAGCCCTCTTGGGATGGAATCCCTTGCCGAGCAGTCTCCAACTCTCACATTTCTGAGGATGCGAGACAGGCACACAAGGCTTCGCGAGTTTCGCGAGGCGTGCCCCAGAGGTGAAACAGCCACATCTCTGGCAGATACAAATAAACGAGCGGTAACTGCAATCCACCACTATACACCTGTGACCCAGGCCACGAAGAGCTCGAGGATCGATGCGCGGCAGCTGGGAGCAGCGACCAGGGTCGGGCAAAGACCTCGACCTGGTAGCTCGCGGGCACGAAAACAACCTGCCAAAACGATCGAGGTGGGGAGCCGATCAGCTCCCACTGGCGAGGGGGCCTCGGATCTTCGTCAGCACGCGGCGGGGGGGGGGGCTCCACGACACGACGCGCCCCCTCCCGGTTCGCCCGAGGCCACTGCTCTCCATGGGGTTGGCTGCTAGCACGAGCGACAGCACGCGCGACAGAGCACAGAAAGTTCATGCCCCCCCATTCTGAAGGGGCCCCAGGAGTCACAAATACATACACACAAATAAACATATCCCCCATGTGTTCCTATATTTTCTGGTTTTTGTCTTCCCCCCCACTTCCCGTGTTTTCCCATATGTTCCTGGGAATCGACGATTAATTGTGTCTCTGTGTTTTTTCCCCTCCTGACATTCGGCCTCCGATGGAGCTGGGCGCAAGGCAGCAAGCACCCGCCTTGGCCGCGAGGGCCTGGCCCTCGCAGGAGGCCGAGGGAGCAGGCCCCCCCTCAAAATCCCCCCAATTTACCTCGTCGGCCCACGGGCCCCCCTCGCCGCCAGAAGCATCAAAAACTAGGCTCGCCAAAGAATCTTGTTCAGGACTGGCTACAGGGACATCGCCAGACTGACTGAGAAGCGAAACCTCGGGATCAAGCCGCTGAGACTCGCCCTGGCCCTGGGTGTTTCGCACCCTGCAACGTCCCCAAAAAGGCGGTGGCATTCATCTCTCACTTTTCCTCGAGCTAAGGCTGACTTCAGTTGGCGATCAGACTTGGATCTGGAACTCTTTGGGTCGCCATGGGGCAGCGGGCATGGCCTTGCTACCTGCGGAAGTTTGACAGGCAGCTGTAAAACACCAGTGGCCAACTGGCCCCCCTGGCCTCGGACTCTGAGAAGAAGCCCGCAGTGCGTCTTCCACGGGGCACCGGTGAGGGCGACCATGGAATGAAAATTCGGGAGAAAGCTGGTGCTGACGACTGCAAAATCTCTCTCAGTGCCCTCGCTCTGACTGCTCACCGTGCACGTGATGCGGGTGTTAGAAACCGACAAGATGGTGCCATTGGTTCTTCCGATGAAGCCGTGCTTGCGAAGGTCATGCGGGCTCCTGTTTTAGTCCGTCATGACCACCCACGGTAACTGTAGCGAATTCAACAGGGCTCCCAACTTGGCATACCTCTGCACGTTCCTGGCGGACCAGCCGCCCAACGAAAAACCGTAGAAGCAGACCACCACGCAGGAGAAGGCCTGCACGTTGACGGCGACCGCCTGGAAGCCATCGAGGGATTTGTGACCACTTGCATATAACTGCGACCAGCTGCTGGCAAGAGAAGATGCTGAACGGTGACCCTGGCACAATGACCACTCGCCCCCCTCGTTGGAGCGACGCTCGAAACCCTCTTGGACTTGCTGTCCTGTCGGTCCCGCAGGATTCGCCGGCAACTTGAGGCCTGCTAGTTCGGCCTTCCTCTGCCATTCCGCGGTGCCTGTGCGTCTCTGTAAGAAATGCGCAGTGAAACTCTGGATGCTGATTGGACAGCAAGTATTCCGATGACTTGGGGCCAGCAATAGTGAGGTTGGCAAACAACATGGAAGAAAGACTGTCGTGTTCTGCCGATGTAGCCTCGGCAGTGGCTGTAGTCGACGGACGCTGTGATGCTGCATGAGAGAAGGCGGCGCCATTCGGCTCGTGATGTCACTTGCTAGGCGCAGCCTGAGCAGCCGCTGGTATAGTAGCCGCTACCGCTGATGACTGCGCTGCCGAAGCCTGGGCCTTGGCCGCCTCCTTGGCCGCCTGGGCCGCTGCGATCTTCGCCTCGGAGATGGCCGCCGCGGCCTTCTCGGTGCGCTCGCGATGCTGCCTCTCGTCCTCGCTCTCCCCCTCCCCCGCCCCTGCCGCTGCCGCCGCTGCGCCAGACGGCGCCCTCGAGGGCCGCGCTGGCGCTGGAGGAGGAGGTGACTCGCCCTTGCGCTTCGCTCGGCGGTGGACAAGCCTCCCTTTAGCAGACCTCCCTTTCGTGAGAACGGCCTGGGACCGAAACCGACGGGCTTGGACCCGCAACAATGACAGCCGCGACGCCCTCCCGCGAAGCGAAAACGGCGAACTCCTTGAGCGACGTGTCAGGGCAGGAGGTCTAGGAGGAGGAGGAGGAGGAGGAGGAGGAGGAGGAGGATCCACCTCCGACTCTTGGGCACCCTCTCCGCGAGCGAGGCGGCGCGCCCCTGCCTCTCTCCTCGACCTCCCGGCGGCTCCCGCTGACCTCGGCTCCCTGGCCGCCCTCCGCTGAGACTCCAAGAGCCTCCGCGCCTCGAGCTCGGCCAGATGCGGGTCGGGCGAAAGGGGGGGATAGCAAAGGGGGGGTTTGAGAATCAGCTCACGTAGCTGATTTTCCCGGCGCCTCCCGGCGCCGGAGGCGGCCATGTATCCAGGAATGGGCCCCTCGGTGAGGCCGAAACCAGCTGCATGCAGCAAATTTCGTAACCCCCCCTTTCCCAATCCCCCCCTTTCGCCCGGCCCGACAGATGCGGGCAGAAGTGCTCGTCGATCTCGAACTTAACAAAAAAGACTCGGCGATGGGGTCCGGGCCCTGGTGCCAACGCAGGCCCCCTGGCCCATGACTCCCGACTGCTTGGCAGGGACGGCGGCCGCCGACTTCTTAGCCTCGTCAGCACCGGCCCAGGTAACGGCGCGTAGGACACTCTCCCGAGCCGTCGGGAGTGCTGCGACAGCCTGGTCATGCCTGGTGACTGCATCCTTCCACGCGCCCGAGAGGTGCTTCATCTGGTCCTCGGGCGAGGGCCTCACCCTGGCCTCCAGCTGGGCCCTGGCGAACTCGTCCGAGATCGGCTTCCTCAGCAGCGGGTCCGATGTGGCCTCAAGGGTCTCCTCGACAAGGGCGAGGTGCTCTGGACTGCCCGACTCCACGGTAGCGGCTGCGTTCTTCGCCTCCTGCTCCGCGGTGCTGGACTTGGTCTGAGGCTCCTGGCCCTGACTCTTGCCTTTGCCCTCCCTGGGAACGTGCAATTTCATCCGGCGGCCGCACAGACCTGTACGATCCCGCCGCTCGAGAAGGTGATTGAACTCTATGCGGCCGTATGCCGTGCACTTGGACCATGGCTGCGTGGAAGAATATGTTTTTAGTTCCTGCAAGAACCCTTGATGATGAAAACTGCCAGCTTCCCAACCGATGGGAAGGGGACTCCACCATGCTACAACCGGCGAGCGAGGAGAAGCCCGAAGTGGAACTGACCGCAGACCGAGTGGGCAGCGCGGTCGCCCGATCCTCGATTTTTGTTTCACCCCAACATGATTCAACGCATTAGACACATGTTAGCGCCTCGGCCTGTTCAGCGACACGGGTGGCACTACATATGAGGAACAAAACGCGTCTCAAATGCAACCTCCTTGTTGCACCAAGCCGAGCACTCCATGCCCCTGCCCGATCCTCGATCTTTGCCAGATCGATCCTCCGCTCGGAGGAACGTGGGCGGGCGACGATAGGCCCCTCACGCCCCCACGTGGCGGGGCCCAGGCTTCGGCTCCCTCGCCAGAGCGGCTGGGGCCCAGGTGGCCTGAGGACGAGGAGGGAGGGAGGGAGGCAGGAAAGAGGGAGAGGACGAGGACGACGAGGGAGGGAGGGAGGCAGGGAGGACGAGGACGGGGAGGACGAGGAGGGAGGAACCAGGGAGGAGGGAGGGAGGACGAGGCGGCAGGGAGGGAGGGAGAGGAGGCGGGCGAAGAGGCAGGCGAGGAGGCAGGCGAGGAGGCAGGCGAGGAGGACGAGCAGAGCAGGCCCGGCCTGCTGCACACCCGGAGGTACATCAGCTCCGACATGGCCTCGCTGGCCGCGCTGCCGCGGACCTCTCGGCGGGGAACCCACGGTGCAGCAGCTGACCCGAGGAGAAAGAGGAGGAGGAGGAGGAGGAGGAGGAGGAGGAGGAGGAGGAGGAGGGGGAGGAGGAGGAGGAGGGGAGGAGGAGGAGGAGGAGGAGGAGGAGGAAGAAGAAGAAGAGAGGACGAGAGGCGCGAGGAAGATGATGATGATGATGATGATGATGATGATGATGATGATGATGATGATGATGATGATGATGATGATGATGATGATGATGATGATGGAGGAGGAGGAGGAGGAGGAGGAGGAGGAGGAGGGAGGAGGAGGAGGAGGAGGAGGAGGAGGAAGGAGGAGTCAGATGAGGAATGCTGTGCGATGAATACGAGAGTGCCGCGGAGAACACACATCGGGCCAACCTCAGTTTGCTGGCGGGCCATATTGGACCCCCCCCATGACAGGGGTGGAAGTGTGCGCGCGACTTGCCAACTCGGGAGACGAGAAAGAGGACAGACAACAGACAGACCACATACGAGCCATAGTGCAGTGTCTGATACCCTAGAGGGAAGCGGCACCACATCAAATTGGCAACATTATATTGTTTCAATGGCTCTGTGTTGCGAGTTATGTATGCCTACCAGCGGCTTCGTTGGGGGGCACAGAGAGAGGAGACAAGAGCAGGATCTAACACATGCAGCGAAGCGAAAACTTCATCACGCACAGCATTGCCGATTATAGACATATGCCACAAGTTGATACTGAATGCAAGTTGGACGGAATAAACATGATGGACCCACGAACCCGGAAAGGGATATAGACATGTGGAGCATGGACACGTTTTCATGATACCCAACTGGGCAACACCTCACGAAACATCCCACGAGACACCTCACGAAACAGCCCACGAGACACCTCACGAAACATTCCACGAGACACCTCACGAAACATTTCACGAGACACCCTGCGAAACATTCCACGAGACACCCCACGAAACATTCCACGACGACAGGCAACCACTCAACCAAGGCGGTGTGGTCGTGCTGGGGAGTGGTCGTGCTGGGAGTGGTCGTGCTGGGGGTGGTCGTGCTGGGGGGTGGTCGTGCTGGGGGGGTGGTCGTGCTGGGGGTGTGCTGGGGCGTGGTCGTGCTGGGCGTGGTCGTGCTGGGGCGTGGTCGTGCTGGGGCGTGGTCGTGCTGGGGCGTGGTCGTGCTGGGGCGTGGTCGTGCTGGGGTGTGGTCGTGCTGTGGTAAGGTCGTGCTGGGGTGCGGTCGTGCTGGGGTGTGGTCTTGCTGGGGTGGGGTCGTGCTGGGGTGTGGTCGTGCTGGGGTGTGGTCGTGCTGGGGTGTGGTCGTGCTGGGGTGTGGTCGTGCTAGGGTGGGGTCGTGCTGGGGTGGGGTCGTGCTGGGGTGTGGTCGTGCTGGGGTGTGGTCGTGCTGGGGTGTGGTCGTGCTGGGGCGTGGTCGTGCTGGGGTGGGGTCGTGCTGGGGTGGGGTCGTGCTGGGGTGTGGTCGTGCTGGGGTGGTCCTGGGGTGCACCCTGTGATTTATCGATCGGGTCGTGCTGGGGTGGGGCCTGGGGTGTGGTCGTGCTGGCGTGCTGCGTGCTGCTGCTGGGGTGGGGTCGTGCTGGGGTTGTGGTGCTGGGGTGTGATCGTGCTGGGGTGTGGTCGTGCTGGGGTGGGGTCGTGCCGAACTCTGCGTACTCCGCCATGCACACCAACGCGGCCGCGGCCGGCATGACCCTGGGGGTGCAATCGCCAAACGGCCCAGAGGCCGCGCGGCTGACCCTAAGGGTACACGCGCCACGCGGCCCGTCCGCGGGCAAGCGCGCGCCCGCGGGGGAGTCCCCCGGCTGACCCTGGGAGGCAAGCGACGCGCGGCCCCGCCCGCGGGCGCGGAGAGCCACTCGAACAACGGAAGTTGGAGGAGGAGGAGGAGGAGGATATAGAACCGCATGCGTGGACACGTTTTCACGACACGGGAAGGGAGCCAGCGCGAGTTTTGGGAGGTGGTCGTGCTGGGGGGGTGGTCGTGCTGGGGGGGTGGTCGTGCTGGGGGGGGGGTCGTGCTGGGAGGTGGTCGTGCTGGGGAGTGGTCGTGCTGGGGCGTGGTCGTGCTGGGGCGTGATCGTGCTGGGGAGTGGTCGTGCTGTGGTGAGGTCGTGCTGGAGTGTGGTCGTGCTGGGGTGTGGTCTTGCTGGGGTGGGGCCGTGCTGGGGTGGGGTCGTGCTGGGGTGGGGTCCTGCTGGGGTGTGGTCGTGCTGGGGTGTGGTGCTGGGGTGGGGTCGTGCTTGGGTGGGGTCGTGCTGGGGTGTGGTGTGGTGCGTGCTGCTGGGTGTGGGTCGTGCTGGGGTGTGGTCGTGCTGGGGTGTGGTCTTGCTGGGGTGGGGTCGTGCTGGGGTGGGTCGTGCTGGGGTGTGGTCGTGCTGGGGTGTGGTCGTGCTGGGGTGGGGTCGTGCTGGGGTGGGGTCGTGCTGGGGTGTGGTCGTGCTGGGGTGTGGTCGTGCTGGGTGGGTGCTCGTGCTGGGGTGGGGTCGTGCTGGGGTGTGGTCGTGCTAGGGAGTGGTCGCTGGGGTGTGGTCGTGCTGGGGTGGTCGTGCTGGGGTGTGGTCGTGCTGGGGGGGTGGTCGTGCTGGGGGGTGGTTGTGCTGGGGCGTGGTCGTGCGTGCTGGGGTGTGGTGAGGTCGGGATTTCAAAAACAAGCGTTTCGCTCGAGACATCCTCAAATTTTAATTCGCCGGCCTCAAAAACAAGCGTTTCGCTCGAGACATCCTCTAATTTTAATTCTCGGGCTCGTTATTTATCAGGGAAAAATTCGCCGGCCTCCTTCGACCTCGTTATTTATCAGGGAAAAAATTCGCCGGCCTCCTTCAAGCAGGCACCGGGGGACTAAGTTTACAAACTAAAAGAGAACCCTGGGCTTAAGCCCTTTCCGGGAAAAAGGGGAAGGAAGACAGGCGGAGCGAAGCGAAGACGAGACGCGCACGACCCCAATCCGGACGACGTTTTGGACAAGCGCGCCAAGAAAACCTGGGGCCCCCTTCGCGTTCCCGCGCGCTCCCGCTGGACAACCTGGCGGCGCCCTCTCCCTCCCGCGCGCTCCCCCACGGCTCTGCACAAATCTTGGCAATCCCCGCCCTTGAGAAGGGCAGCCACCATGTCCCGGGCCTCCTCCTCCTCCTCCTCGTCCTCCTCCTCCTCCTCCTCCTTCTCCTCCTCCTCCTCCTCCTCCTTCTCCTCCTCCTCCTCCTCCTCCTCCTCCTCGCCCCAGGGGGGGATAGCAAAGGGAGGGTTTGAGAGTCAGCTCACGTGGCTGATTTTCCCGGCGCCTCCGGCGCCGGAGGCGGCCACGCATCGAGGAAGGGGCCCCTCGGTGGGGCCGAAACCAGCTGCATGCAGCATATTTCGTACCCCCCCCTTTCCCAATCCCCTCCTTTTTTCCGGCCCGACTCATGTGCAAGCTCCGGAAGGCCACAGTTGCGGCGACGACGCCTGCCGTCGTGTAGGGGGCCACCTGCGAACCCTGCCCCTACCCCCCACGACTTTTGAGGGGGGGGGGTCACTTCGCCCGGGAGCTCCCGAGCGAAGTGAATCCCACCCTCCCCTTCAGAAATCGTGGGGGGTAGGGGTACACCCTGCGAAATGCTTAAGAAATCATGGGTTAAGAAATTCATAGTCTCAGAAATTGAATAAAACCCAGAACCTCTATCAAAATCTTGGGATTTACATTGAAAAGTTAAGAATAATCGAGACTCTGGACGAAAACTTAGGTTTTCTTAAGCATCGCCTAAGGTGTAGGGTTCGCGTGTGGCCCCCCATCGTGGACGGCACCGAAGCCCTGGCGGCGACGGGTGCGCTCCGCCCGCACCTCGGCGCCGGTGCCCGGCGCTCGATCGGCCGTGGCGCCGAGCGGATCGCTGACGGGGGGGAGGGAGTGCGCATTGGCGAAGGGCTAGCCTGACCTAAGGAACGATAAATAAGGAACGAAGCCCCTCATATATCCCATAAATAAATAAGGAACGAAGCCCCTAAATAAGGAACGATAAATAAGGAACGATAAATAAGGAACGATAAATAAGGAACAAGGAATAACGCATAAGGAACGATGGATAACAAATAACGCATAAGTGACTGCAAACAACGCATGCAAGCCTAAGGAACGACCGAGCCCCTTTTGAAAAGTGAGTGTTCCTTGCTCAAGCCGCTCACTGTACCAGAAACTCCGCTCCCGAGGGCGGGAGGTGCCCCCGCACCTCGAGAGCGAGCGCGGAGGGGGCTGGGCACCGCCGCCGGCCTCCTCCGCCACCCCGGCCTCGGAGAGGAGGCACTCGAGCAGGCGTTGCGCCGGCGGGGAGCGGGGGTGGCTGGGCGGAGGAGGACGCCGTGAAGCCCGTCGGCAGCGACGGCGGTGACGGCGTCGAGCAGGTGATCACCAGGGACGGCTTCGGCGTCGGCGCCGGCGCTGGGTCCGAGGCCCGCTCGGAGGCCCCCATGGTTGGGCCTGACTCCTACGCTGGTGACTTGTCCGGCGGAGAGTCCGAGGGGCTCCGCGACACCTCGGGCGCGAAGCTCATCGTCGGCTCGAGGGACGCGGACACGGAGTGCGGTGTGGAGCGGCACGAGCTGGAGGAGGTAGCCGAGGAGATCCACGGGCAGGTGGACGACGACGCGTTCTTCGACGAGCCGAAAGTTGAGGAGTGTGGGTCGGCCGCGTGCCTCCACGTGGCCGTGGTGATCGACAACAGCGTGCCGAGGTGCGAGCTCAGGCTGAAGGCGAAGGCGAAGGCGAAGGCCGGCGCGCGGAAGTCCGCGCCCGTGGAGGGCTGCCAGGCACTGGACAGAAATAACACAGATCATCGCTATGCGTCAGGAAATCCTGCCTACGGCTCAATCAGTCCACCGCTTACAGGGTCGTCCGAGCTCAGGCTGAACTCAGAGGCAAAGAAGCTGGGGGAGCTGATCAAGGTGAACATCAAGTACGCCCCAGACTATACGGCCACCGGTGAGGCAAACAAGCTCGTCTCGGCCATGAGTGACGGAGACGTGCTGGTGCTGGAGAACACGCGGCCCCGCAAAAGGGTGACCAAGAACGGCTCCGACATGTTGAGGGAGCGCATGGAGGATGGCATCAAGTGCGTCCCAACTTGCCAGACCACCGACGAGGTGAAGGTGCTGGTTTCGGCCATGAGCGACGGCGACGTGCTGGTCCTGAAGGACACTCGGTTCTACAAGGGGAAGACCAAGTGCGACTCCGCGCAGATGCACGAGCTCACGCAGAAGGTGCTCAGATTGAGACCACTGCCATGGAGGAGGCGGAGGCGCTGGAGGCCAACAAGTTCAAGGACATCTCCGTGGTGAAGGCCGAGGGCAACGGCGACGTGCAGGCCCTGCTGGAGCAGGCGGTGCTTTTCCGCGACGTGGCCAGGGGGGTCATCGCGGACGCGGACCTCGTGGGAGTCTCCGAGCTGTGGGGCGTGCCCATGGAGAAGGAGCCCCAGATTGAGACCACTGCCATGGAGGAGGCGGAGGCGCTGGAGGCCAACGAGGACCTGGAGGCTTTCGAGGAGAAGCAGGGCACAACTGTGGTGAAGGCCAAGGGCGACGGCGACGCGCGGTCCTGCTGGCGCAGGCGGAGCGGTGCGACGACCTGGCCTTCGGGGTCCTCGTGGACATGGGCCTCACGGAGAAGTTCTTCCAGGCCTTGAAGGCCAAGCCTTCCCGTTAGTGCGAATCGGAGGACGAGGACGGTCGAGGTCGTGGAGGAGTTCGACGCGGGGTGGGCTCGTGAGGCGAGGCCCGCAGCCTCGCGGGCCTCTCCGTCTCTCCTTTCAGAGCGCGTGCGGCGTGTGCGGCCGCAGGTGGTATCGAACCGAAACCGAGCCTGCACCAGTCCCCATGAAAGCCCGCAGCTAAGGCGGGGGGGGGAGGCGAGGGCCACGCATGGGGCCTCGGTGCCTGCGTGGTGTTCGTTCCCCTCGTCTGGGGTGCGTGGTCCGATTGGGCATCTGGTTAAACTAAACGTTCCAAAACGTTCCTGCAAAACCCCGAGGAGGGTTCTGCACGGGAGCTCGGTGACAGCAATGACGATCGGTCACCTTTTTACTTCCGCACGGCGAAGCGAGTCTCGGTAGCTTCAGCCGTTAAACACTTGAGCCAAAAGGTAACGGGGGCACCTTCACTCCCCAGTCACCTGAATGCTTACATGTTAACACCCCCCTCGGACGCTAGTCCGTATAGGCTGACGGGGAGGCGTCTACAATCACAAAAACAAGTCAAACTATACAAAACGTCGCACGCAAATGACGTTAAGTATCTTCATCACACTGTTGAATTCGAAATGTCTCGTGACGGCGCTTACGAGCACCAAGTTTCTCACACATGTAACCTGAGCTCGAGTAAACGCTTTTACTGTCACAAGTTCAAACGAAGCATCTAAAGTTTACACAGCAGGCTAGCATTTGGATGATTTTGATTGCTTCCGCTTTTTATTCGCCAATACCTGCGGTAACAACAAGAGATGCGCATGCAAACAAACTCAGCTCAACAAGCTGCCGCCGCTCGATCGTTAAGCCAAGTTAAGAGGGGAGATGAGGAAGAGCGTGAACTGCAGCATGCTGACTGCCTGCCATCTTTCACGGACGGCGCGGGCGCCTCGCCGACGGGGCTCGTGAACCCCTCGACCTCGGTAACCCGCGATGGCCCGCGCCGGCTGCGGTGTAAGACGACACCCTGTTAAGGGCCTGCATCGGGCTGTAGTAGTCGTTGTCCATGTACGCGTTAATGCGCTCCTCGTCGTCAAGCCAGCACCCCTCATCGTAGCTCTTAATTGAGCCGTCAACGATGTTGTGGTAAGTGCCGATGACTCTCCAGTAACTGGCGTGGGGAGCCTTTAACAGAGGCCCACCGCCTGGATTGTTACGGAGGTGCTCTTCGACCGCAGCGCCGGTAAACGGGTTCACAGTCCAGGCCGGATCGGTAAGCCAGTTGGGGAAGTCGTCGCACGGTAACCAGCCAAACCAGCAAAGCTTCTCACGGTGATCGCTTTTACGCTCGGTGACATGATCGGCCGGCCAATTATCACGGTAAAGTGCCCTCATGGATCCCTGATCGTTAAGGGCAACTTCCAAGATGGTCTGGTGCCAGTAGACTGGAGGCTTGCTGATACTGCCCTTTAACTCCGCGGTGCTCCTGACCTCGAGGTCGTCGATGAAGTAGTTACGGTAATGCACCTGGAGCCCGTTCATGTAACGGCAGTAAAGCCTGGCGAGATCGGGCGTCGCAAAGCGAATCACGGTAACTCCAGTCGAGATGTAACCGTGCGGCCCATGGGTGTCCTCCACCAGGTGCTTAACGGAGATCACGGTGGGGTTGCCGTGGGGCAGCATTCCTGCCCACGTTAAGAGGAGACCGTTAAGCTGCTTCTCGTTCATCTCCGGCACCTTGTTGACGTACACCTGCGTGTCCGGGCAACTGTGGTGCTCAAACCACGGTGAGTGAAGCTCGTTAAGGTAGAGCGGTGGCACGTAGTCATCGTCAAATAGGGACTGCACGTGCCCAACCGCGTCAACCCACTCATCATGCTTGGTCAACTCTTTGTCCGTTAACTGAGATCTCCAGCTGATCGGACCTTTCAACACGGCATAGCCGATGAAACCGTAAGCGTGTTGGCCGAAGATGTCAACGAACACGTCCTCGTAATCGTTAAGCTCCCGCCCGGTGTTGCCCTGAATGGACCTGCCGCCAGGGGTCGTTAACCCCGCCTTCGCCACGTGCCCGACGAAGCTACCCTCAAACCTGCGCCAGTTATCACGTGTCTTCATCGTTAAGGCTACCACCTCCCTGGGGTCAGGTTCCGCCCGAAAGTTAACGTCGTAGTCGTCGCTCCTGTCGTTCAGCATGGACATGCGACCGTTGACGTGGTACAGCGGGCGGTGCACCGCCTTGGCGACGGTCCTGGAGTACCCCTCAACCTGATCAGTCGCGCGGTTAACGACTTGAGGCTGCGGTGGCGGGATGTGCTGGATCGGTAACCTCTTGGGCTCTGGAGGCGGGGGCTTCACGCCGGTAACGCTGCTTGCCGCTCTGGACTCGCCGAGCCCCGGAGGGGGCGGCTTGGCCGGCCTCGCATTTACGACGGGGGCAGGATCCTTTGGCGCCTCATCACGTTGACCACCAACCGTTCGATCCTCGTCCATCTTCATGCCTATCTGCATCAACTCCTCCAGCTCCCGTTGACGTTCACGCATGGCCTTCGGCGCCCGCTTGTAAACAGGCTGTGGTTCTTCACCGCCCTGCCGGCTCAACGGTGACGGTCGAATCTTGTTCGGTGACACGGACCGCCGACTCCCCCCGGCTTTAGCGGTTACGCCGGCCAGGTCCTGAGTAGGGGGAGCCTTGCCTGGCGGAGCCACGTTAACCTGCTGCGCTGGGGGCGCGCCCGTGGCCATGGGCCCGACTGCCGCGGTGGCGGCAACGGGTGGTGCCTTGGCGGGTGCTGCCGTCGGGGGCGACCCAGGTAACGGCGGCGGCACCTGCGGAATATCTGTAACCGAGGAGTTGATCGGGTCATCCAAGAACTTCTGCAAACCCTCAAGCCTCTCGGTAACTCCCACTAGCATACGTAGCGCCGCATCACTTTTACCTTCGAAGTCCTGCAGGGGCGTGATATTCTCGGCAAGGCGCTTGGCGGTATTCAAGAGGCAACCGATATTTTCGTTAATGCGCCGGTACTTGGTTGCATTCTCCGCCGTGTTAACCTCCGAGTCGCGATTCTTGATGTTCAACTCTGTCACCGTCGCCACAAGGTTGTTAACCTCGTCCTGCGCCCTCTTGAGGTTCTCGTTGACATCGTCACTGGCGTGAACCAACGCGGTGTTCTGCTGCGTTAAGTCAACGATCCTCCGCGCCATGTCATCGGCAACCCTCTGCATCTCGTCAACGTGCTTATCATAGGCCCCGTGGAAGTTAATGGCCATGTTGGTGAGGGTCACGGTAAACGCATGAGCCACGTTGACGATATCGTCGACACGGCGATTGAGGTTCTCGCGCGTAACCGGTCCTGCCCCAGGCGGGCTCTGGTCGACCGCCGCGCCGTTGATCGTGACGTTGACTTGATGGTCCGCCATGCTTTCGTTCACGCTCCAGGGAAAGATTTAATAAAGGATGGAGGAAGCCTTAATCAAGACTGCTTGCTTGACAGAAATGAGCTGCGGATGTCAACACTCGGTGGCCGGCGCAAGGCTGTGCAGACCTGTTAATGCACATTGGTTTGTGTTTAGCAGGTGTGTGCTCATGCTCTCACGACTGACATACTTGGTTAATGCATCTGCTACGTTCTCATGTGTACCTTCTTTCACAATTCGAATCACTCCCTCCTTTACCTTCTGCTGCAGCCACAGTTGACATACTTCAATGTGTCTTACTTTTCCTAAACCTCGTCTACTCGCAATTGCGATTGCAGCCGTGGCATCACTTTTCAAGGTGATCTCAACTTCCAAGTTAAAATCCCTCAACACTGCCTGAAGTCCTAGTCCGACTGATCCTCCTTTCACAAGCCCGTAATATTCTGCTTCCCCTGACGATAATGCAATTACACTTTGAGTTGTGCTCCAAGATTTTATAAGGTGTTTACCCCACATCACTACTCCTCCACTCGTAGACTTCCTAGTTCGTTTACATCCTGCGTAATATGTGTCCGTCCAAATCGTCAACTCTCGAGGCTGTTCTTGATACTGATACACGTAACTGCTTCTGCTGTGATACTTCAAATCCTTTCCTAGCTTGACTAGACCTTTCCACGAACCCATAGTTGGCTTTGACATGGTCCTAGCAAGTTCTTTTACTGAATACTGTATGTCCGATCTGTCTTGAGCTAAATAATTCGCTCTAGCCGTTAATGCCTGATATCGCTTAGTCATGCTGGGCGAAAGTTCTACCTCGTCTCCCTCTTCAACTGGAATGCGTTCACCTGGCACCTCAGTCCTCACTTTTACTCCCTCAAGTTCAAGTTCTTTCACAATTATTTCCGCATGCCTTTGATCAGCCTCATATCTCAATCCTTCCTCAGTCCACTCCACAATCCTGTTAAGAATCCTGATCGCCTTCATGTCTTCCTCCCCCGGTCCAAGTCGTCCTCTCACTTTTACCTCAAACTCCTCCTTTATTTTATTTTCAAACCAATCGAGATCAAGGTCACCACCTAGTAGAGCAAAGTAATCCCCATGGACCGTTAACCATAGGGCTCGGGTCTCGTGCTTAAACACGCACGGTGACGCAACTCCACTCTTGAACCCAACTTTAATGGCAAAGTCCATGTAACAGTCTTCCGAGTTGCTTGCCGCATCTCTTGTTCCATACATTGGCTTCAGTAACTTTCCACACATGCCCGGCTCGTAATCCTCGTCCGGTAGCCTGATAAATATGTCTTTCTTTGCAGGAGCGTAAAAGTAAGCTCGTTTAATGTCAATGGATGCCAGCTTTAATCCTTTCTCGCGCTCGCCTTAAATCCCACTCCTTCGGTAACCGCCGTTGAGAAGAGTAGCTTCTGTGCTTCCAGTGGGGGCGCAGCCGCAAATATATTCTTTTCTTTGGAGTTGTATTTAACTTGTTGGGCCACTAGCCTTGACCTGTGGTCAGGGCTTAACTCATCTCCTTCGTTAATATCTATCCATCTGGTTCCAATGGGTGCCTCCCCCGTAACTTGCCAGCACACTTCTTCTTTCACTTCCTCGTGAAATTTGTGCTCTCTAAACTGCTCCATCTCTTCCTGACGCGCTTTCATTGTTAGTTTAGGATCAAGTTCGTTTCCTGTAACATCGTCCCATGCTTGGGTTATCTCTCCATTCTCCTTGTGAACGACGTTAATCATATTCATGGGGAGAGGTTTAACTGTGCCAACCTTTTCACACGCTACACAGGTACTGGGCGTTTTGAGCCAGCCCTCATGTTCACATGCACTGCACTTCCACTTGTGTGGGGCCGTCTCGCCAACAGCTTCATATGTAACGGTGGTAGAAATGTTAACCGGTCCCTTCTTGAACATTCTCCTCCTTTCTCTGCCCGTGATCTCGTTCACGGACCTGTCTTCGATAACTTTCCCAGTGTCCAAGTCAACGGTAAGTCTCCTAACGCATGAGCTCCATTGTGGTCCACTTGATCCTGGCAACATCAATCTTTTGGTTCCATAGTCTTTTCTCGTCCATGTAAACTGGTGCTTGTGCTCTCTGTCTTGGTCCGCATGGTCACATGCCCAGTTAGTTTCGTTTATCTGCATTTCACTTTGCCCCTCTTCATCAACTTCCATATTTGCCGTTTCCTCCTCTTTAAATGTACCTCCTTGACGTCCGTCAATCTTCATTTGTTCCACAAGTCCATTCAATATCGCTCGGCACAACTTGTCTGGATAAACTTCTGATCGGTGAGTTCTTCCGCCACCAGTTAACTCCATGTGTCGGTGTTGCCCCTTGCACCTCCAACTTAACTCACGGCCTATGACCGGGCTGTTTGTCATGAACTTGGTTGGTTTTTTTAATGAACATCTCCTCACCTTTGACTATCTGCTTCAAATCGTAACAGCATAAGTCTCCATTGTAAGCTTTAACATCTTTGTTTCTGAGCAACCGTTGTACTGTTGATGTACTCCAACTGGTCGCACCCGCGGGATGTTCAAACAGAAAGTAGAACCCATTTCGCCGTTGAATTTCACAAAGCTCCATCGCAAATGTTAGGTGCTTGATCCCGTAGTCCAACATTTGTTTTACTCGGTCAGCACCGAATATCTTGATGTTAAACGCTTGGAGCCTGCTGAAGGCTGCGCACATGGGACTCACCACTAGTAAAAGGGCTGACTTGGACTTAACTATTTGTTTTGCTTTCGCTCGCATGGCTGGCACGTTAAAGTCCCATGAGTTACCATGTTGGTCGCACGTTGTTAAGTCCATTGCTAACCCAGGTATCAATCCCATTTTCTCTGCCATGCCCGTAACCCTTACTGGCGAATATGCCTCGGTTACGTGCGCCTGAGTTTCATGTTGATTCGCGCCGTGAAGCTTGGCGGCCCTCCTTACTTCGTTTAACTGATGCACGACGTCCAACTCCCCGCTCATCAACCACTCAACCAGCTCAGAGTCAAATCCCATCATGTTGAGTCCCAGTCTGATATCGTTTACTTCTGACATCTCTTCATCTTGTTCCGGGTTAAGTTGGCGATGCTGAATTGCCTGCTGATCTTCTTCGTCGTGGTCACCATCTGCTTTCCGTTTAATCGGTTCACTTGGTGGGTCCTTCATTTCTTCATCTTCAATTTCAAACTCGGTCCACCCGGTCCAATAACCGTTAAAAGGGTTTCCCATTGCCCATGTTTGGTCATCTCCCTCTTTGCCGTACCAAGCATCTTCATGCTCACGTATTTCACCGCTGTCGTTTAGAATGGCATGGGTGAATCTCATGGGTTAAGTCTATCCCAATCGACAGGGCATCCACCATTGGTGGGAAAGGCTAACTCTCTTCTTGGTCGCCTGCGTTGACAGATAACTTTGTTTCCTTTTATCACCCACTCATCTTTTGCATCCTCAACTTTGGCGCCCGGCGGGGGTGGTGCGTTAAGTTTCGGTCTCTTCGCTTGACTTTCTGATCCCTGATCTTGACTTTCAAACGCACGGCTTGTACCTTCGAGTCTCAGTTGGGCCGAGGCTAACCCTGCTTGTATGTTTGGGCTTTCTTGTCTTTTGAACCACTCGATCACGCGAGCTCTGCAATCAGCATTATGTGGTTCATGCTCTTTGTCGCCTCTAACTAGGCATTTACACCCGTAACATCCCGGCGTCGGTCCCATCTTCAGATATTCGTGCTTCTTTACGGCTATTCCTCGCGCAATCAGCGGCTTCGTCTCAGGCGCCGTTAACTCTCTCTCTGGCAAGTCCATGGGGACCACAATTCTAGACTGTAAACTCCATTCCTGCCGCGCTGGGGTCAGGCTGCCAAGGTAACCCCTTCATCTCGGCGATTTCGTTCATATTCCATCGTTCCGCTTCACTTCCTTTTCGTTTGAACTCGCGCGCCTTGATCGCTCCGCTCGGTGTTCTAATGATGAGCTCCTGACTATTCTCGTTAATTCCCAAAAACACTCCACTTTCCCATCTCATTTCAAGCTTTCCACGGCCTTTGTGCGCAGGCGTCTTTAAATACATGACACATTCACCGAACTCAGGAATTTGTTTGTTAAACTTTCTCCCCCTACATCTTTCATGGGCTGTCTTTCCATCTGCATATATCGTGAATTTGTTAATCAGAGAAGATGCATAACTTACCATCCATGGTATAATCGCATGGCTTCCACTAAACTCGGTCTTGTAATTGGCATCCAAGGCGCTCTTTAATGTCCTGACTTGTCCCTGCACCGTTCTAACAGCTCTCTCAATTTCACCGTTGGCCTTTGAATCGCCTACAGGACTGACTTCAACACCCATGTCAAGGTCACTCGACGCTTTAATCCTGTTGGCCAGCGCCGTAATTGCCGCTTCTCCATCACTTTTAAGTATAACCTTCTTATATCCGGTAAAGCCGATCATGTCACATCCCACTTTTACTGAGTATGGACCCACCCCTTTCTTCAACAACACTCGGCTCCACGTTAATTTGGTTCCCCTGCAATGCATGACCAGAATTGGGTTACCATTGCTAGCACTTTCGCCTTCTTCCTTTCTTCCTTTAAGCCACATGTAATCCATTGAAATTACTGGTGCACCTCCGTTCCTTTCCCTTTTACGTCTCCTGTGATTGCGCCTGCGCGCTTTGCCTCTAACGCAATGTGGGCACTAACTTCGGTAAGGTAAATGCGCTGCAATGTGCGCCTCAACTTCCTCCTTTGACGGTCTCATGTCACAGTAAACTTTCTTCGGTAACTCTGCTTCGTCACTCACAATTACGTCTTCTACGTCACTCAACTCACTTTCGCTGCCCCCACTTTCACCCCCTTCGCCTTCTTCGGCGTTAAAGACGTTTAAGTTTTCGCTTGGTCTTACGGGTAATGAGGGGCTTAGTAGAACAGGTCCGCCTCGAGGGTTCCCGGCCGCGGAAAACCCTCAGCTGCGTTTACTTCACTCTTGGGCTTGACATCCTCCACTGGTCCCTTCGGCACCATGATGTGAAACTGGAACGTGCCGTTCTTCTCGTGGATGGTCGTACATTTACCCGTGGCCTTATTCATAATATGACTCAGGGATCTCCCGTTAAGGTCCTTGTCGAATACAACTCTGTTTCCAGCGTTTACCATTTCTCTGACAGATCCCAGAACTTTGTTGACTTCCGCCACTTGAATTGGCATGCTGACTGAGTTTCCATGTTGATTCTTGCCGGTGACTACTCGCTGCCCGTAATTCTTTATCGTCGTTCCGTTTGCCGCGCTGTAGTGTCTTCCCTGCTTTGACGCATCTGTCTGTTTAATGGGGAAGTAGGTGCCTATTCTTGGGGGTCCCACCGTGTTGTACGCTCCAGAGTCCACGGTAACCACGATTGTTTCGTGCTTTGTACTCTGAGGTGGCACCGCGTTAATTTCTGGATCGCAGTCTCGCATTTCGATTAGCCCAATTTCTCCACATTTCTCCAACCAACTCTTTTCCTGCTCTATGCTTTTACTTATCCTCTGGCCCCACTGATTTACATGATTGCAGTTCCCGTTACACTGATGCTCCTGGTAAGCTTTTCTCAGGCCCACTGCGACTTTACGCGCCATTTTCTTTCTGGAATGCGAGGGCAGTGCACATTGTCCGTTAATCTCCTCAGCTGCGGGCGGTTCTGGTGGCGCGTTCACCTCATCATTCATCTCAACACTGAGCACATGCTGCGGTTGGCCAAACGAGGTGGTTTGTTCACTTTCCGCGTTTACCGTTGGTCTCTCTTGCTCAACTTCGTTGGCGGTCTTCCTGGGACCTGGGCAGTTAACGGCAATGTGCCCTTTAGCGCCACACTTGTAGCACTCACGCTCGCTGTGGGGGGGGTAAATCTTCCTTGGCCACCGCAACTTCCACCCCGCGAGCCGCCACCTTTACCACCTTGTTTGCCTCCAATCTTACCTTTCATGTAGGATCCATAAGTGGCACGGCAACCTTTGCCTTTGCCGCCTTTGCCACCCTTGCCTCCTTTCGTGAACTGTTTAGGCTTTGTGCAGTTCCTGGCTAAATGACCCATGCCTCCGCAATTGTAACATTTGGGGCCTGAGCCTTTGCCTTTACCCTTGTTTACGGCGTCGACTTCCTCATGATCTCCAGTTTCACTTTCATTAGCCCAGGGCCCGTAACTCCAAGATCCGCCCTCTGGCCACCAATTTCCATCTTCGTCAACCCATCCTGTCTGATCCCAGACATTTTCGGGCCCTTGACTCGTCTCGTTAATATTTCCAATGTCCATCGCATCTTTATGTTTAGTGTCTGAGTCGAGTTTCTTTTTACGCGCCCAATCTTCACACTTGGAGTATAGCTTTTGGAACGAGTCAATGTTAAATGCGTCGGGCGTCCGCCAACACGCCCGCTGCCACTCGTCAAACCAATCATTCGCATGCACCATTATTGCCCTGAGCGCGGTAACCTTAAAGGGGAGGGGCAGTGAGCAATCCTTGCCATACTTTTCAAGATTCTCCGCTAACGCGCTCCACTCCTCAAGTCGGGCAACGGTATCGGTAATTTTCCTGGGCGGCTCAGGGTTCATAGCGTGCGTCATCTTTGAGGAAAGGGTCGCTCCGGTAACAGCCGAGTACCATTTGTAAACCTTTTGCCGAGCCATAATTCCGTCACCATCCATGAGTCCCTTTAATTTTCCCCTTGCTTCTGCACCTTCAAGCTTTTCGTTAAGGATGTACCATAAGTCTTCCTCCATTTGAGTTTTGTCTCCCTCGGTAAACTCATAATCTCCTTTGTTGTCATCCTCTGCTTGTTTAGCTTGGCTTGCTTTTAAGTATTCGCTTGCTGTTAACCGGCCGTTCATTATGCGTATGATATCATCATCATCTTCCTCTGGAACAACTCCGTCGAGTGTCTCCAACTTCTTGTTCAACATTTTCAGCGCCGGTCGGTAACTCGGTTTTACTTGGGCAAGCGCGTTTAAGAACTTGTCGTTCCAGTCTCTGAACTGTGCTCTTTCTCCACTGAAGTTCTTTAACGCCTGTAATGCTTTGTACTCGCTTATCGGTTTACCGCTCCCGTGCTTACTTCCGCTTCCGCCTTTGATTGCTTCCGAAAGTTGACCAAATTGTTCAATTAACTTCTCTTGTGCTTCGCTGTTGGTCTCCAACTCGGTAACTCTTTCTACCAACCTGCGAGCATCCCTTTCAAGCGCAGCATTTCTCTTCGTTATCGCTAACAACATGCTGTTGGTCTTCTGAGCGCTCTGTAACATTTGAAATGCCTCAACGTTCGATACTTCCCTTCGGTCTTGTGTTACTCGCTCGTTAATGAACGTGGCAAGTCCATAATGATTTGCAAGTAACGCCGTCTGAACGTAACTGAAGTCCCCGTTCAGGTACGCCTGCTCGCACAGGTCGTTGAAGCGGTTAGGGTCCATGTTGACCCATGCATCTCTGTCCGCCGGCACGTTAAGGTTGACCGGCGGGTCGCCCTGCGCGGGCCTAGCTGCAGCGGCCGCCGCCGCCGCCATGGCAACCGCGCTCCGCTACCATGCAAAACCCCGAGGAGGGTTCTGCACGGGAGCTCGGTGACAGCGATGACGATCGGTCACCTTTTTACTTCCGCACGGCGAAGCGAGTCTCGGTAGCTTCAGCCGTTAAACACTTGAACCAAAAGGTAACGGGGGCACCCTCACTCCCCAGTCACCTGAATGCTTACATGTTAACAGTTCCTCCTTCTCCTCCTCCTCCTCCTCCTCCGCCTCCGCCTCCGCCTCCGCCTCCTCCTCCTCCTCCTCCTCCTCCTCCTCCTCCTCCTCCTCCTCTTGCTCCGTAGCCATTTTTGGCTCAACATGTTTGGTTCCACAGGGGAACGCGTGGAGACCGCTAGTCCGCGGCTGTCGCCTTGGAGCCTGAAAAGTTTTGCTCACACCGCGGTTGGGTGGGCGGGCGAACGGAGGCATTTCCCGCTCCTGCACTCCCTAGCGCTCCAGTCATGGGAAACCAGGGCGGCGCAGGCAGGAAGCAGAGGCGCGAATGGACGTGCAAGAGCTGCATCAATCGCCGCACGGGGAAGGCCCTGCTCAACTGGGGCAGCAGCCTCAAGTGCCACGATTGCCGCTTGCACGAGAAGGACGTGTTCGGCGAGGTCGCTGTACACGCGGAGCCGTCCAAGAAGGCCGAGGGGGGCAAGTACCCGCAGGGCAAGCTTGAGAAGCTCCTCGAGGCCGCGCAGAAGGAGCTCGCCGACCTCAAGGAGCGGGCCACCGGCAAGCCGCCGCCCTGGCAGGAAGCCGCCGAGTGCACCGAGTCCATGGAGACGGACGACTCGGATGCGGGCAAGATCGACGCCGAGATCGAGCGGCGCCTCCGCGACCTGGCGATGCTCAAGGCAGCGACGGCGAGTGGGTCCACGCTCAACGTGCAGCTGGCCGACGCGAGGAAGAGGCAGATGGAGCGCAAGCCGCTGCCCAAGCGCGCCCAGGTGCTGGCCAACAAGGTCAAGCACATGGGCGAGAAGGTGTCCATCGGCGGCGGCCGCCGGGGACGCGGCCAGGGATGCCTTGGGCGCTGCCCAGCTGGTCCTGGACGACACGGAGAATGCCTGCCGGGAGCTCCACGCGCTGCAGGTGGAGGTGGAGGCCGAGCTCGAGCGCCTGCAGCAGCTGTTGCTCACGGCGCCAGCCGCGCGGGCGCCGGGCACGGCTCTGGCGCAGGAGCTGGTGCCAGGACTCGGCCTCGCCATGGGGAAGCCCTCGCAACTCGTTGCGACGCCGCTGGGTTCGCACCCGGGCGAGGAGCGGGCCCTGCCGCGCGCGGCGCAGGGCGAAGTTGGCGGAGGGGCTCGGCAGGCGCAGCACGGAGCTCGTTGTCAAGAGGCAGCCCCGGGGTGGCGACGAGGAGGCGGGCGCGGGGCAGCTCACAGGGAGCAGCAGAGGAGGCAGCCCCACCGCACGACCCCGTCGCGCAGAGGCCCGCTGGGGGCCCGGCGAGCTCGAGGAGTCGGAGCTCCGCGGGAAGATGGCCAGGCTCGCCAAACCAGACGAAGACGCCGCCAAAGTTCGGGAGTTGGCCAAGGCGATGGCGATGGGCGGCTTCGCGCCTTGTTGAGCTCATCGGCCTCGTGTCGATGGTCAACTCAACGGCGGACCTCAAGTCTAGGGGCATCATCACGTCGATGAACGTGACCTCGCGGGGCTCGATCGGGCCTTCCGTCGGGACGCTCGGCAGCGGCACGTACGTGATCTTGTTGCAGGAGCACCGCATCATGAACCCCGCGAAGCTCGCGGTGGCGCAGACGGGCTACGACTGGGTCGTCGGCGGCGACTTTAATACGGCGCCCGAGCTGCTCGAGCCTCAGCGGGGCGAGGAGGCCAACGGCATCTGGGCGGTGCCCAGGCAGACCACGCGCCGCCCGCAGCTGGACAACGCGTCGACGATAGACTACTCCAGATTTCGTAATAAAAGGGAGGGGGTCTGGACCCTCCAAGACAAGCCATTTCAGACCTCCCCCGTGGGAGAACCCTCCAAAACATCGTCCCCAGACCCCCCAGGCCCTCCAAGATAGCCTGGAAGAGCCCCCCCCCGAAATGAGACCCCCCTCCCTTTCTTGCGAAATCTGGAGTACTTCTCCGCCCCGGGCAACTCGGACCCGAGGATCTTCGGGCCGACCGCGCGCGATCAGGGCGCCGCGGCGCCCCGCGCACTGGCGCAGCCTCGGCTCGTCGGGCAGGACACGGAGAATCTTGGCCCGCGCCCCTGCGGCGCCTCGGCCCAGCCAAGCGGCGCCGCCCATTGGATGTGAGCTCCTCCTCCTCCTCCTCCTCCTCCTCCTCCTCCTCCTCCTCCTCCTCCTCCTCCTCCTCCTCCCCATCCTCCTCCTCCTCGCGCCTCCTCAAAGTCCTCCTCCTCCTCCTCCTCCTCCTCCTCCTCCTCTTCCTCCTCCTCCCGCTCCCGCGCGCTCCCCCGTGGCTCTGCGCAGACCTTGGCGATCCCCTTGCGCATCCTGGATCCGCCCTGGCCCGCGCAGGTGGCCACGCGCTCCTCCTAGCCGTGCTGCGCGGAGGGGGGCAAACCAGAGGCAAGGAGGAGAGGAAAAAAGAGAGGATCGAGGAGGAGGAGGAGGAGGAGGAGGAGGAGGAGGAGGCACGAGGAGGAGGAGGAGGAGGAGGAGGAGGAGGAAGAGGACGAAAATCAATGAAGAACAGGAGGAGGATGAGGAGGAGGAGGATCGAGGAGGAGGAATACTGTGCTTGGATGGTTTCTGGAGTTTTCGGCGATGCTCTCAGCGGGTTTCGGGGCTTCTTGGCGGTCTTCATGAGGTGTTCGGCGATGTTCACAGAAAGTTCTCGGCGATCTCCAGAGAGGCTCTGCGACTCTCGTGGCTTCGGCCGTCTTCAGAGAGGGAGGTTGTCGGCGGGGCCCAGAAGTGCTCGGCGGCTCGCGGGAGACCTCTGTCAGACGTCAGGCCGGTTCACGGGAGGTTCTGATAGATCCAACCCAGTTGGCTCGGCAGGTTCGTGTCGTATCGGCTTCGGCGCTGGTTCCTGACACCGCGGGGTCCGTTCAGCCTTGAACGGTCTGCCGTTTCCGAACCGTCAGATCGTCGAACTCGGGTCGCCAGCGGCGTTCCACGTTGAACGCCTCCGGCGGCGTCGCCGCCCGCCGACACGACGGGAACCTACCTTATGTGGCTGAGTGCCTTCTCGTTGAGCAGAGTGCGAACGATTGTGCTGCGGCCGGTGCTGGAAAGGTGGCGTGCAGCATCGATATCCGAGAAGCACGCCGTCCCCGTGGGGCGATCCCCCCGCGAGGGCCCACTCTGCATGAACGCATGAAGCTGCCCCCCCGCCCCCCACCTGACGAACTTTAGACAAGGGCCCCCCCGTGCGGCAGCTGGCAGTGGCTTCCTTGGCGTGTTTGTGGCCCTTGGTGCGCCGCTGGGTGTCGTGCTTGCTGCTGGCCAGGGGATTAGAATATAGGTTCGAGTCTGGCGAGAAAACTGCAATCGCGCCTCGTCGAAAACGCACCCTTCGCGGCACACCCTTACTAGTTCAAGCACAGCTGCAGCGAAGCGCAAGACGCAACACTTCGCGGCGCATCAAGGCCGAATCCACGGGTCGATTAGTGGCCGTCCAGTTGCCGGTGTGCTCCTTCAGCTGGCTGTTGCACTGGCGCAGCTAGTTGCTGATGGGTGCTCTGGTGATCAACGCGAATGCAAAGCTGCTGTGCTTGGAGCTCGCGGCAGGCCCGATGCGCGCTGGAGAACAGCACGTGGGGGTCTATCTCCAGTCGCCAATTCTGGCCCATGACCACTATCCTGTCGCTGGCATCCTTGGCCCAGGCGCACCAGTGAGGCAAGGGGTCGGGGACGAGGTGAACCTCGTCCCAATTCGTGCCGCACGTAATCCACGGCGTGCTGTAGCTGGTGCTGAGGAACGTGCTATCGGACAACGACTTGACAGCATTCCTGAAGTCGGCGGGGCGGATGACGTCGAAACCGTGGTCTTGTAGCGCTTGTGATGCGTCCCTTTCCCGCTCTAGGACCCAGGCGGGGCGCCCGGCCCCGCTGCCCACATCTACCAGGGCAGGTCGGCGGAGACAGTCTGGCGGACGGGCCCGGCGATCTCCTGCCGAGGCAGCCCCTTGGAGCCTTCGGCGCTGCAGGCGCCGAGAGACCCCTCGGATGTCGTGCTGCCTATCCCTCTTGGAGTAGAGTCCTGAAACGTCATTCCAGGGTGTCCAGAGCCCCCAGATCGACGAGATGACGAACTTGGGGCCGACTACGATCTCAGCATCGTCGATGCGGCGGTTCCAGAATGAGCTTGGCGACGCGGCGGCCCTGCTCGACTGCGAACGACGCCGAGGGCTGGCGCTAGACACGAACACCTCGATCTCGCCGCTGCAATCGGGGCCCACCGCGCCGCCTGCGACATCGATGCCTTTGAGGGCGAGTCCTGAGCGCGGGGCGATGCGGAGATATGCGCCCAGTGGCTCTATGGCCGCTCCGCCTGTCCACGCAACTTCACGACCACAGGTCGCGATGCTGACGTCCGTGTCGGCGCAGACGTCGTTGCCTGCGGCCCAGGCGCGCCCCGCGAGGGTGCCTGGGCGTCGGGGCCGACGAGCTGGATCTTCAGCTTTTAGTGCTCTCGACCGTCGGCGTCGCGGTATTCCTGCTCATCGCTGCCCACCGCTAGCAGCGCGAGCCGCTTGGGCGGCGGGCCCCCGGAGCGTGGCTGCAGCTTGCAGGATTCGCCGACTGGGATGCACAGGCGACCACTTGGCGCCGATTCAAAATCAAAGTGGACGGCGCCAGGGCCCACGTGATCTCGCGGCCGCCTGGCCCAGGGAAGGCGAGGCGCTCGTGGTCAGCGCCCGTCTCCGCCGCCCCGTCGCTGGACTGCGTGGACTGCAGATCTCACAGGGCAAGGAGGCCAGCGCCGGCGCCCTCTATGGCTGGCGCGCGCACGCTGCGCTGACTGGCCAAACCGTCGCGGGAAGTCGTCGCGAGTGGGCAGTGGACCTCCCACTTCGCTAACTGTGACCCGTTGCCACCTCCTGCTGCGCAATGGGGTCGAACACTTCTCCTCGCAAGATTGCAGCTTCGCCCGCCGGGCCCGGCGGGCCAAAATCACGGCGAAGCGCAATCCCCAGAGGTTGGCCCGAGCGCCGGCGTCGACTATGACGCTGATCGGGGCACCTGGTAGATCTGTGCTCGCCAGGTAGCGCGGCGACTCGTTCGCTGCGCTGGCGCCCGTGCCCGACGAAATGGGCCGCCGCGGGGGCGTCGGACGGTCTAGCGGCGCGCGCAAGCCCGGGCGGGCGTCGCAAGGCGCCGCCGCGTCCAATGCGGACGCGAAGGCTGGACGCACCGCCTGACGATGTTGCGAGGTCTGGCGTCCAAGGCCTAAGGACTGGTCGACTCCCCCGGCAAATCTTATCTGCTGCCGCGCGGGGCGACGCCGCGGGCGCCCGACCTGTCGGCGAACGATCTGCACCAACGAAGCGGAAATCGGCGATGACGTCGGCCGGCCGCGGTGCGCCGGACAGCGCACGAGGCGAGTGTCTGTATTCTGCATCAATTGCAGATGGCATGCGCGGTGCGAGATGCGGCGCCACTGCGGGCGCATCACCTTCTCGTCATGCTAGAAGGCCTCGAGGCTGAGGGGGCACCCCCTATCGTCGCCAGCGAAAGCCGCGACTGGAAGAGACTCGGCAGGCGCTGCGGCCAGCACAGGATGAGGATGACTAGGGGGTCTTTCCAACTCTCTGCGGCCTGGCGTCGCTGCTCGTCCTGCTGCCGCATAAGCTCAAGTGCTAGCTGTGCGCTGCGGAGCTAGTCGTGGTGTCGTCATTGCGCGCGGTCGAGGGTGGTGCCCGCGTTGGGCTCGGATCGGCCGTCGCCTGCCACTCGGGCCTCGCGGCTGGTGAACCGCGCGGCCGCTCTCCCAAACGGCTGGCTCACGTCGACGGGGCTACTTAAAACAATCAGCTCCCGGGGAAGCTCCAGCACCGGCGGCGGCGCAGCCACCGTCGCGGACAGAGGCGGCCACGCGGAGCTCGATCCACGTGGAGCGCCGATGCCGAGAGCTGAGGCTGAATGCATGCATGCCCAACTCGGCAACTGCACGTCGGCAGGCGGGGCTGGAGGCGCGGCGACTCGCGCGTTGAGGTCGCCTGCCCAGTCGCGACCCTGAGCTTGCCCCAGTGGGAGTGCACCGCCCGCTCGTGTCCACCGTGGCGCGTTGGTGGCGGCGCTGGCGAAGCTGTCGGAGCAAGCGCCGCCGTTGGCGCGGCTGGCGCTGTTCCCCCCGCTGCCACCGCGCGGGCGACGCAGTCGCAGGGCCCGTCGGTTGCGCAGGGGCTCGCACGCGGCCTGTGAATTCCGCCGCCCCCGTCGCGATCGTCGCATCTCGGCGTCGCGAGGGTTGGGCGACGACGAAGATGAGAACGACGCACCCGCCCATCGCGACCGCAGGCCGTGGCCAACTTGCTCACAACAGCCGTGGCGACGCACTTGGAGCGGCCGCTGGCGCCGCTGGCCGTGGCGCCAGTGCTGCTGGAGTCGGCTGCCCGCCGTTCCAGGGGTCAGCGTTCTGCGCGGGGTCGCCCTCCCCGCCCGCGACCGCGGGCCGCGGGGCCCCGGTGGCGCCCCTCGTCATCCACGCTGCGCGCGCTCCTGGGGTGGGCCGCTGCTCGGATGGCCCCGGCGGCCCCTGCTGCGCCAGAAGCTCAAGTGGCGAGGGCGTCGATGGTGGCGGCGGCGCTGGGGCGCAGGCAGCAAGGAAAAGAGCGCGCCCTTCGCTGCGGCGCCTGGGGCGATCGCGCAAGAGGTGCCCCCCGGGGTCGCGCTCGTGAAATTCGAGGCGCGCCCCGTCAGGGCCACCAGGGTTGCCTCGGCGGCTGAACCCACGCCGCCAGCGCTGAACTCCCCCCCGCCCTTGCCCTTGCCGACCCCGAAGCCCGCGAAAGCTTCCCATAATCGCTTTCCGACAGATCGACCAGAAAAGGCGATGGCCCTTACCTTGACCCGCGCCCGGCCGTGCGATGACCCTCCCAGGGCGGCGGGTGGGCGCGCGGTTGCTGAAGCTGCGCCGACGTGCTTTGCCGTGCTCGTGAGCCCACAGAAATGCGCGCCGCGTTGCTCCGCGAGAACGTCGCGCTGTTCGGGGTCGCCTGCGGCAATCTCTCCGCCGAATGAGCTGGCGGCGTCGGCGTCGGCGCCTGAGTCTACGCCTGCCGGGACAAAGAACCTCGCGCTGGCGACGCCGCGCCGGCGCTGCCAGGGCCCGTGCCGCCCCGGCTCGACCTGGCCACAGCGCCGCAGGCGCCGCGAGCCTGACCCCGCACGGGCGCGCCCGCGAAGATGGCGCGCCGTCGGGCGGAGTCGACCGCCGAGGCGAGATTGCCGGGGGATCCCTCGATCCATGTGCCCCGTCGCGCGCGTCGGCTGCGCTGCGTTTGCAGCGCGGGCCACGCTGCGGCGCTGCAAGATCACGGTCAGGTGGATGTTCGACGCTCCAGCGGCGCGCAGCAGCAATCACCTGAGACCCTCGTGGCCGATCAGGAGTTGACCAGGTCGCTGCGCTCGGCTGCGCGAGAGGTCGAAACGCGTGGGGATATGGTCGAAGCGCTCTTGCGGCAGTCGGCTGAAGTTCATCGGTGCTGACGCTGCCGAATTGCCGCCCTCCTCGTCAAGTTGGCCTCGTCGTTCGGCCAAGCTGCGCTTTGGGAAGGCCACCCACGGCGCTGGGTTGCCGTTGACAAGCCCTCCTCGGATCAGGACAGCCGGCGGCCAGTCATCTAACTCGCGAGCCATGCAAGCGAGGCGCGACGAGACGTTGGCCGCGTGGCGGAACTCGTTGAAATCTGAATTCGCCACTGACCAGATCAGTACCTCGCGCTTACGCACACGAGATTGCTGCTCGGGCCCTCACGTGCGGAGGCGGCGCGCGTCGCCACTGCTGCCGCCTGCGCCCAGGCACGAAAAGTAGTTAATGATGGTAGTCGTGCCCACTCCGAGAACCTCCCATCCAGAATTGACTTCCCTCCACGTCTCACGGGGGCGGTGGAGCCTGGAGATCCACCGACGGCGTTGCTCGAGCAAGAAGCCTCGAAACTCGAAACCGCCGTGGATACTTGCCACGGATGCGTTCGTCCTCGTCTGCTTATTGGGCGCGCGCCTCCACCGCGCGGTTGCGGTGTTCTCGGCGTTCGGAGCGTCCCGCGGCGCAGCCCTGGGGATGGCCCTCGTACGCCGCATTGTCACTGTACTTGAACACCACCAACAACACGATCGTCAAGAAGAATACACCCTGCGAAATGCTTAAGAAATCATGGGTTAAGAAATTCATAGTCTCAGAAATTGAATAAAACCCAGAACTTCTATCAAAATCTTCGGATTTACATTGAAAAATTAAGAATCATCGAGACTCTGGACGAAAACTTAGGTTTTCTTAAGCATCGCCCAAGGTGTATGCATCGGGACCCTGTCCTGCCAGCTTGCAGGGAAGGCGCGGGTAAGGCGATAGGGCATGTTCCACAACATCGAAAACGGGCAGTTACAAATCCGCTGTGCGGTCCCTCGGGGTAGTGACAGCATCGTCGCCGGGCCCTCCACTGACTTCCGGTTTTTCCCGGCTTGCCCGTCCCAGGACTTTCGTGACACCGTCACGAAGTGGCATGGGCTCTTTGCCAGCGCCGCTGATGTGAACGCTGTATTAAGCAACTGTCCGTTATCGACGGCCACACCCATATTTGTAGTTATTCCCTCAGATGGGCGTCTGGAACACGCTGGGTCCGCGAGCTGCGCGTTTTGTCAATGTAATGATACTGGCTGTGCACGCTCCATTCCGCTGGTCCTGGAGGCGGGAGGGCGACTGCCCCGATAACGGCCACGTAGAAGTGCACAGAGGCGTAGAAAGCGTTTCAACGTGATCAAGGTGACGAAGTGTTGGAGCCTGACGGCGACAGTGACTTGGAGCCTGAGCGGCCGACGCGAAGCGAGAATGGAAAACCATTGCGGTCGTTGAAGGGAGCCGAAGCTCCGCTACCAACCAAAACGATTAATGTATGAACTTATGTGTATAGGCGGATGTTATTGCAAGTGGAGCGCAGAGAAGGCATGTATAAGGCGGGGTTTTAAAACGGGCGCGCTAAGTACGTACCTTGAGTCAAACGCCCATGGAAAAACCGTCGCAGGCCAGGCAAAGCAGGGGAGAAAAGGCGGGATGACCGTACGAATTGACCAATGCTGAGGAGGAGGAGGAGGAGCAGGAGGAGGAAAAGGAAGACGAGAAGGAGGAGGAGGAGGAGGTGGAGGAGCAGGAGGCGGAGGAGGAGGAAAAGGAAGAGGAGGAAAATGAGGACAACGAGGAGGAGGAGGAGGAGGAGGAGGAGGAAAAAGAGGAAGCCGAGGAGGAACAGGAGGAGGAGGAGGAAAAAGAGGAGGACGAGGGACAAAAAGGAGGAGTAGGAGGACAAGGGGGAGGACGAGGATGAGGATGAGGAGGAGGAAGAGGAAGAGGAGGAAGAGGAGGACGAGGAGGAGGAGGAGGAGGAGGAGGAGGAAGAGGCGGAGGAGGAGGAGGAAGAGGAGGGGGGAGGAGAGAGAAGGAGGAGGAGAAGGAGGAGGAGGAGGAGGGGGAGGGGAGGGAGGAGGGAGGAGGAACAGCGGGAGGAGAAGGAGGGAGGCGCGATGGGACGTTCCTCCAGCAGCCCCAGTTCATGGTCGATGGCGTCGTCAACCATTGCCGGGTCTGCCCACATCAGGTCCGCCGGCCTCCCTCCGAAGCGACAGGCGCGCGGGAGTGACCCTCCTGCGCCACGGGGCGATCCTCGCCTCCCCTCTACTACCCTCTCCTCCTTCTCCTCCTCCTCCTCCTCCTCCTCGTCCTCCTCCTTCTCCTCGCATTCGGCGTTGGAAGCTCAGGCACTTTGAGAACCAATGGAGAGAGGATTGTCCTGAAACCCTTTCACGCGGCTACCGCCCCCCTCAGCACTTGCCCGGGCCAGAGAGGGAGCGGGGGGGCGCGGAAGATAGATGGCATGGATCGCGCTGTTCTCGATATGTGCGTTGGTGAAAGTTGCATGTTACAGGAGGAGGAGGAGGAGGAGGAGGAGGAGGAACTCATTGGCGGCGAGTGCCACGGACAGGCCGGAAGAGATCAGCAGTGCACCGCGAGAGTGGGATGTGATGGTGCTGACACGGGCGCATCAGTGGGCAGGGCCAGAGCAGATGAAGAACACGAATCATAGACACCATGTGGCATCGCAGCTTGGGGCAAAGAAGGGGAGATGGATCACTAACGCATGCGGCGCGACGCGATTGGTGTCCAACGAGATGATGAAGGACAAAGCTTTCGGTGCACAGTACACACCACCTGCGCAACTGCAAGGAAAAACAGCGGGGGGTGAGACTGCGCGCGAGAGATTACGACGTCACAGTATGTTCTACGTATTTACCACCAGAGAAAGGGTACACACACAATGGGAGGATCTCAAAAGATATGAAATGGGTGGAGGAGAAGTGTGACGACACAGGCGGCAGATCTACTATCATAGCGGGAGGGGGCATCAACAGCCAACTGGTAATGCACAGAGCGGACAACAGGGACTTTGTGGTAAGCAGACACAGCTCGAGCAAACATGCAGCGGCATTGGGGCCAGCGGCTAAAGAGATGGAGAACGACAGCGGTGCAGCTTTCAGGGACTTGTGTCCACAGCCTATTCAATGGTCACCACCTTCTTCGATTGTGGACCAATTTACTACTGCGCCAAAGACGACGAGGTACGGACGAGCAAGATCGATCACGCAGCGATATCGACGGGAGCTCTACCACGCGCGCGAGGATGCACTGCATTAAGAGGGGTGGCAAAAAAAGCTGCAGAAAATCAAAGCGAGAGGACATCGGGACCACATCCCTTTGGGCATCGACATCGGACTGCAACGTCCATTTCGTTTCTCGAGCAAACGCAGACAGCAGCGGGCAGACACCATTGTGGACCGCAACATACTGATGGAGTGCCTGAGGAAAGGACGTATGAGAGCGGGATTCGCGCGTGCTGTCGATCGCCACCCGAAGACAACGATGGCCCAGCGGCCAGGAGAAGCATTCGTGAGGTCATCTCGGAGTGCGGTCCACGCGGATTCCGCCGAGCCTCCAGGAGAAGCGTTAGCGAGGTCATCTCGGAGTGCGTTCCAGGAGATGGAACGATGCATGTAGAAAAGCCATGCGCGAAGTATTCCCAGCCAAGAGGAAGTAGGAGGACAGGGGAGTCGCCGCCTTCCAGCTAAGGAGGCATCCCCTACTGGCAGAAACGATGAAAGAGAGAGTGGACATGGCGGAGTCAGACTCGCAGGAAAGATTGGGCGAGATCAGGGAGGAGCTGAAGCAAATGCAAAATGCGCCGCGGCAACGCAGGCCAGCCGTGGAAGTCGCAAGGAAGACAGGGCCGGCAAGGGAGGTATGGAGAGCGCGCGAGAACAAGAACTTCAACGAGATGCACAGGCTCAGGGTGTAATATCAGAGGAATAGAAGAGGGCCAGAAAAGAGGTGCTCCTTGTCAGCGCGAACCTGATGGAGCACAGAAGAATGGCCAAGATCATTGGGAAAGCGCCCTTGCGATAGGGGGGGGGCTTGCAGCAGAGCCGCTGGGCCTAGACGGGCACGGGAAGGGGCACGGCGAGGTGATCGCGGGAGAAATGCCGGCACCAATGGACGGGGATCTGAGGGCTCAGGTAGAGAGGGACAAAAAGGGACATGCTGAGGTGCTGCAGGAACGCGGCAAAGAGGAGAGCTTTCCCCCCATGGAGGGCACCAGTGGAACTCGCTTGGAGGATTCCAGGCCACGCGGTCAACCTGAAGGACCCTGAGCAGTTGAGCAAGAAGCTGGAGGAGCAGAAGGTATGAGCGGCGGAGCTACGCGAGGACGGGGGGGACATGGACGAGCACAGCTCACCCCGCAAGTACAGGGTGGGAAGGGCGATTCTACGGAAGATGGGATGGAAAACAGGAAATGCGCTGGGCAGGACAGAATGAGCCGATGATGGAGGTGCGATGAGGGCTAAACACGCACCACTTGGGGAGATACGAGAAAGCTGGACTGGGGTCGACAGCAATTGAGGCAGACGAGAATATGGAGCGCAGGAACAAGCTGGAGGACATCCTCACTAAGCGTCGCCAATCCCAAGCTACGCCAGTGAACTGGCTCAGATCGATGTCGTTCCCTGCAGAGAAAGGCAATGGCAACCATTTCATTGGAGGGAAAAGAGTCACGCCTGCTTAATGCTCCATTGGAATGGCTCTCCACAAGGGGCTTCATTCCAGAGGAAAAGCTCCCAAACACCCATGCTGGACACAAGGGGGCTACGACATCGGTCAAGGGAGAAAACCATAGCACGCGTCGAGGCCGCGCAGTGGAGAGCGAGACAAACAAGGGCAAATACCATCGCCAATACTTATGACTGCACCAACGCCCTCGCGAGCACGAAACGGAACCTCCTGCTGGCATCGGCGCTCGCGACATCCAAGGAGGACATACCTTTCGCCTTCGAGGTGATCAACTACGCTTCGATGTTTATGGAATGCGCCGATGACTGGCCACGCGCGCTGACTACGCAAGGGGCGCAAATCGTTTTATTCGGTGCCCACGGCAATTCAATGATAACTACCACTTGCACGTGGGACAGTGGCATCAGGAAGAGGGGAGAGGGCGAGGTGCGGACAGCGCGTGACACGTTGGACCCCGTTGCAGACCAGGTGCGCGATCTCTCGCTCAACGCGTTCATGGGCGACATCACCAAACTCCGCGCGGTGGCCCAGTCGGGCCCGTCCACCCAGGTGACGGGATTTAGCGAGGAAATCTCGAGCACCAATCAGCTTTCGGCGAAAGCGAGGCCACCTCGGCTCGTCGGGAAGCGCATGCTGGGAGGGAGGGTGGGCCAATGTTCCAGGCAAAAAGGATAGCGGAACAGATCAACGCTACCACGGAGAAGTTGGAGCGCAAGCTGGCGACGGGAGGTTGGAATCTGAACCCAACCAAAACCAACCGCCTGGTTTCCGTTCGAGGCCCAGGGCGAGATGGGATCACTCGACAGCTGCACAGGGAACGGAAGCTCAAGGGCACGCCGATGAGGGAGGTGCGAGTACTGAAGCCATACCTACCTTGGGATCAGGGCTACGCGGGAGAGATCAGGGGGAGATGAGAGGCTATGCAGATGGCTTGCAGACAATGCGGTTGCTTCTGGTCTTCAGATGCCACCGACAAAATAAAGAAGGAGATGTTCCGGGCGTTTGTATCAGGGGCGGGCCTCAGTGGGCTGATGGCACATGCACTGGAGGGACAGCCACCTCGGCGAGCTTGACAGTGCCATGGCAATGCTATGGAGACGAATGGCTGGAGGCAGAATGAGTTGGATTCAAGAGGATGGCACGACCAGGTGCTACGCTAACAATGGTTTTCAAAACAAATTGAGGATACCGCGCTGTGCTACAGCGCTGGGGAAACGCAAGCTACGAAGGCGCAGGCAATGGGCGAAACATCCAGAGAATTCCGGCAGCGCATTTGCAACAATATTCGGAAGTCGAATTTGGACCGCCTCTGCGAAGCCAGGAGATTGGAGAATGGGCGGGCATGTGGGACGCCCGCACGTTGGGCAAAGCAGGAGGTCGAGGATTTTCAAGCGCCGGCAGAGGTCAGCGAGGACGTGGCAGGCTGGTGCCCGCAGAGGCAGCCAGATATCTCAATGCTTCTGAAAGGCACGATGGACTGGGAAGCGCGGGTTGGAGCAGACCCCAGCATGCCGCGACATGCAGGGCACACCTGGCATACCAAGCTACCAGAAATAGTAGTGAAGAAAAGTTGTTCGCTCCGTATTGTCGGGAGCGGCCAAGAGGGGGGGGTCCAAGAGGGGGGGGGGTGCAAATCATGGCCGGCAGCACGTGCGCGGCCCAGCGGGGGGGGCCCGGGACGTAGTGAAACGAGAAGAGGCGCCATGATATCTGGGGAAATATCATGGCCCCCGCCATGATATCCACCCCCCCTACAGTCGGGGCCTTGACCTAAGGAACCCCAAAATAAGGAACGAGGCCCCTTTTCTCCATAAGTGAAACTTCGAGTTACCATCGAGAACATAAGGAAAACCTGAGGCAAGCTGCGAAACAATGAAGGAACACCGAGCCCCTCCCCAACGAAAAGGGTTCCTTCTTCAGGGCCCCGACTGTAGTCATCACCCCCTCTTTGCCGCCCCCGATATTGGTGCGACCGGGGGGCGGAGGGAGCGGGACAGGCGCGCGGAGCGCCAGTCGCCGCGGCGGCGGCGCTGGCGGCGCGCGGGGGCGCGGCGCACAGTTGTCCTCCACTGATCCCCAGCCACGCGGTTGCAGATCAATGTCCATGGTGCCCGAGCTCGTTCGCGACAGAAAAGTGCGACCGACCACGTCGTGGGGGCCGCGGGGAGTCACGGGATTTGCTGCAAGAGCAGAACTATTGGGATCACGCTGTCCAAGAACCTCCTTCCCTAGGCTGTACCCTCTGTGGCTTTCAGGCTCAATCTTTGGGGGATTTTTCAGATGCGCGCGCGCCGCCACCATCCTGGCCCGTGCCGCGGGATAGATGGCGATTGCACCGCGGAGGCTGCCCCCGCCCAAAAGGGGAGGAGACGCGGAGACGGAAGGAGAACCGAAGCACTTCAAGGGCGGCAGTGGCAACGGCAATGACCTGCGGGCAGCAGAAGGGACCAGTGCCAAGGCGGCAGGATGCCCGCCCGCGGCCGCGGCCGCGGCCGCGGGAGGGGGAGGCGAGGGGGGGGCCGCAGACCCCCCCGCCAGCAGCCACAAGCCACGGAGGACTACGAGGAGATCGACCTCAGAGGATGCATCCACGGACTCCAGCGATTGGCTCTCCGCTCAGCGGCAGAGATGAGGGAGATGAACCACATGACCTCGGACTTCTTTCTCATGTAAGTCAGCAGTTGGGCGCTTCGGAAGTCGGCGGCAGCGGGGCAAATTTACGGAGACCAGGTCAGGGAGAGAGGCAAGGGGCACATGCCGGGGCCGCCGGGCATCCACGCGGGATGGCGCTCATGGAGGGCACCCGGGAGATAGTGTCGGAATGGCAGAAAGACGAACCGGCGACAGTGGCGGTGTCGATAGATCGGGCGATAAACTCGCTGCGCGACTTCCTGCAGATGGTGGGCAGCAACAGCGAGCACAGCCAGGCCATGGTTACAGAGACGATCAAAATGCGCAAGGTCAGCGAGAGCTACATGGCCCGCAACAGCAAGAACAGGAACCCGATCGAGGACGAGCAGCGGTTCTGGGAGGAGGCCTCAGGCAAGATCCAGATCGGAATCAACGAGACCCCCAATTTCAAGGCAGTGCTCCCGAGGGACACGAAAGAAGAGACCATGGCGAAGCTGGACCAGTTCTCGGGCCGCAACCGGAGGATGGCAACGGGGGTGCTGATAGTCTTCGTGGGAGGCAAGAAGCCTCAGTCGGCGGCGCCCAAGTCGGAATTGGAGAGGATGGTGGAGCGGGAACTTCAGCGTCGGCCCCGCTGAGAAAGGAGGGGGTAGTTGCATTGGCGAGGTTATCTCGGAGTGCAAAAAACCCCGGGGCAGAGTGCCAGGCCGCGGCTGTCGCGGACGAGCACCTTCACTGCACCTCCGACGGCGTTTGCATCGAGCCCCGAGAGGGCCGCCCTCGGGGGGCCGACTCCAGGGCAAGTCGGGCGTCGCAGGAGGGCCCAACAGCGGACAGGCGAAGAGGAAGAGGGATCTTTCAGATGATGAACGAGGAGGGAGGAGGAGGAGGAGGAGGAGGAGGAGGAGGAGGAGGAGGAGGAGGAGGAGGAGGAGGCGGAGGGAGGAGGAGGAGGAGGAGGAGGAGGAGGAGGAGGAGGAGGAGGAGGAGGAGGAGGAAGAGGGAGTCAAGCAGCATGGACGTTGAACGCCTCGCAAAACTTCGACGTGCCGCCCCAGATGGTGGGGCGAGCGGATTGGCCCGAAAGTTTCGAGCAGAGCGGGGAGCGGCGGTGCAAAGAAACGCTTTGGGAAGAGGCCTCCCTGGCAGCAACCGGCCCTCCCGCCCCTGTCAGTAGCCGACGTCATCTCTTATGGCGACGCGACGCTTAGCTTCATCCCCCTACTCCACTGCAGATGCGGAGAGACGATGGGCGGGGTCATTGTGCACGCTGCACAGCATACGCACAATGTAGAGATGGGTCACGGACAGTGGGGGTACATGGGACCAGAACACAAGGTGCCGCGGGGTATCGGGGGCAAATGGGAGGAGGAGGAGGAGGAGGAGGAGGAGGAGGAGGAGGAGGAGGAGGAGGAGGAGGAGGAGGAGGGGGAGGAGGGGGAGGAGGAGGGGGAGGAGGAGGAGCAGGAGGAGGAGGAGGAGGAGGCCCTCACAGCCAATCTGGCTCGGCGGCGGCCCAGGTGCGCAGTGGTGCGCACCTGGCGGGGTGATCTCGGAGTGCGGGGCGCCGGAAGCTGCCCGTGGCCCTCGCGGGCAGCAGTCAACTATGGCCACGCGGGCGTTGCAACGAGGGGCTCGGGTACTGCAAGATGATCGGGGGCCGCAGGGAGCGCGCCGAGAATGCGCGTGGGCATGAAACATATCACATATCGAGGAAGCACAAGAAGCCAATGGAAGAGGGCGCGCATCGACTGCGAGCTGGAGCTGAGGCAGGAGGAGTGCAACAAGTGGGGCGACGAGGACAAGGCACAACATGGAGGAGAGCAGTGCGTTACGAGAGAGCAAACCTGCCGAGAACAGAAGAGGAAAGCAAACGGAGCCGCGCGGGCAGCCCAGTCCCTGGGGCAGATCCAGGCGGCGACAGCGCTCATTGAGCCCGAGGACAGACCAGAGAAACAGTCTCGCAAGCAGAGGGACAAGATGGTCATGGAGAGGCTCAAGGAGATGTCAAAGGCACTGCTGGAGGGCATCAAAATGCATGGGGGCATCTTCGCAGCCTTCAGCAAAGCAGGAGAAGGCGTGGCTGGTGCCTTGCGATGCTCCGAAGGACGCGACGTCATGCTGAACGAGGACATGACCATAGACGTCGAGGACGGAGAAGCGCTGAAGGCCGCCCAGAAGGAGTTGGAGGAGAAAGAGAAAGAGCTGCACGAGATGGGAGACTAGAAGACGGCAAAAAAAAACATGGGGGAGAAACAGACGGCGTACCTCCAGGCGCTGGACTTCGTGGACAAGTGGAGCGACAACGTGCAGCTGCTCAACGCACGCAGGAGGAACACAGGATGGAACAAAAAAGAGGAGGAGGAGGAGGAGGAGGAGGAGGAGGAGGATGGGGCAAAAAAGAAGGGCATCGCCTGCTCGTGCGGACCTGCATCCTCTGGCAAGCTGCGGTGGCAGGGCCCCGGCCCCAACCCAAGGGGGCCCCAGTGGAAGTCCCGATGCAGGGGGGCAGGGGGTCCTCCTCCTCCTCCTCCTCCTCCTCCTCCTCCTCCTCCTCCTCTTCGTCCTCCTCCTCCTCGTCCTCCTCTCTTTCCCCCCCTCCAACTTGTGGTGGTGGTGGTGGTGGAAAACAGGGCCCCAGTGGAAGTCCCGATGCAAAGTGGACTGTTGGAGGCCTGGAAATGGGCACCAACACCAACACAGGGGGTGGCCTCCAAAGGGGGAAGATGGTCCTCGATGTCGGTGCTGGTGGTAATGTTTCGGCCACCTTGGAAGCCAGAATATCACCACCATCACCGAGATCGGGATCTTCTTCCCTCGGTGGAGGCACACCGCCGAAATTGGTGTTGGTGTCAACCTCTAGGTCTGCGAAGTCGACTGGATGCAGCTCGTGATGGCGCAGGAGAACCATCCAGAAGACGAGCTCATGAAAGAGCGGGTGGACATAGCGAGGGACGCCTTCGGCAAGGACAGCGAGAAGTGGCCAGACATCGGGTGCAAGTCTATGTTCCACCCGGTCAGGAGAGGGGCCTTGAATGGTGGTGGAGCTCAAGGTTGGAGAGAAGTGGGAAGCGCTTGTAGCGGAAAGGCTGCCGCAGAAGCTGGACGACGCCACCAAGGAGAACCGTTGCAAGTTCTACGACGCCGCCCAGAAGATGAGCCCAGATTGGCTCCTCGAGCTGATCCTCATGGCCTTCCCGATGACGCAAAAGGTCGACAGATGCGATCTCATCGCAAGGTGCCCAGTGGACGTGTGGGAAGGAACTGGGAAGAAGGCCTTCACCGTGCAGGGCCGGTGCGAGATGGCGCTGAAAATGTCGAAGACTGACGAGGAGAACCTCTACAGCGTCATAAAGGTCGCCTTGAGCAATGATAACAATCTCGACCCAAAGGCGGTGAAAAGGTTCAAGAAGCGTCAGGAACTACGAGACGGCAAGGAAACCCAAACCCTGCTGGATGATGCCGAAATCTTCGAAAACTACGCCAAGTCGGAGGAGGCGGCCAGCTCCAGCGGCCGCAAGTGAGAGAGCCCACCGGAGCCCACTGACAACGCCAAGAGGTGCATTAGCGAGGTCATCTCGGAGTGCGACTCTAGGCTGGCAGGACGGGCGGACTCAGTGGGACCATCGCTATCGGGGCCATCTCGCCGTGAGGACCCTTACGAGAGCTCGCGCTGACAACGTCTTGGGAAGTGATTGTTTGGAGTGTCGACAGGTACACTACTGCAGGGAGGGGGGATTGGAAAAAATATGATAACCACGAAAGCCACCAGAGCGCATCCACGAGAACCCCACCTCCGACATACCGTGATTACCAGTATGCTCTTCCCTACCTACATTTCGAGGGGGAACAGTGGGATGCTACAGCAGGGTATCAGGGTACAGTAGCGACAATGCATGGGGCAACTATCGCCCAGTTCGCTCTGGAAGAGAAGTGAGCCGAGAGAGACATAAGGGGATAATAGGATAGCATTGAACCAGTAGGATAATTAGACCTCCAAGCAAAATATTGGAAAGCATGGGCCTCCTGCCCGTCTCCTCTTGGGTGGTCGTGTCGTCGTCTTCCCCCTAGCTTGGGAGCCCTGCTCGCCCAGCGCGTCCCCATTCCAAGGGCACGCGGAAGGACCAGCAGCTGCTCCCCCCGCGCTGACCCGCAGGGACCCGTACTCACAAGGTAGCGAACCTCTCTTACGGGGCCACCTCGGAGGGGACCTCTGGTAGGACCCCTCCGCGGCCGGCCGCTCCCGCCTCTGCTCCCGCCTCCTCCTCCTCCTCCTCCTCCTCCTCCTCGTCCTCCTCCTCAGCTCACCCCTTGAAGCTTCAGGGCGTGTTGCCCCCTGCCGGCCCTGGTGACAGGTCAGGGCCGCTGCACACCCAAAGCGCAAGGGACTTTGCCAGACGCGCGCAAGGCACCAGTCCAGGTGTGTTGACGCTGAGCTCCTCCTGCGGATGTCCTGTCCTGTCCTGTCCTCCTCCTCCTTTTCCTCCTCCTCCTCCTCCTCCTCGTCCTCCTCCTCCTCCTCCTCCTCGTCCTTTTCCTCCTTTCCCTCCTCCTCCTCCCCCTTCGCCTCTTCTTGCCTCCGCGGCTCGCACCGCAGGCGCAGACCAGCGCAGCCAAAGCCGCACACGAGCGGCGAGGGTCCTCCGGTGGACGCCTGGAGCGCGCCGGGGGGGCGTGCCATGTCGAAGGCGCCGGCGCAGCAGAGCGGCGCGCTAGGGCGCTCGCGAGAGCGTCCAGCCCAAAGGCAACGGGGGACGAACCCGGGGACGAACCCAGGGACGAACCCGGGGACGGGACGAACCCGTGGACGAACCAGGGGACGAAACCTGGGGACGAACCCGGGGACGAACCTTGGCAATGGCAACGGGGGACGAACTCGGGGGGGGAGGGGAAGGGCGAAGCCAGGAGCGGGACGAAGCCGAAGCGAAACAGGAACAAGGGAGGAGGAGCCAACCAGAGGGGAAGAAATGGGAGAACCACAGAGAAGGGGGGCGGGGTGACAATCGCGAACCCGAACTTCCCGTTCGCACAAGCTGCAATGCCGCAATCCCCCTTGCTTACCGCGCCAAGCAATGCGAAGAGGGAAGCACGGCACCGTAGTAAACAAAACTCCATCAGCCGAGAGCCCAGCAACATCAGGAGGATCCTGCGCTGCCGAATGATGTCGTTCGCGCTGCTCTGTTGGGCCCACGCCCTCAGGACCGCTCAGCGCGCCGCGCCCCCAATCGTCGAGCCTTCCCCTCGCATTGGCCTGCTACCAAGCGGCGATGCGCTCGAGGTCGGTTGGCGGATGGTCGGATGGTCCAAGGCGCCAGCTTCGCCTCCGGCTTCTCGCGCGTGCTCCCAGCGCTGTACCTAACTGGCTTGGGCTCCAGCTTCGACCCCCCGCTTCCCGCGCGGGCTCCCAGTGCGGCAGCTACGACACCGGGCTCTGTTTTCGCCTCCCCTCGGACGCAGGGTGGCGACCGAGCCTAGTGCCTCAGCTCGCTGTCCTCGCGCGCGCCGCCTCCTGCGTCATCGCCATCTGCGACGTCGGGCGTCTGCTTCGCCTCCAGCCTCACGCTGCGCGGTGCCCGGGCCTGCTGCCGCCGTTCTCCTTCCTCGCGCGCGCTGTGCCCAAGCGCGCAGCTCGGGCCCGCCGCGCGTGGGTGGAAACGAGAAGGTACTGCTAGCGCTACTCCCTGGACCTCTCCTGGGGTGCGTTCTGACCAAGATTTCGACGCGAATCCAGCCGTGGCGACGAGGGCCTCCCGGGAGGCCCCCAATGGGAAAACAAGGAAGAGGTACTCTGGGTGGGATATAAATCGAGGGGTGGGCGACTAACATTCTGACGGAGCTTGCCCATCCCATCCCCCTCCTCCTCCTTCCTCCTCCTCCTCCGCCTCTCCTCCTCCTCCTCCTCCTCCTCCTCCTCCTCCACCTCCCCCTCCTCCTCCTCCTCCTCCCCCTCCCCTCCTCCTCCTCCTCCTCCTCCTCCTCCTCCTCTCCTCCTCCTCCTCCCTCGTCCTCCTCTCCTCCTCCTCCTCCTCCTCCTCCTCCTCCTCCTCCTCCTCCCTCCTCCTCCTCCCTCCTCCTCCTCCTCCTCCTCCTCCTCCTCCTCCTCCTCCTCCTCCTCCTCCTCCTCCTCCTCCTCCCTCCTCCTCCTCCTCCTCCTCCTCCTCTCCTCCTCCTCCTCCTCCTCCTCCTCCTCCTCCTCCTCCTCCTCGCCTCCTCCTCCTCCTCCTCCTCCGCCTCCGCCTCCGCTCCGCCTCCGCCTCCGCCTCCGCCTCCTCCTCCTCTCCTCCTCCTCGTCCTCCTCCTCCTCCTCTCCCCTCTCCTCCTCCTCCTCCTCCTCCTCCTCCTCCTCCTCCTCCTCCTCCTCCTCTCAAGCCCTTCTGGCCCAGGCATTTGTGCTGTGTGCCAGGAACACCGTCTGCTGTACCATTTTTTGTGCTGGCTTGAGCGCCTCAGCCCGCTGAGGTGAAAGGGCGGTACCATCACGAATCAGCCATGGTTCCTCCGCCTCCGCCGCCTGCGGTTCCTGGCGCTGCTTGGGACGCACGTCGCGTCCGCTTCGCCGACGGGACCTCCCCAGGCCTCGGCAAAGGCGGGGGGATTGGAATCAAGGGCGGCAAGGGCGGCATCCCCAGTGCAGTCGGAGACGGCTCATGGGGCACCTACGGCCGCTGGACCTGCGTCGCCTGCGGCTGCCGCAAGAATCGCCCGTCCTGGTGGTTCTGCAAGCATTGCAAGGCTAGCCGCAGCGAGGTCGACATCGCCGAGCCCCCTTTCTCCGCAGGGACAATGGCAAGCTGGCGCACCTCCACGGCTTCCTCTTCGGTCTGGACCTCAGTTCTCGTTGGGGCCTGTGTCTGGGCCCCTGCAGGGACAACCAGGCGAAGGCATGTCCAAGGGTGCGCCCGCAACCACGTCCGACCTGGAGAAGCTGGTCACCATGCTGGAGCAAGTGGGCGACTCCGACGCTGCCGCTCGCCATCGTGCTGTTCTCGAGCAGCGCAAGGCGCAGGAGGCCCCCGTCGTACCGCTTTCACAGAAGGTATCCAGAGCATTCGGCGAACTACGTACTCTACGGGAGAAAACGGACAAATCATGCAATGTGTATGACAAGTTGGTGGATGATTTGGCAAGGCAGAAGGACAAGATTCGGGAACTCACCACCGAGCTCACGACTGCCGAGGCCACTCACACCAAGCTGGTCCAGGAGCTCCACGCTCAAGTGTCTTCTGCACCTGTGCTGCTGGACATTTCTTCTATCTTGGATGGCAAAGCTGAGGACATTCCTATCAGTATCGATAGCTTGCTCAAGCCCCAGTCGGATTACAAGCTGGGGCCTGAGGAGGTGGAAGAGGCTGAAAAAAGAGCCACGCAGCTCAAGGGCGATCTCCAGACAGCTGCGCGGGCTCTTTTCGGCGAGGCCATGCAAAAAGCCAAACAGTTTCAACAAGATCAGTCGGAGTTGTTCAAGCGGTCCGAGGCCAAGCGCAGGCGCACTGAGGAGGAGGAGGGGGTCCAGGCCAAGGGCGGAGATGGCGAAGCGGCTACTGCAACGGTGGCCCCACCATGCTCGGCTACGGCATCTGCGGCCCCTGCTCCTCCTGCTGCCGCTGGGCAACCTCCAGGTGGGGCGCGTGGAGATGAAGGAGTGCGGGAACGTGCAGCTCGGATCCTTCAAGAGCCCCTGCCTTCTGCGCTCTCGAAGGCGGAGGACACCCCATCGACTCTTTGACGCACCACCTCTTCGAGTGAGCCCTTCTGAGCCCTTTCGCAAGAGGAGGCCTGCACCGCCTCGCTCTTCTGTGCCAGGTGGGCCAAGTTTTTGCGCCCCATTGAAGTTTCAGCCTCCAGTTGATCTTGGGGCGAGCTTCGGTGGCCCAGGGGCTGCCCACGGGGAACACACCACCTGGCCCCAGGCTCCCCCCTATTGTGAGCCTCCTGCTGCGCCCATTAGAGCGGCCCGCGCTGGCCGTTCCAGTAGGAGAGGGCTGTTTGCGGCGGTGAAAGACACCCTTGCTAGGTGCCAGGGGATCCTTCGCCAAGGTTTTGAACTTTTTGATAGCTCCCTTGGAGCCGGCCCCGCCCCTCTGATTATCTCGTCGGGAACTCTTCGGACCCTGCGAGAGCCCCTCTCGGGAGCCTGGGATAAGCTCATCCAAGGGGTCAGAGTTGTTTCTAAGTTTTTAACTGCTCAGGAAGCTTGCGTTTCTGCTCCCGCCATGGAATTGTCTGTTTGCGCGTCTAGGGTGAGGGACCTCACGGGCCCTAGGCAGCCTCATGGTGGTAAGCACTCTGGGACCCCCCTCCTCGAGCCCATGGATCCTGATCAGTTCCCCGTCGACGCTTTCCAGCCCGTCGTGGAAACCTGCAACGTCTCTGGGTGGAGCTCTGCACAGCGCTGGTTGCAGCGGACGCCTGCACACATCGTGCTGCTGCAAGAGCACCACATCTTTGACGACCAGTTCGCCTCAGCATCCTCTTGGAGCCTAAGACATGGATGGAAGTCACTGTTCTTCCATCTTTGTCCGTTCTGGTCTTGGCCTCCACGCACTGCAGAGTGGCATGGGGGTTGCCAAGCACCGTGCTATTGCGGGAGTGGTCGACCTCCCCGACGGCACGCAGATTCTGTGCGTGTCCCTCTATCTTAGAGATGGTGAAGATTTATCGGATGAGAACCTGGACCTCCTCTCTCGGACAGGCTCGATGATTGGCTCCATGGGGTACCCAGTCATCATAGGAGGGGACTTCAACATGATCCCGTCGGTCGTCGTTCAGTCGCACCTCGGGGACTCGCTTGGGCAGTGGATGATACCAGGTGACACCACTTGCAATTCGGTCGCGGGTCCTAAGGTGCATGACTACTTCTTTGTTTCGCCTGGGCTCAGCAAAGGGGTTGCTAGGGTGTCGGTGCGGCAGGACAGTGATTTATCCCCCCACTCGCCTGTGCACTTGACCCTCCACCCCCTCCTGAGTAAGTTGCAAGCCCTTAGCTTTCGTAACCCCCCTAAGCTGCCCTCCTCTCCGCTCCCCCCCGTCTGCAAACTGGACCCCTTCCCCGCTGAGCGCCCTGCCGTTGTCCGCGTGCTGGACGAAGCTCGAAATGCGGTGGACAGGGGGGATTTCGACGCCATCCAGGATTCGGTTGACCAGTTGTATCGGCTTTGGGCGGACCAGGCCGAGGGTGAAGTGGCGATGGCCACTGGCACCAAGCTCCCCTTCCGTGGGCCCCGAGGGGAGGCCCCTGCCCCCAGATGGAAGAGCATCCTGGCCCCCGACACCCAGAGCCCTAAGCAGCCAGTCTTATTTGCTCATAGGTGGCTTAACTCTCAGGCGCTGAGGCTCGGGCTCCACTGGGAGGCCAGAGATCGCGCAGGTGTTGCGTCTGTGCTTCATGTTCTGCGCACCCCAGTCGGGGCCATAGCCAGCGGCCTGGATGCCAGCCCCCGCCTGCTCCCGTACCTCGTCGAGGTCGGGGGCGCCATGCTCGATGCGCTGGAGGTGCACGAGCAGACATCTCATCAGGGGATTTCACTGAAACGTCGACGTCTTGATGTCGCTCCTGGAGATGCGGCAGACCCAGGAGCGCGCTTTGCTGTCATTTCTCGTGATTTTGTCTGCTGGCGCAATACGTTTAATGACCGCATGCAGGAAGTCGAGAGCGACGCCAGGAAGGCGGCCGCGGCTGAATGGAGAGACTGGCTGTTAGAGAAGGCGGATCAAGGGGCGAGGAAGATTCATATGGTCTCGAAGGGGGCCACCCCCTGGAGGCCTACCACCACCTTGGCCAGTGACGGCGTTGTGATTGCTGACCCCTTGTCCCTCCTTCGTGCCGAGAGCCAGCGATTCTCGAGCCTTTGGGGGAAAGGAAAGGCCCGCCCGTGGCTTCCCAAGGGTGTCTTGTCCCCTGCCTTGCCCGAGTTTAAGCCCGAAGATATCCGTGCTGCCTCCAAGGGGTTTCGCGAACGCACGGCTGTTTCGGTTGATGGATTTCATATGAAGCATTCCGCGATGATGTCTGATGCCACTCTCAGCCTCCTGTGCGACATCTTAGGTTTGATGGAGAGGTCGGCCGTCGTCCCTATGCAAATCTCCATCATCCTCATGGCTTTGATTGCTAAACCGTCATCTGGGTTCCGCCCTATCGGCATCTTCTGCAGTGTGTTTAGAGTTTACGGCAAGCTCCGCCGAAGTCTCGCCGATGAGTGGGAAGCTAGATTTTCGAGAGAATATTTCTGTGCTGGCCCGTTTGAAGGTGCGCAGGACGTCGTCTGGCGCCAAGCCTGCCATGCCGAGGCCAACACCACTCAAGGGAAGGAATGTGCCACTCTGTTAACTGACTTGTATAAGTACTACGAGACCCTGGATCTCCAGGTCCTGGCTCTCCGTGCCCACCAAGTTGGTTTCCCTGTTGGTGTCTCGTACCTGTGCATTGCCATGTATTCCCAGGCCAGGTTCCTTTCCTTGGGAGGATTTGTGGATGGGCCCTATTGGGCCCTGGCGGGTGTGGTGGCGGGGTGCTCCCTGGCCACTACCTTCATTAGGGTTAATGCTATTCAAGATTTGGACGCCCTCCGCCTCCCTCAGGCCGTCCAGTTCAAACTCTACATCGACGATGGAGGCCTGTCTGCCGCGGGGCCCTTTAAACAAGTTTTAAAGCGGCTACCCCAGGCCGCGGCTGACTTGCACGACGCCCTCGTCCACGGAGTGGGCGCTGTCATCAGTAAGGAAAAGATGTCCTTAGTCTGTTCCTCGCGCCCCTTGGGCAAAGCCATCTCTCGGGCTCTCGGGGGCCTTGCGGGGCCTATCATGGACTCTGATTCGGCGACCAATTTGGGAGTTGACTTTTGTGCTGGTAGACCGTCCCGGGTTCGAGGGAGGAACTCCAAGGCTAAGGAAAGGTTTAGGAGGGCGAAAGATAGGACGGATCGGTTAGTTCGAATGAGACCCACCATTTCGGGCAAGCGACGCCGCAATGTTTTCGTCGCGGATCCTCTCCCTGGGGCCGTGTATGGGCGCGAGATCTCGGGGGTCACGGACCACGAGTTCCTCTCCCTCAGGCAGTTGGCTGGGAAGGCCCTGAAGCCTAATGCTGGAGGTCGGTCGCTCACCGCGCTCATGCTGTGCCACGACGACCCGCCGTGGGTCGCCGCCATCGCTCCTATCTACCGCTGGGCCAAAGAGGTTTGGACCACTCACCATCGGCTTTACCCCCACGCCCTCTCGTTCGCCACGCTTCGTTCGGCTTGGAATGCTGTGTTTTCGAGGCCCTCGGGCCTCTGGAGAAGTGTCGCGGGCCCGATCAGTGCGATGAGGAAGTCTCTTGAGCGTGTTTCTTGGTCCATGCCTTCCTTCACGGCGCTCCGTGATGAAAAAGGTTTTGATACTCACTTGACCCAGGTCTCGCCCGCGATGGTCAGATCGCTGCTTGGGAGAGCGGTGCTACGTACCCTCGAGTGGGACCTCGGAGCTAGGCACCATCTTGGTAGGGTTTGCACTGATGGGATCCTCAGTCTCCTCACCTCTCGGAAGTTTACGGCTTTCCAAAAAAGGTTGTGTCCGCTCTCTCTTCTGCAATGCCACCTACACCAGGGTTAAGGCCAGATCCCTGGGGTATGTTATCGACACCACCTGCTCTCTTTGTGGAGACGGGGACGATACGATCCGTCACCGTCTCTGGCGCTGCTCTGCCTGTGATGAACTTAGGACGGAGTTGATTCCAGCTAAGGTGCGAGAGTGGGCAGGCCAGGCGGACGACACCCTGGCTTGCTTCGGCCTCTTCCCCCACCCTGCTGAGGCCTTCCCCCAGCCGTCGTTCGAGGAGGGGGTCATCACGGAGATTTGTGAGGGGTACGAGCATTTGGTTTTCGAACAGGACTTCGCTGGTCAGATTTTTGTGGACGGTTCTTGCTTACGACACCCTGTGGGCGAGCTTTCGCGTGCTGGATGGGCCGTCTCGTTGCTCGATCCTTCCAACTTGCAGGAGATGATCAGGATTCGGGGCCCTGTGTGGCCTCCCTACCCCCAGACCCCCCAGAGTGCTGAATACCACGCTTTTTGTGCCGCAGCTAGGTTTGTTGCCAACCCTTCTACCATACATTCTGATTGTCAGAATGTTGTGGATTATGCTAGTTTAGATTGGGTGAAACAGACCAGCCACAAACGCCTGTACTCGGGGTGCGCCCAGTTCGTGCGTGAGAATTTATCAGTCATCACTACGAGCAAGGTGAAGGTTCATCAAAGAGTAGACGAAGCGGCCGATGGCCGAGACCTTTTCCTCCGCATTGGTAATAGCTATGTCGATGCCGCAGCCAAAGTTGCTGCGGCTTCCCACCCGCAGCCCAGCAGGGAGCAGGTGGAGGAGCTTGATCGGGAATATGCAGTCGCGCGAGCTGTGGGAGTGTTGGCGGCAAAGCTCCTCCCGCTATGGCCGCCTCTCGAGATTGGTCCTGATGTCGTCCGTGAGGTCGTGTGTCGTGAGAGCGGTGCTGGCCTTGGGACAGCTGCTGCCACCCCGCACGTTTGGCAGCAGATTGGAGCTCTCTGGAGATGTACTGTGTGTTTGTCAGCTTCTCGCGGGGTTAGGGCCCCGCCGCAGGAACATGGGATTGGAGGTTGGTTTTGGCCTCCCCCGCCTGGCGTCTGCCCTCTACGCAGTCGACTTGATCCTGCGCTCCTGGCAGAGAAGGGGCACCGATGCATTTCGCTCGAATGCTCCGACTCGACCCGCCTAATCGTTTGCCTGAGGTGCAAGGCCATCAGCGGGCAGCGAGCCATGAATCTTTCTCGACAGTGCGCCGAGCACCCCAACAGTGCGGGTGCTCGGCATTGTTGGCAGAGAATATGCCGTGGCCTGCATCCAAAGAATGACAGAGTCACGGTAGAGCGAGGACCCTGGTCGGACCTTTACGCGACCAGGGCTGGCGGCCTGCCCCTCCAGGCTGCCAGAGCGACATTCAGAGGTGGAAGGGCCTGTTGCGGGCAAAACAAATCCTCCTCTTCCTCCTCCTCCTCCTCCTCCTCCTCCTCCTCCTCCTCCTCCTCCTCCTCCTCCTCCTCCTCTCTCCTCCTCCTCCTCCTCCTCCTCCTCCTCCTCCTCCTCCTCCTCCTCCTCCTCCTCCTCTCCTCCTCCTCCTCCTCCTCCTCCTCTCTCCTCCTCCTCCTCCCCCCCCCTCCACCCATTTCCGACGGCACGTGCCCCGCCCCCCCCGCGGATCCAAAAGAGGGGCGATGATTGCCCCATCGGGAGTGGCAGTACAGGAGGAGGAGGAGGACGAGAAGGAGGAGGAGGAGGAGGAGAAGGAGGAGGAGGAGGAGGAGGAGAACAAGGAGGAGGAAGAGGAGGAGGAGGAGGAGGAGGAGGAGGAGGAGCCTCTGGGGCGCGGGCCCACTCGCGCACGGCCGCTCCGCGCTCGGCCTCCGCGGCCTGCTCGGCCCCCTCGGCCTCGCGCCGAGCAGGGCCCGGGGCCCGCCGCCTCCGAGCTCGGCGCCGCCGGCCGCCCGCGGAGAGCCCGGGCTGCGGAGGGCCGTGCTCAGCTCGGCGTCGCGAGCAGGCCGCGGGGCGCCGTCGCGAGCGCGAGGCTTGCCCTCGAGAGTGCTCGGCCCACTGGTCAACCCTCGATGGCCTCTTGCCCTCGCGCGGGGAGGAGCTCCACGGCGGGGGCACGGCGGTGAGAGAGGCGGGCAGGAAGGAAGGCCACCGCCACCGTGGGTCCGCGGTCGTTCGGCGCGGTCTCCGACCGCTCCGAACGCGCGACGGCAAATCATGCGCGGTCAGGGGCGCCACAACCATCAGCATCACCAGAGGAGGAGAAGGAGGAGGAGGAGGAGGAAGAGGAGGAGGAGGAGGAGGAGGAGGAGGAGGTGGTGGAGGACAGACCCCCTAAGAGGCCTCAAAACTGCCTCCAAGAGGCCCCCGAGAGGCCTCCCGTGAGATCCCGACGACTATCCAACAGGCTTCATACCCACAGCCCAGGCACGGTGGCGAAGTTGCCGTAGACAGCTGGTGTTGCAGCAGTTACAAGGATTGATCATGAGTAATTCTCAAAGTGGGGCTCCCGCATTGGCACCTCGCACCCCCGTCTTCTCAATGCAGGACACGTCAGGACAGGGAGACTACTGTTCTTCAACATGGGGCTCTCGCCCGGGACTTCGCTATTTCTCAAGAGCCGAAAATTCAAAGCATGTAGGACTGCACTGATCCATGGCGGCTCCTTTCCAAAACGGTGTTCAGGCTTGATACTTCCTCGAATCTCATGACCACATGGGTAAATGCATGAACAATTGCACAGATGGGGTTTGGTACTTCTTCGAAAGGGGGGTCTCGCTGAACCCCTCGCTGAACTCCATGATTAGAGTTAAGTCGGGCCTGTCGCCCTACAGGGGGATCTTGGGCGAAAAAATAAAAATCCGCCGACCCTGTCGGCGTGTGTGAGGGGCTTTTCCGTTCGAGCCGTCATCTCCGTCATTCTTTGTACTCGTCGTCTCTGTCCTTCCCTTTCCCTGGGAGACCTCTTCCCCTGGGCTCCAGCCAAGCCGACCTTGAGCAACCTCGTAATTGAGTCGAAGGGAAGCCCCTTCCCTTTGATCCCTCCCCCGCCGGGAGGGGGGGGGGGTAGCGACCCCCCCCCCGGGTCAGATACGACGCCCCCCCCTGGGACTCCTCTTCCCCTGGGCTCCAGCCAAGCCGACCTTGAGCAACCCCTGGGCTCCAGCCAAGCCGACCTTGAGCAACCTCGTAATTGAGTCGAAGGGAAGCCCCTTCCCTTTGATCCCTCCCCCGCCGGGAGGGGGGGGGGGGTGTCGACCCCCCCCCCGGGTCAGATACGACGCCCCCCCCTGGGACTCCTCTTCCCCTGGGCTCCAGCCAAGCCGACCTTGAGCAACCTCGTAATTGAGTCGAAGGGAAGCCCCTTCCCTTTGATCCCTCCCCCGCCGGGAGGGGGGGGGGGTGTCGACCCCCCCCCCGGGTCAGATACGACGCCCCCCCCTGGGACTCCTCTTCCCCTGGGCTCCAGCCAAGCCGACCTTGAGCAACCTCGTAATTGAGTCGAAGGGAAGCCCCTTCCCTTTGATCCCTCCCCCGCCGGGAGGGGGGGGGGTGTCGACCCCCCCCCCGGGTCAGATACGACGCCCCCCCCTGGGACTCCTCTTCCCCTGGGCTCCAGCCAAGCCGACCTTGAGCAACCTCGTAATTGAGTCGAAGGGAAGCCCCTTCCCTTTGATCCCTCCCCCGCCGGGAGGGGGGGGGGGGTAGCGACCCCCCCCCCGGGTCAGATACGACGCCCCCCCCTGGGACTCCTCTTCCCCTGGGCTCCAGCCAAGCCGACCTTGAGCAACCTCGTAATCTCTTGCTGCGCATTGCGAACAGGGTCGGCGGCACCGGCCGTCAGGCCTTCGCAATACTGAAAATTCTCACCCGAATGATCACAAATAGTCAACAAATCGTCCCCAGACTATTTTTTGACTGTTTTTGAACATCCCTCCTGTAGAGGGACAGGCCATAGAGTTTCTTGCGCCTCTGATCGTAAGGCAGAAGCGTGCAGCGCAGCTGCTTTTCAGAGCGGTGCCCTCGCCAAAACAGCAGGCCCAACTGCGCTGGTCTTGCAAGGGGAGCAGCTCTTGTACTGAGAAGGATAGCTCAGGGCTGAACCTAAACGGGGTTGTTCGTTTTCGTGTTGTCGTCGTTTTCCTTCGCTGTGTCCTCAATACGCCTTTACCGCAAAACGAAGTCGAAGCGAAAACGGCCCACGAAATCGCAAAAACACCGTTTAGGTCCAGCCCTGGGATAGCTTGCAGGGACGTGCGAGGGACTGGGGGCGGGGAAGGGTGTGTTGCAGCATCGCTGATGCATCCTGGGCTTACGCTGGCCCCTCCCCTCCTTCTCGTGTTCCTCATCTCGTCACCCTTCCCCCCTCCATCCTTCCACTCCTCCTCATCATCCCCTCTTTTTTCTTTTGGAGTCCGGCATGGGCCGTGGCCCGCCCCGCAGCGCCGATGATCTCAGGGTGAAACAATGCTGATCAGATGCTGTAGCGCCCACTCTATGGCGAGCGCCTCGGTGTGAAAAGCCGACTCCGCTGAAAGTAACAGCGAACCCCGCCGCACTAAAGCTCGTATCCTCCTCATCCGTCCCGCCTCCACCCTGTCACCTCCGCCTTCCCACCCAGCTCACGGGGCCACGGGGGCCGTGGCGCGAGCCGCTCTGGCTCCACGACCCTCTCGCCGGGCATGCTCTGAATCTCCAGGAGGCCGGCCTGGGCCGAGATCGCCGCAGGCTCGTCGTCGTCGTCGTCGCCGTCGCCGTCGCCGTTGCCGTCGCTGCCGCCGTCGCCGTCGCCGTCGTCGTCGTCGTCGATGTCGCCGTCGCCGCCGCCGCCGTCGTCGCCGCCGCCGTCGTCGTCGTCGTCGTCGTCGTCGCCGTCGTCGTCGTCGTCGTCGTCGTCGTCGTCGTCGTCGTCGTCGCCGCCGTCGTCGTCGTCGTCGTCGTCGTCGTCGCCGTCGTCGTCGTCGTCGTCGTCGTCGTCGTCGTCGTCGTCGTCGTCGTCGTCGTCGTCGTCGTCGTCGTGGCCTCCGCGTCAGCCCTGCCCGCAGCCCTGGCAGCGACCGCCGCGCGCGGGCGGCCCGGCCGCACGGGGGCCCCACGGCCTCGCACCGGAGCCGTCGTCGTCGCTGCCCGCCGCCGTCGCCGTCAGACAGGAGGAGGAGGAGGAGGAGGAGGAGGAGGAGGAGGAGGAGGAGGAGGAGGAGGAGGGAGGAGAGGAGGAGGGGGAGGAGGAGGAGGAGGAGGAAGAGGAGGAGGAGGAGGATAGGAGAGGAGGAGGAGGAGGAGGAGGAGGAGGAGGAGGAGGGAGGAGGAAAACGAGGAGGAAGAGGAGGGAGGAGGGGAGGAGGAGGAGGAGGAGGAGGAGGAGGAGGAGGAGGGAGGGAGGAGGAGGAGGAGGAGGAGGAGGAGGAGGAGGAGGAGGAGGAAGGGGAGGGGGAGGGGGAGGGGGAGGGGGGAGGGGAGGAGGAGGAGGAGGAGGAGGAGGAGGAGGAGGAGGAGGAGGACTTTTTTTTACTTCGCACCGTGCCCAGGAGGTGACACCTGGGAGTGGCCAGATTATTCTGACACAAAAAACGGACCAAGGCGGTGGCTGACGCCGCGAACGACGGACACCCCAAGGACCGAAAGTCAGTCGGAGTCATCAGACTCCGCAGACCTAACGCGAGCAACCCTAGTCAGCAGGGGGGCATCATCCTCCTCTTGGAGGAGTCGATGCCTGCCTGACCTCAGCTGCTCAGTGGGGCGACTCTCCAACGCATTGGCAAGAGAGGGCCTGCTGAAGGCGAGCAGGAAACGAGCAGCCTCCTCCTCCTCCACAAAGGTATCCGAATTCCTCCTCTCCTCCAAACCCGACGGAACCAAAGGCGCGGGTGGCCTCGGGGCATGGGGGGAGGAACTCAGAGCAGGAGACGGATCAGGCCTAGCTCCTTGCACGAGACGGCCCCCGCCACCCGACTCGAACAACGACTCAACCCCACCAACATGCTGGCCATCCGCCTCCTGCTCAAAATCGTCAAGGTTAAAAACTTGGCACGTTACCCCCTTCAGCTTGGGGTGAGAGCCTCGGCTGAGCGAGCGCAACACAGCATAATAATATTTACTCAACTTGCCTTTCACCTCGGGCCTACAGTCGGCCCGAAGCTTCTTAAATTGACCTCCACACGTGTACCCGAAACAACGAACGCACAGGTACAGCATGGTTTCGCCGGAGCATTCTAAACCAATCACTCGATGTCCACGGTCCTGGAAACCGAGAGCAACAAACGGCAACTCACCTGAACACTTGCCTGCGGGGGGCCTGGCTTGTTGACGCTTAACCTGAAGGCACACTTGCCAGCGCCAAAAGGTGCGGCACCAGTGCCACTGGTGAGCCACTAAATTAGACTCCACCTTGGCTACAGGCTCTGACTGTCTGGTCCAGGGAACATCGGTCAGATCCAATTTTGGCCAAAGGGGGAGGAGGGAATAGGCAAGCTTACACACCTTCCCTAGCGGCAGTCGTAAGGCGCGAAACCTCATGTAACTCCGCTGGCGCGGACTGAGGATGGGAAGCCGCGCCCTGCTTGGCAGCTCGGTCAGCTGCATCATTCCCTCTCTTGCAGAAGTGTTCGTAATATGTTAGCTCGTCGCTGTCCTTGACATGCGCACGAACCTTTGCAACTCGAGAAAAAAAGAGAGTTTCTCCTCAGGAACATGCCAGCGTATGGACGCTTATAATGAGTTTGCCTAACACTAGGCTGGACAAACTGCTTGACCACATTACTGCAATCACTGCAGCCCACAGATGGGCCGACCAGAAACTCATTTGAGGCACCGAAGGCGCCGAACTCACCCGCCTGGGACGTTTGCGGGGGGTGGGCCCAGATCGGGCCCCCAATGGAACAAACATGCTAAGTCCTCATTGAAAACTGCCACTCCCCAACCAGCCCCGATTAATTCAGGAACATCACACTTGGTCTGGGACCCGTCGAAAAACACATGCCCTGAGATCTCAGTGCTGGTCGAGGTCGAACCAACCCAAGACACAGAAATAGGGGACTCCTTGGCGGGCGGCGGCAGCTTGTCACCTGGTTGCGGGAGGCGCGCCTTGGTATAGAGCTGGAAATCCACCTGATCAGGCTGGGCCTCCAGAGCACTCTGCACGAACTGAGGGCCGACGATCTCCAATCTACATCTTGGACGACTGGGCACTGATACAATCGATGCTGGATCGTATCGGGAGCACCTTTACACATAGCTCTCAGGAGATCGTCACCTTCTAGCGTAGCCTGACGCCTGCGCACGGGTCTTCGTCCACAACCCGTCACAGGCAAAACGCATCAGAGAGCCTTTCTCCGAAGGCGTTAGCTTTCTGGATCTGAGCAGCTGCTTGACGACGTCGAAACATGACCTGCCTTCGAACCCCATCTTTTGTCCAGAAGACTTCTTCAAGGACCTCAGGACCCCTTGATGCAGATGCCTCTTGACGAGTTTCGGGGAGGTGGTGGTGAGACTGAATTCCACCCCTGTGTCCGTGACCAAGGTCGTGAAGTCGGCCATGGACCAACCGACCCTCTCCAAGGATAGCCGTGCAGCTGACAAAGGACCTGAGCAACTGCGACACGTAGAATTACCTGCAGCAAACGCGGAGGCCCACGCCTCTCCCAACTGGCTGAAATGAATCGCAAACTCGAACTCACGCAGCGGATTAGACCAAATTTCTTTCGCATGCCTGACCACAGGAGAGGCATATGGGAACCAGCATGGATCTGATTCGAGGATGGTGAGGGTGGTGAGCGATCGTGACCCCGAACTTGGCTTAACAACCCTCCCACAAGCTCTCCTGAGGTTTCCCAGTTCATAATCGGAAACTCCATGAACTTCGCTGCCGTAAGTAGCAGCAGCCAACCCACCAGAACAAAACATCTTCTTGGCATGCCTTCCCAAAACGGCCCTGGGCCTGGTGATCATGTTGACCCAAGTCTTCAGAACCTTTTTCCTTTGCTGATGCTGGGGGCCCTGTTTGGGAAGCCTGCGAGGACGACCGACAGTGTCGTCGATGCCGAGATTGACAGCAGTTGAGACTGAGCTACCACTCAGTCCTCCCAAGAACTTGCGCAACTCCTGACCGAGCTTCGGGGAGGAGGAAATGAGGGCGGCATTGTCCTCCGAGACCCTGCTGCGCAATTCGGTCCTAACAATGTCCGCTAGTATTGCCGCGGACTCCTTGCTGTGCCCTGAAACATACTTTTCTGAACCTACAGCCGATAAACCATAGTCGTCAATGTAAACAGATAAGTAAAGCTGCTTGAGGAGAACCAACATGTCCAGGGCAGGGATCATGAAGATTCTGACACATGTAGTAGCTATGGAGCAGCCAGCAATAACTCCCAGGATAGCATAGTGCGGACCATCCACCAGACCGGAAAGCGAAACAAACCTTGGCCCACGATAAGCACTAACAACAAGCCTGATCAAACACCGAGGGAAACCAAGCATGTCAGCCCGAGCCAGGAGTACATTGAAGGGAATCCTTTCGTAGAACTTGTAAAGGTCCCAGAGCACACTAACAGCAACGTCTCCCTTCCTGACTCCTAGCTCTGACCTCACTGCCTGACGCCAGACGACGTCGCTGGCTCCGCAGAAGGCAGAGGCAGCAAGATATGATCTGGCGTTCTTGGCCTCCCAGGAACTGCACTCAGTCCTGCGGGCCCTTCCCCAGATCCTACACACGGCACTAAATAACCCTATGGGGCGATATCCACCCAAGGGCTTCTCCAGCAGAAACAGAACGATGGCTTTAATTTGCCTCGGAAGCATAGACGTGGACTCCATAATATTATAGAGGATGGAAAGCACAAGGAGAAGAGGCTCCGAAAGGGAACATATATGCTTACAGTGAAAACCATCGAGGCCCACAGCCGAAAACTTGCAATAACTCCTGGATATATCTCTGAGAGCCTCTGGAGATAACAATTCCAAGGGGTCCTGGTACACGATGTGCTTATCTTCGGGCTCCTCCTGAGAACTTTCCCACAGGAGGAGGAGGAGGAGGAGGAGGAGGAGGGAGGAGAAGGGAGGAGGAGGAGCAGGAGGGGGGAAGGAGGAGGGGGAGGAGGAGGAGGAGGAGGAGGAGGAGGAGGAACTTGCTGGAATTCGCTGGCATCCACGAGGCGGTAGCGAATTGGCCAACGAGGACCCCAGGTGGCGGCCCGCGGAGGGGAAGGTCTCCCGCCTGACGATGCCCAGCTTTCTGGCCAAAGACGCCTTGGGCGGACCCTGGTGGTTGGGGGAAAGCCCTTTCTGAATTCTCTGATGGTTCTCAAGGCTCTTTTTGGTGAGCGCGGCGCCATCAAGCATACCCCACAGCGTGCGCGTTCGGTGACGTGTGAGGCAGATGAACGCAAGGTACAGTAGGGGGGTAGCATGCCAAGAACCACCCTGCTTGCCTCCA
>CAUYUJ010015173.1:154220-164220 GCA_963575745.1 Prorocentrum cordatum
ACGCCAGCGGGTGACCATGGTCACCCGCTCGCGCGCGCACGCGCGCGCAATGGATGCATGCAGCGTGCGTATTGTATGCAAGCATCGCAATGTTGCTTCGGAAACCCAATGGCGAAAACCCAATGTAAAAAATCATTCTCTGGACGCAACAAGCGGCTATACCAACCACAAATAGATGGAACCGTTTACAATCGCATCCACGGAGCGCGCTCGCGCACGCCAGTGGGTGACCATGGCCACCCGCTCGCGCGCTCACGCGCGCGCGATGGATGCATGTAGCATGCGTCCTGTATACAAACATGGCAATGTTACTTCGGAGCCCCAATGGCGAAAACCCAATGTAACATTTCATTCTTTCGACGCAACAAGCGGCTATACCAACCACAAATGTATGGAACCGCATACAATCACATCCACCGAACGCGCTCGCGCACGCCAGTGGGTGACCACGGTCACCCGCTCGCGCGCTCACGCGCGCGCGATGGATACGTGTAGCATGCGTTCTATACGCAAGCGCGCCAATGTTACTTCGGAAGCCCAATCGCGAAAACCCAAAGTAAAAATTCAGCTCTGAACGCAACAAGCGGCTATATCAATCACACATATATGGAAGCGTATACAAATACATCCACCGAACGAGCTTGCGCACGCCAGCGGGTGACCATGGTCACCCGCTCGCGGGCTCGCGTGTGCGAGACGGATGGATGCAGCATGCGTTTTGTATACGAGCACGCCAAGGTTACTTCGGAAACCCAATGGCGAAAACCCAATGTAAAACTTCATTCTCTGGACGCAACAAGCGGCTGTATCAATCATGAATGTATGGAAGTGTAGACAAGCACATCCACCGAGCGCGCTTGCGCACGCCCGCAGGTGACCATGGTCAACCGTTCGCGCGCTCACACGCGCGCGATGGATGCATGTACTATGTATTTTGTATGCTAGCACGGTAACGTTACTTCGGAAGCCCAAAATGGCGAAAACCCAATGTAAAATTTCATTCTCTGGATGCAACAAGCGGCTATATCAATCACAAACATACGGGACCGTCTATAATCACATCCACCGAGCGCGCTCGCGCACGCCAGCGGGTGACCATGGTCAACCGCTCGCGGGCCCACGCGAGGGCGATGGATGCATGTACTATGTGTATTATATACAAGCATGGCAATGTTACTTCGGAAACCCAATAGCGAATACCCCATGTAGATTCTCATTCTCTGGACGCAACAAACGGCTGCACCCATCGCAAATGTATGGAACCGTATACAATCACATCCACCCGGCGCGCTCGCGCACGCCAGCGGGTGACCACGGTCACCCGCTCGCGCGCTCGCACCTGTGCACTAGATGTATGTAGCATGCGTTGTGTCTACAAGCATGGCAACGTTACTTCGGAAACCCAATGGCGAAAACCCAATGTAAAATTTCATCGTCTCGACGCAACCAGCGGTTTTACCAACCACACACATATACATGATCATACACATGCTCCCTTGATCCCTCCAGTCGTTCATCCCCCTTCCTCCTCCTGCTCTTCTTGATTATGTTTTGCTACGTTGTCAGACGCAACCCAGTCGATTGCATTCCAAGCGCTTGCGGCTTCAATCATTGGCAACGCATTACAATCCAATCGGCTGCGTTGCAGTTGATCATTAAGAATCGTTTTATAGAGGTTCTTCTCCCTCTCCCTCCTCCTCCTCCTGATCCTCCGCATCCGCCTCATATTCCTCCTTCTCTTCCTTCTCATCCACCTAAGTCTCCTTCTGTGAAGGGTTTCAACGCGAATCCTTATGTTGATAATTTCAATAGGAATCCTTCTATGGCGAATTGTGTTGTAGCGGGAGGTTCCTCGCAAAACTAGTTGTGCAGCTGCGTTCACAACTAGATTTGTGAGTATCGCCTCGAAGCGGAGAGAAGGGGGCACAATGACGAGGAGCAGGAGGAGCAAGAGCAGGAGGAGGAAGAAGAGGAGGGTGAGGAGCATGACGATGACGAGGAGGAACTCATTACTCACAAAACTAGTTGTTGAACGCCGTTCACAACTAGTTTTGCGAGTAGTGTCTTGTAGCGGGAGGTTCCTCGCAAAACTAGTTGTGCAGCTGAGTTCACAGCTAGAGTTGTGAGTATTGCCTCGAAGCGGAGAGGAGGGGGCACAATGACGAGGAGCAGGAGGATCAGGAGAAGGAAGAAGAGGAGGGTGAGCAGCACGACGATGACGAGGAGGAACTCATTACTTACAAAACTAGTTGTGGAGCGTCGTTCGCAATTAGTTTTGCGAGTAGTGTCTTGTAGCGGGAGGTTCCTCGCAAGACTACTTGTGCAGCTGCGTTCACAACTAGATTTGTGAGTATCGCCTCGAAGCGGAGAGAAGGGGGCACAATGACGAGGAGCAGGAGGAGCAGGAGGAGCAGGGGAAGGAAGAAGAGGAGGGTGAGCAGCATGACGATGACGAGGAGGAACTCATTACTCACAAAACTAGTTGTGGAGCGCCGTTGACAATTAGTTCTGCGAGTAGTGATTCGTAGCGGGAGGTTCCTCGCAAGAGTACTTGTGCATTTGCGTTCACAACTAGATTTGTGCGTATCGCCTCAAAGCGGAGAGAAGGGGGCACAATGACGAGGAGCAGGAGGAGCAGGAGCAGGAGAAGGAAGAAGAGGAAGGTGAGCAGAGGGGGGGGCAGAATGACGAGCAGGAGGAGCAGGAGGGCAGAAGAGCAGGAGGAGCAGGAGGAGGAAGAAGAGGAGAGTGCGGAGCATGACGATGATGAGGAGGAACTCATTACTCACAAAACTAGTTGTGGAACGCCGTTGACAACTAGTTCTGCTGACGAGGAGCAGGAGGAGCAGGAGGGCATCGTCATGCCCCTCGCCCTTCTCTTCTTTCTTCCTCCTGCTCCTCCTGCTCCTCGTCATTGTGCCCCCTCCTCTCCGCTTCGAGGCGATACTCACAGCTCTAGTTGTGAACTCAGCTGCACAACTAGTTGTGCGAGGAACCTCCAGCTACAAGACACTACTCGCAAAACTAGTTGTGAACGGCGTTCCACAACTAGTTTTGTGAGTAATGAGTTCCTCCTCGTCATCGTCATGCTCCTCACCCTCTTCTTCTTCCTCCTCCTGCTCCTCCTCCTGCTCCTCGTCATTGTGCCCCCTTCTCTCCGCTTCGAGGCGATACTCACAAATCTAGTTGTGAACGCAGCTGCACAACTAGGAGGAGCAGGAGGGCAGAGGAGCAGGAGGAGCAGGAGAAGGAAGAAGAGGAGGGTGAGCAGCATGACGACGACGAGGCGGAACTCATTACTCACAAAACTAGTTGTGGAGCGTCGTTCACAATTAGTTTTGCGAGTTGTGTCTCGTAGCGGGAGGTTCCTCGCAGAATTAGTTGTGAAGCTGCGTTCACAACTAGATTTGTGCGTGTCGCCTCGAAGCGGAGACGAGGGGGCAGAATGACGAGGAGCAGGAGGAGCAGGAGAAGGAAGAAGAGGAGAGTGAGCAGCATGACGATGACGAGGAGGAACTCATTACTCACAAAACTAGTTGTGGAGCGCCGTTCACAATTAGTTTTGCGAGTAGTGTCTTGTAGCGGGAGGTTCCTCGCAAAACTAGTTGTGAAGCTGCGTTCGCAACTAGATTTGTGAGTATCGCCTCGAAGCGAGCATGATGAGGAGGGTGAGTTGCAGAAGGAGGAGGGTGAGGAGCCGTAGAGGATCTCAATGGGAATCTCCTTTCGCAGAGGATTTCAATAGGAATCCTTCTGTGGAGGCCGAACGCCAGCGAAAACCCTTCAGAAAATCAAACCCCCCAAAAAAAAACTATGATTTCTGGAGAACTTTGGCCGGCCCCCTCCCCAGAAGTTCTCCCGAAATCATAGTTTTTTTTGTGTTTTGCAGGTTTTCTTTAGTTTCTGCCGATTTCGATGATTCCGAGAAGGAATAGCACGGGGAGGAGGAGGAGGAGGAAGAGGAGGAGGAGGAGGAGGAGAGAAAGGAAGAGACAGGAGAAGGGAACGGAGAAAGAAGATATCGATCGGCGGCCGCGATAAAGACGAATATGTATGATCATGTGGGGGGCTACCATATATATATGTATGTATGGAACAGCATACAATCACATCCACCAAACGCACTCGTGCACGCCAGCGGGTGACCATGGTCACCCGCTCGCGCGCTCGCACGTGCGCACTAGATGTGTGTAGGATGCGTTTTGTATACAAACACGCCAATGTTACTTCGGAAACCCAATGGCGAAAACCCAATGTAAAATTTCATCCCCTGGACGCGACAAGCGGTTATATGAACCACAAATACATGGAAGCGTATACAAACACATCCACGGAGCGCGCTCGCGCACGCCAGCGGGTGACCATGGTCACCCGTTCGCGCGCTCACGCGCGCGCGATGGATTCATGTGCTATGTGTTTTGTATACAAGCACGGCAATGCTACCTCGCAAACCCAATAGCGAAAACCCGCTGTAAAATTTCATTCTCTGGACGCAACAAGCGGCTATACCAACCACAAATATATGATCGTGTCCTCTGGCGACCTGTCGCCAGGAGACACGACCAGGGAAAGCTCTTCAGGGGCTGCGCGTAGGCTCCACAGGGGTTCTGCAGAGGCTCTTCAAAGGCTCTGCGGAGGCTCCTCAGAGGCTGTTCAGAGGCTGTTCAGAGGATCTTCAGAGGCTCTTCGGAGGCTCTGCAGAGGCTCTTCAGAGGCTCTGCAGCTCGGCAGAGGCTCTTCAGAAGCTCTTTAGAGGCTCTGCAGAGGCTCTGCAACAAGGAAACCAATGTACAGGACGGCTAGGTACCCTCTGTGCGCCCCGCGACCTCTCCCCGAATGCGACGATGAATGAACTTGCAGGGCAGCGCAAGTACAGGACACAAGGGTACCCTGCTGCGAGGGGGCGACCTCGAATCAACGCGTCGTTGGTTCACAAGCGGCGCGCCCGAACTCAGAGGACATCGCAGATAGACCCTTCGCCGCGGCGCCAGCGGCGCGGCGCTGAAACCATAATCATACCTTGAAGCCACATGAGCCCCAAAATCCGAGAGGACGCCAGGGTACCCTAGACAAGGGCCGCGACCTCCCGCCGGCGCGACGCGCTCAGACCGCCGCGGGCTCGTTTTCTTGTTTTCTCGTGTTTTCGGCTCCTGGGTCGTTATCTCGTTTTCTCGGACCCTGGTTCGTGTTTTCGTTTTCTCGTTTTCTCGGCGCCTGGGTCGTGGTCTTGTTTTCTTGGACCCTGGGTCGTTTTCTCGCTTTCTCGGCCCCTGGGTCGTGGTTTTGCTTTCTCGGACGCAGGTCAGCATTCTCGTCTTCTCGTTGTCTCGGCCCCCGGGTGGTGGTCTCGTTTTCTCTGACCCTGCTTCGTCTTCTCGTTTCCTCGATTTCTCGGCTCCTGGGTCGTGAGCTCGTTTTCTCGAGCCAAGCGTTTTCTGGTGATCTCGGCCCTTGGGTCATGGTTTCCTCGGACCCTGGTTCGTTTTCTCGTTTTCTCGGCCCCTGGGTCGTGGTTCGTTGTCGCGTTTTCTCATTTCCTCGGCCCCTGGGTCGTGGTCTCGTTTTCTCGGGGCCTGGTTCGTTTTCTCGTTTTTCTCGTTTTCTCGGCCCCTGGGTCGTGGTCTCGTTTTCTCTGACCCTGGTTCGTTTTCTCGTTTTCTTGTTGTCTCGGCCCCTGGTTCGTAGTCTCGTTTTTTCGGGCCCTGATTCCTTTTATCGTTTTCTCGTGGTCGTGTTTTCTCGGTCCCTGGTTCGCTTTCGCGTTTTCTGTGCCCTTGGGTCGTGGTCTCGTTTTCTCGGGCGCTGGTTGTTTTTCTCGGTTTCTCGTTGTCTCAGTCCCTGGGTCGTGGTCTCGGTTTCTCGGGCCCCAGTTCGTTTTTCGTTTTCTCGTTTTCTCGGCTTTTGTTTTTTGTCGTGTTGTTTTTTCGGGCCCTGGTTCGTGATCTCGTTTTCTTGTTTTCTCGGCCCTTGGGTCGTGGTGTCATTATTCATCGGTCCGTTGTTAATTTTCTCGTTTTCTCGTGTTCTCGGCCCCTAGGTCGTGGTCTCGTTTTCTCTGACCCTGGTTCGTTTTTTGTCTTCTCGGCCCCTGGATCGTGGTCCCCGTTTTCTCGGACCCTGGTTCGGTTTCTCGTGTTCTCCGTTTCTCGGCCCCTGGATTGTGGTTTTGTTTTCTCTGACCCTGGTTCGTTTTCTCGTTTTCTCGTTGTCTCGGCCCCTGGGTCGTGGTCTCGGTGTCTCGGGCCCTTGGGTCATTCTCTCGTTTTCTCTGCCCCGGTGTTGTTGTTTTGCTTTCTCGGCCCGTGGTTCGTTGTCTTGTTTCTTGTTTTCTCGGCCCCTGGGTCGTGGTTTCGTTTTCTCTGACCCTGATTTGTTGTCTTGTTTTCCTGTTTTACCGTATCCTGGGTCGTGGTTTTGCTTTCTCGGACCCTGGTTCGTTTTCTCGCTTTCTTGGTTTCTCGGCCCCTGGGTCGTGGTCCAGTTTTTTCGGACCCTGGTTTGTTTTATCGTTTTCGCCTTTTCTCGGCCCCTGGGTCGTGGTCTCGTTTTCTCGGACCCCGTTTCGTTTGTTCGTTTTCTCGTTTTCTCGGCTCCTGGGTCGTGGTCTCGGTTTCTATGACCCTGGTTCGTTTTATCGTTTTCTCTGCCCCTGGGTCGTGGTTAGGTTTTCTCGGGCCATGGCTCGTTCTCTCGTTTCTTGTTTTCTGTGCCCCTGGATCGTGATCTCGTTTTCTCGGACCCTGGTTCGTTTCCTCTTTTCCTCGTTGTCTCTGCCCCTGGGTCGTCGTCTCGTTTTCTCTGACTCTGGTTCGTGTTCGCGTTTCTTGTTTTCTCGGCGCCTGGGTCCTGGTCCCGTGTTCTCGGACCCTGGTCAGTTTTCTCGTTTTCTTGTTCTCTCGGCCCCTGGGCTGTGGCTTCGTTTTCTCGGAGCGATATTCGCGTTTTCTGTGCCCTTGGGTCGTGGTCTCGTTTGCTCGGACCTTGGTTTGTTTTCTCGTTTTCTCGTGTTCTCGGCCCGAGGGTCGTTATCTCGTTTTCTCGGACCCTGGTTCAGTGTCTCGTTTTCTCGGCTTCTGGGTTTTTGTTTCGTTTTCTCGGGCCCTGGTTCGGTTTCTCGTTTTCTCGTTCTCTCGACCATTGGGTCGTGGTTTTGCTTTCTCGGGCCCTGGTTCGTTTTCTCGTTGTCTCGTTTTGTCGGCCACTGGGTCGTGGTTTCGTTTTCTCTGGCACTGGCTTGTTTTCTCGTTGTCTCGTTTTGTCGGCCCCTGGGTCGTGGTCTCGTTTTATCGGACCCTGGTTTGTTTTCGCGTTCTCTGCCCCTGGGTCGTGGTCTCGTTCTCTCGTACCCTGATTCGTTTTTTTGGACCCTGGTTCGTTTTGCTCGTTGTCTCGGCCCCTGGGCCGTGGTCTCGTTTTCTCGGACCCTGCTTCGTTTCCTCGTTTCTTAGCCCCTGGGTCGTGGTCTCGTTTTCTCCGATCCTGGGTCGTCGTCGTCGTCGGTCGTCGGTCGCGCGTCGTCCGTCGTCCGTCGCTGTCTTCGCATGACCTCGTCCTCGTCGTGACGACCACGACGAGGTCATACGAAGACGGCGACAATGACGGCGACGGCGGTGACAACGACGACGAGGACGACGATGGCATCGTACGAAGACGTCGAGCGACGGCGACGGCAACGACGACGCCGACGAGGGAGGATCGTCTGGCAGGGGGAGTTCAAGGGAGGGGGGTTGTAGCTGAGCCGCCTTTCCTCCTTTTGGAAAGGGGGGGAGGGTAGTTTCCTGCAGGGGAAGAGGAAAATAATAGAGGAGGGGGGGCTTCCGCCAGAGGAAGGTCAAGGAAGGGAGGGATGTTGCTATACTCCGCCTTCCCATATCGTAAGGTGGGGGAGGGGGGGGGGCTTCCCAGGTGCCGAAAGGGAGGGGGTGGGGGCTGCTAAGACCGCCACTCTCTTTGGAAGTAAAGAGGGGGGAGGAGGGGGGGAGCTTCCGGCAGAGGAGGGTCAAGGGGAGGGGGGGGGGATAGCTAAGCCCTCCTCCTTCCTTTTCGTTCGTAAGGAGGGGACGGGGGGGGGGTAAGCCCGGGTGCCGAAAGGGGAAGGGGGGAGGCGGGGGAGGGCTGCTAAGACCGCCAGTCCCTTTGGAAGTAAAGGGGGGGAAGGGGGGGGAGCTTCCGGCAGAGGAGGGTCAAGGGGAGAGGGGGGGGGGTAGCTAAGCCCTCCTCCTTCCTTTTCGTAAGGAGGGGAGGGGGGGGGTAGCCCGGGTGCCGAAAGGGGGGAGGGGGAGGGGCTGCTAAGCCCTCCCTCCTCAGTCCTCCTCCTCCTCCTCCTCCTCCTCCTCGTTCGTCTTCCTCCCTCTCCAACTTCGCCCCCCCGACCCCCCTCCGCGGCAACAGGGCGGGCGTCGGTCCGCCAGCCAGCTCGCGGCGGCCACCAACGCGAGCAGCGCGCCAAGCGCGGCCGCGGGGCCTGCGCGCACGCTCCTCTTCCTCCTCCTCCTCCTCCTCCTCCTCCTCGTCCTCCTCCTCCTTCGTCTCCTCCTCCTCCTCCTCCTCCTTCGCCTCCTCCTCCTTCGTCTCCTCCTCCTCCTGCTCCTCCCCCTCCTCCTCTGGAGAAGAAAGGAAAAAGAGAGAGAGAGAGGGGAAGCGAGAGGAGACGAGGCGGAAGAGGGAGGGGAAGAGCAAGGAGGGGAGGAAGGGCGAGGAGAGGAGGCCAAGGAGGGAAGGAAGGATCTGATCTGCAGACCCGTGGAGAACTGGTCACGCCTGGGCACGAGTCAGTATTCAAGCCTGTGGGAACTTGCCGCCACTCTTGGGGGGCAGACCCCTTGCCAGCCTGGAGAAGACCTCCTTTTTCGCCTGCCTTCGAGGGCGGATGGTTACTCTTGCAAGGATCAGCAAGACACTGAACATTCACACTCGCAATGTGCTCCGCAGTGCTCGCAGCAGAGCACTCCTCGCAGGACCTTCAATCGACGATTGCAGGAAGAGGAGACGGCGGAGGAGGACCAGGGCGCGGAGGAGGACGCGTAGGAGGCGGAGGACGGAGGAGGACGGGGACAGAGGAGTCGGGGACAAGGAGGGGGAGGGGACAAGGAGGAGTCGGAGGGCGACGGTGCGGGAAGGACACGGAGTGGAACGAGGAGGGGAACGAGGAGGGGACCGGAGGAGGGGACCGGTGGAGGGGAACGAGGGGAACGGAGGAGGGGAACGCGGGAGGGGCACGCGGGGGAGGGAAGACGGGAGGGGAACAAGGAGGGGAACGACGAGGGGGGCGAGGGAGGGGAACGAGGAGGGGAACGAAGGAGGGGAACGAGGGAGGGGAACGAGGGCGGGGGAACGCGGGAGTGGGAACGACCGGGGGAGAGCCCGCAGGGGGGGCGAGGCGGCCCAGACATCCGCCGGTCTGTTTTTTTCCAATCCGCGGCCCCAGAGGTCCTGACCCCTTCCCCCTGGGGGTGGTCTCTCGCCCCGGCTCCATTCTTGGACGGCCCCGGGCCCGATAGTGGGCCTCGGCGGCCGATAATCTAGGAGAAGCCGCTGGATTGGAGAAACCACATCCTCGGATCTCTGGGGAGGAGGGATTCCTTCCCCTGTGCATGGGCGCGCTCCGTGTTTCCTTCCCCTGTGCATGGGCGCGCTCGCACGCTGTAAGCAACCCCAGCGTTATCCTCCTCCTCCTCCTCCTCCTCCTCCGCCTCCTCCTCCTCCTCCTATCGCCTCCTCCTCCTCCTCCTCCTCCTCCTCCTCCTCCTCCTCCTCCTCCCTCTCCTCCTCCACCTCCTCCTCCCCCTCCCCCTCCTCCTCCTCCTCCTCCTCCTCCTCCTGCTCCTCCTCCTTCTCCTCCTCCTCCTCCTCCTCCCTCGCCTCCTCCTCCTCCTCCTCCTCCTCCTCCTCCTCCGCTGGATGGACCCCCCCCCGTGGTGCCGAGGCGCCCGCGGCCGCTCGGCGTGCAGCCGGGCCGTGCACCGCCGCCCATCGCCGCGTGTCGCCACGGGCCGCGGCG
>CAUYUJ010015173.1:169220-221720 GCA_963575745.1 Prorocentrum cordatum
CAGCGCAAGCGATCAGGCCCCGGAGGCGGGCGCGCGGCGCGCGCGCGGCGACCCGTAAAGGATGACGGGGCGCCGCGCCCAAGCCGCGCGGCGCCCTCAGACGACCTCGTCCAACGAGGCCATCTGGACGGCCAGGTGGCCGTAGCAGCGCCGCAGGCCTGCCTGAGTAAGGCGGGGAGGGGGGGAGGGGGCCGAGAAGCTGCAGGACCTGAACGGGCGCGAGCGGCAAGGAGAATAGAGAAGCGCATTCTCCCGCACGCAGCGCAAGCGATCAGGTCCCGGAGGCGGGCGCGCGGCGCGCGCGCGGCGACCCGTAAAGGATGACGGGGCGCCGCGCCCAAGCCGTGCGGCGCCCTCAGACGACCTCGTCCAACGAGGCCATCTGGACGGCCAGGTGGCCGTAGCAGCCATACCCAGGCTCAAAGCCCTTGCGAAGTGACAAGGTTTTGGCGGGCGGCCGCGAGCAGAAGGGGCCACGCAGTGGGGCCACAGTTCAGAAAGGAAGCGACAAGGAAGTCGCTCGCGCCATCGAAGTAGGTGACACGGGCCCGAGCGGCATCAGGCAAGGCGGAAAGCATCGCGGCGGAAGCATCGTCGTGCAAGAAGCGCTCCGCGCTAGACGCCTGGCGCCAGCGACTACGCCAGAAGATACGACCAATATCTTCTGTGGCCGTATGAAAGTCTGTCGCGCCTGAGCCGCGGGGGCAAGCAGGGGTCAAGTGGAACCCCGCTGGCGTCTCGGCGAGCGGTACGCCTAACGCCAAAAGTAAATGGTTCCACCGAGTACGGAAGCCGCTTTGACCAAAGGTCGACAGAGGATCGGTGGGACCCAAATGCCGAAAGACCATCTCCAAAACCCGAACCACCGCTTTGTCAGAGCACCAGGCGTGCTGTGGCGGGTAAGACATGCTGCTCACTGGATCGGGAATGGTCATCCAAGCGTTGCCTGAGGACTCAAGGCAATCCGAAGGCAACAAAAGGTCACAGCGACGGGCTGACAGCAGCTCGTCGGGCTTCAAGGACATCGTGAACCCTGCCAGCAGCAAGGCGGCCATGACTGGCCAGTCCCAAGTGAAACAAACTGCCACCATAGCGCGCAAGAGCGCTCGTGGCATTGGCGGCCGAAGGCGAGGTGGCTGAGACCGCTTCCAGGCCCTCGCCACTCCCCACGCCTCGGTGAGAAAGGGCTTCCAATGAGGGAGACGTGCCTGGACGCCTATGATCGCGTGCACCAGGATGTTGAGCGGGAAACCTGCGTCGTGCAGCCACACGCCGAACGTTGCGAGGAACCTCGACAGCAGGATCCCACTACGATACAGCGGAAGTGGCGCCACCCCTGCGTCCTCGGCGCACCACAATTCGAACGCGTAGAGAGCTCTTTTGCGCCGATCGCCGGCCGAAGTCAGAACAGCGCCTGACCAGGGAGCGCTGGGAGGCTCCGTCTCTGCCGCCCTGCGGCGGCGGCGGCGCGCGGGGTGGGGGACTCGCCGAGGCCAGGCAAGGGTGGCACTCTCGTCGCGATGCCGCGCCGGCTCAGCCTCGCTGTGCAAGCCCGTACCAACCCTGGCCTCCACCTCGGCGGCGCTGTCCACCTCCGCGAGGGCAGTTGGCGCTGCCACAGGCGAGGGCGAGTACGCCGCCGCCTCAGGGAATCCAGCGGAGGCGGCCTCTCTGACGCAATCAGCAAGACGAGAGCGGGCGATGCGCATCGCATCCTTGCGCCGCTCGAGCTCGGCTAAGAGCGTCTGCATTCGCTTCGCCAGCTCTCCCGCGCTCTCGCCAGTCTCTTCGCCTGTTCCCAGCATAACCTCGGTGAGAGCGGCCTCGGCAGCGGCGACCGAGGATAGGAATCGCGCGCGAGCGCGCCGGTCGGCACGCGCGCGCCGCGCAACCGCGGCCGCTGGGCCAGCGACTCGGCTGGTGCGCATCGCAACCGAGGTAGCGCACGCCCCGTCTTGGGGCAGGCCTCGAGCCGCGCGCGCAGAGGGCTCCAAGGAGTCGAGAAGGTGTGGCGCAGCCGCCAACGCGTCTGAGCCCTTCTCGTGCGCGGCTCCGCTAGGTTGGGGGAGATCCGCGCTATCAACGGGCGAGTCCACCGACAGAAGTGCGGCGCGAGGCGCGGCCGCGGGGCCAAGAGACCTCGGACTGGCCCCGGCACGGGGTGCGGCCTCAAGCATGGCGAAGGAGGCGGCGGCGGGCCCCGAGGCCGCGGGTATGCGCGCAAGCGCGTTCGGCCGCAATCGATCCGCAGGAACCCGCATGGGTGCACCGTCGACGCGTAATGCTGGTGGCGCACTGGCGGCGCGAGCAGGAGGGCCCATGCTGATCCTGGCGCCCCGCGCCGAGAATGCGCCAACCGGCAAGCTCCCGGAGCTCGCCGAGCCGGTGACCGTGGGCGGGTCGCGAGCTCCGGAAGCGAGGTCGCAAGCGGGGTCGCTGCCGGAGCCGCGCGGCGGCGGAGCGGCCGCGAAGCGGGCGGCTGGGCCAGCCGAGCGGGTGCTCGCGCGAGCGCCCCGCGGCGGCGGTGCGCGGCGAGAGCCCCGCGGCGACGCCACTGGCGGCGCGTCCTGCGAGTCCGACTGGCGTCGCGGGGCGCGGTCGGAAAAAGTATGCGGAACGCGGGCGCCGTCCCCCGGCGCAAGCGGCGCGTCGCGCCACTTCGAGGTGCTGCCGAGCCGGGCGCTGCTGGAGGGGGCACCGGGCGCGCCTGCTCCAAGGCCCGGGCTCCAGGAGCGCGAAGGCAAAGGCTCACGCCCCTCGTCCGCCGACGCGGCGGCGCGATGGCGCGCGCAAGGCTGGCCCCACAGCGCGAAATTGGCAGTGCGCCTGGCCCTACGACCCGGGGGCGGCGCGGCCGCGCCAGGCGCCGAGAGCAGCGCCGCGGGCGCACGAGCAGCGCGCGCACGACGGGGGCGCTCAGCGCGAACCGTTTCCGCTGGACGAGCTGGCCGATGGCGCCTTCCGCGCGAAGAGCAGGGCGCCGAGGGAGTCCCAGAGGCGGAGGCCCCGAAATCCGGCCGTGCTCCGCCCAGCTCGGGCTGCAAGCACTGGCAGGCGCCGGCGGCGCGCCCGTCTGGCCACGGCCGCGCTCTTGCATATAGGCGCGGGCCCGCACGAACGCCTCCGCGGCAAGTCCCGTGCTCCCGTTCCTGGCAAGGTAGGGTTCCCGCTCCCGGCTGGCAACGAGAAGCCTCGCCAAGCAGGAGCGACTTCGCGTCGCAGAACCTGGACCAGAGGGGAGAGGCGTCCGCGCGGTCCGATGCGGACAATGGGCGATGGCGCGCCCTGTCCGGGCGGTGCGGCGTGGCCAACCGCCGGAACTGGCGTTCCATGGCCGACCGGTCGGCACCCGGTTTGAGCTGAAGGAGCTCGCGCGCCGTCCGCACCTTTGCAACCTTGGCGGGTCGCTTGGGATCGGTCCGGGCGGCGAGCCTCGGCCTGGCCGCCGAAAGCTGGGCGGGCGCGCCGGGCGGGCCAGCGGCAACGGGGGCCGCACCCGGCCTGAAGGGCGCTTCGAAAGGCGACGCGCCCTGGGAGGCTTCATGGGGAAGCGCGGAGAGCTCAGCGGCACCTTCGGCGCTCCTTCCCCCGAGGCATCCGCCGCCCACCGCGGGAGAGGCGTTCCGCCTAGGAATCTCTGGAGCCTCGGCTTGCGCTGGGTCGGGCTGCGGAAGCGTGCCGGGAGCTTCGAGAAAAACCGGCGCCTCGACCCCAGTTGCGGCGGCCGCGCTTGCAAACCATGCGTCGGCCGCGGGGGCGGGCGAGAGAGGGGGACGTGCCGCCAGACCATGGGCGGCCCGGGCATTCCCCCGCGCAAGGAGCCCCTGTGCTAGGACTAGCGCGGCGAGCCGTCCCCATAGGCAAGTGGGGTAGGGAGAATGCGCGTCAGCAAGTGCGACCCAATCGAACCTACCGAAATCGCCCGCCTCAGCGTCGACCAGCCACGCAGGAGCCTCCCTGGAGGGGGGGCGCACAGGCCGATTCCTGGTGGGGTCATCCGCCCTGTGGACGTCGGTGGGCACATAGAGGCCACCCATGTATAAGCCACCGCTCAAGATGTAAGGCAAAGCCGTGCTGAGGACATGGGAAAGCCCTGGAGAGCTGCTGCGACCGTGGGCGGCCGCGCCCAAGGCGACCTTAGAATCGAGCAGCACAGGGATCCGAGAGTCCGGCATGCGAACGCAGCAGTACTTGCACAGACTCTTGAAAACAGTGGCCTCCAGGATGTTGATGTGACGCGGCATTCGAAATTCCCATTTATAGGCCAGGCGGAAGTGCAGCGCTTCCGACAGTTCGCTTATCCAGTGCGGCGCGACTGGGGGCTCAATGGAAGGGAGCCCCAAATCGCGATGCAGCTGGGTGAGCTCGGGGCCTAATGGGACTCCCCGGTCCAGCACGGCAAGCAAACTTCGGTTGTGGAGGACCGTGTGCCACCCTCCGTGCTCAGACCGGCGCCACAACTCTTGGGAGAGATGTGGACTGATCGAGGAGCGGACCACTCCCCCCCAGCCGAGGGAGGCGTCCGTGCCGAACACTTCGGGGGAGTAGCCCGCGCGAAGGTCGGTAATGGCGACAAAGGCCAGGTAAGTGCAGGCTAGCAGCTCGTCGCGAACGGAGACGGGGAGCTCGTATTCGAACCCATCTTCCGTCGACAACGACGACAGGAAGTTGTAGACGTGCGTGAAAATCGACAGCATGGGCCTGCGAAAGAGAAACACTTGCACCCAACATCCGACGAGCGACGCTAGCACCGCGCGGGTCGAATGACCGAGGTACACTTGGATGAGGGTTAGCCGGCACAGGGCCACGGTGCGCACAAGAGGCGCGCACACGATGCCTATCCGACCCTCCACCTCGGCACCGACCACGACCTTATGAGTCGCGCCACGGGTCCGCTTACCAGGGTGCTGGACCAGCCCCACGCGAGGGTAGCCGCGGTCGCACGCAGCAAACACCTCCTTATCACGACGATTTGGGTCGTCGGGGCGGGGAGCTAGGCCATTCCAGGACAGCTTCTGGAAGCCCGTGTGATCGTCGATGTTCAACATCTCGACGAAATGGCCACGCGGAAACGGAGTCCTGTGCACAGCTTGCTCATGGGGGCGAAGAGCCCCGAAGCTGCGAAGGACACCCTCGTGCGCAGAGTTTGCGATTTCCACGGCCATGTTGTCGCCCATAGCCAGCGCGTTCAAGCACGGGGAAACATCCACGCCCTCGAGGTCAGGGCGCCACGCATTGAATGCCTTGAACCGCGCACTGGGCAGCCGCACGCGGAGGGCATTGCGCTTCGCTCGAGCTGGTGGCACCTTAAAGGTGTAATAGAACTCGCGTAAGTCATCGCATGACACCACCAACCACTCGCCTGCAGCGAGACCCATGCGGCAGAGCAGGAAACCCTGCCCAAGGCGCTGAGTGCTGGAAGAAATGCTCTGACAGCGACTGTTCACCACCGTGGGATTAAGAATCAGCCGATCGTACTCGCTGTCCTTGGGGACCCTGAACGCTCCGCAAGCCTCATCCCAAGCCAGGTCTGAGGTGGGAGTCAAGCACAGGGCGCCGCAGGAGTCCCACTTCCGAAGAAGCTCCCACAGCTGATCACGGTCCATGTGGACGCGGGCCCCCGGGAGGCCCGATGGCCACTCGGCCGACGGAAGACGCATGGTTTCGGGGTCGTGAAAAGCTTTGCGGACCCGCGCGTCGGCGAGGAAGGGAGTGGGATCAAACGTCGGAGAATAATCCCACTTGATGCGGGACGCCCTGACTCGGAGGTCGAAGGGCTCAGACTGGGTGGAGTCCCAGCCTGCCGCTGAAGCCAACGATCCAGGCACAGGAGGCGCGCTGGACGGGCATTGCCGCATGGGGGCGGGCACCTGGGAAGAGGAGGTGAAGGAAGCCTCGATAGCTGCAACATGGGTGGCCAGGCCATGGAGCGAGACTTCAGTGGCGTCGAACTTGGAGAAAGCCCGACCTAAGTCGCTCTTGCCGCCGCGGGCAAGGCGAACTGCGATCCGACACAACCGCTCGAGGCGGTCGCGAGTACCCTCCTGGCAGGGCGTGGCCGCTGTGCACACATGGGCCTCGATGGGAGCGAGGCTGGGATGGCCCAAGGTGAGCCAGTTTAGCGCAACAACGGCGTGCTGTGCTAAGGTGCGCGCTGCGCGCCTCAAGCGCCACCGCTCGCGCGCGCGACCCGTCAAGGTTACAGGAGGCGGCGGCAGAGAAGGCGCTGGAGGGCACGGCCAAGGATCGCGGGGAGGCGGCTCCAACACGTACGAGCCGTCCCGGGCCGACGCGCTGAGGGAGGTGCGGGTGAAAGACGACAGAGAACAACGAGCACCCATCCCAACCTGAGCTAAAGCAGCAGCCCAATGGGTGATATCGATGTTCGCGCCAGGAAACAGGCGCAGCAAGGCAGAAAGGTCAGCGACAAAGGGCGCGACCTTGGGAAAGGAAGGCGTGGTGCCGGTAGGTGCAGACGGCCTCGAATCCCCCGCGGACAAGTCAACGCGAGAGGCTTCGGAACTGGCAGCGGCCCCTGAGGACAGGTCAACTCGAGGGGCCGGTGGCACGGTAGTGACCCCGGAGGACAAGTCGACTCGAGGGGGGTTCCCACTGGCAACAGAACCGATGGAAGCGACGGGCGGTGCGCCTGAGTCCCCGTCGGAAGGGGCTTCGGCAGCACGGTGAAAATTGCCAAAATGGCCACTCGGCCCTGAAGGGGAGCCAGGGGTAGAGCGAGAGTCGCGACAGCGGCACGAACTCCTCCCTGCGGGGCCGCAACAGCATCGCTGGAGGAGCGCGTGCCTACTCTCACGGCCTCGCTCAGCCCAGGCACGCCTGGCAGCAGCAGCGTCGTCGCTTACAGCGACTCGCCGCTGCGTGAACCCTCGGCCGGTGCACGCAGCTCGCGTGCGTCCACCCCTGTGGTGGGATGCGCCGCCGTGGAGGGCGGCTCCGCCGGCGGCCTGGGAGCCGGCGGAACGGGCGCGGCAAGGGCCTGCCGCCACCCGCACCAGGTCACGCGACACGGGGGGGGCTTGATCCCCGTGAGGAACCATGCGGTTCCGAGGTAGCCGCGGCCCCCCACCAGCTGGACGATGAACATGCACCGCTGCAGCGCCTCCCGCTGGCAGATGAAAGCCAGATCGAGAGCCCTCTGGGGCGCCTCGGCAGGCAGCCCCAGTGCGTCCCCTGCGACCCCCTCGGCGGAGCCGGCGACCGCAGCGGGGTCGGCCCGCCCAAGTGGCGGGGGGACGCGCGCGGGAGGGGCAGGCGGGAGCGCCTGCGGAGGGGCGTTCGACCGAGCCTTCCCCCACGCTGAGACGAGCGCCGAAGCTGGGGTCCCAGCGCGCAGCTGGACGCGATGAGGTGGCGCAGGTGCCCTGGCCAACGTGGCCGCGATCCCGAATGGCTGAAAACCCAGACGAACCGCCACGTCGGCGAAGGGCTGGAGCGCCTCTAGCCTCGCGGAGGGCGCCCCCAGAGCGACGCGAGGCACACGGCCGTGACGGCGGCTCCAGCCCTGGTGGGGGCAGGAAGCCTGGAAGACACGGCGAAGTGGCCATAGGACAGCTTTGCGGCGGCGTGCCCAAATCGCGAGCTGCGGCGGGGGCTGAGGGATCGGTGCGACCCGTGCTCTGTGGCGCCGAAGCAGCGGCGCCCGGCAGGCAGGTACCAGCTACCCCGAAACCATCTGCAGCAGCAGCAGAAACATGTCGCGTAGCGCCTGACAACAAGGGGGCCGACACTGGCAGGGACGCGGGGTCCGTCGACGCCGAGGTTGGATTCCCGAGTAGCCCGAGCGAGTGCAAGATGGCGTGGGCGCTCGCACGGGAGGCACTGACCGCAAGCGGCTCCCTTGGAGGCAGGGGTGAGGCCCCTAGGCAGGGGATCGCCGACTGCCCACTTCCGCTGTCAGGAAAAGGAAACCCAACCGCGGCGTCGGTCGCGCAACGGTTGTGCGGCGGCGGCACCCGAGCGCCCGCCTCCAGGCTAGCGAGGCAGGGAGATGGCCCCACCTGCCAGACCGCAGGGCCCGACAGCGCCTCAAACCCAGGTGGCGGGTGGAAGGGCAACACTGTCGAAGCGCCCCCTGGCGTAATCGCTGGCGCTAGTGCCGGCGGAAGCGCAGGCGTCGGTGCTGCCGCCGTCTGTGCTGGCGTCAGGGCTGGCGTCGGCGCTGGCCTCGGTGCTGGCGTAGGCGCTGGCGCTGGTGCCGGCGTAAGCGCAAGCGTCGGTGCTGACGCCGCCAGGTGCTGGCGTTGATGCTGACGTCGGTGCGGCGCTGGCGCTGGTGCTGGTGTAAGCGCACGCGTCGGTGCTGCCGCTGTCCGTGCTGGCGCTCGTGCAGGCATCGGTGCCGGCCTCGGCGCAGGAGGAGGCGCTGGCGCTGGTGCCGGCGTAAGCGCAGGCGTTGGTGCTGCCGCCGGCAGTGCTGGTGTTCGTGCATCAAAGCCAGGCGGTGGGCCCATCCGCCAAGCACGCGGCTGTAACGGCGACTCCAACCCAGGGGGGGGCCGGAAGCTGGCGCGAGTCGGCGAGGCGGCTCTGGGACTGCTCCGCGGTGGCCCTGTGCGCTCGGCACGCGTCTGTGACGGCGGCTCCAACCCTGAAGGGAGCTGGAGTCCCGAAAGCGAGGGCAAAGCTGCCTTGGGACCGTCTCGCGGCGGGGTGCTAAGCTGGTTAACTGCGGTGGCGGCTGGGGGAGCGGTACGAACCCCTCCCTGCGGGGCCGCAACAGCATCGCTGGAGGAGCGCATACCCACCCCCTCCAAACCGCCAGAATCCACAGCGTCCGCCGCTACAGTAGGCGGGGGAGGCACCGCGCGCGACAGCTCGTGGGTGATTGCCAAACGAACAGAGCTCCCGCCCCGCCTGGTTTCGACAACCGACGGCTCCGACCCTGGAGGGGGCCGAAAACCCGCGGGAGCGGGCGAGGCGGCCAGAAAACTTGCTCGCGGCGGGCGGCCAGACTGGTGAGCCAGGCCGACGGTTGAGTGGGCGGCACGACCCCTCCCCTGCGGGGCCGTAGCAGCATCGCTGGAAGGGCGCATGCCAACCCCCTCAAATCCGCTGGGTCCCGATCCGCCCGAAGGGCCCTGGGCGCGCGCGCGCCTGTCGTTGCCCACGCGAGGGAAACGATGCCGCGAACGGCAGCTGAGCCATGGCGAAGCGGCGACTGGAGGGGGAGGAGTAGAGGGGGAGTGGAGAAAGAGAGGGTCCACCGACTCCGACTCCTCCGTCCTGGACGCCGTTATCTTCGCGCCGGTGGCCTCTCCGCCTGTTGCCAGGCGGGCGGTGTTCCGAGAGGCGGCGGCGACACTCGTGGCGCGAGCAATAGACCGTTCGGCGGCGGGCGGGCTCGACCCTTGAGTGGCGCCGGCAACGGGCGTAGCGCGAGCACTCTTCTTCCGGGCCGATGGCGCGGCCTCCTCGTGATGCGAGGGAACTCCACCTCCTACTCCTCTCCTCAGATGGGCGTCCGCTCCGGGGTCCAAGGGGAAGAGGCAAGAGGAAGGAGGGGAGTTTTGTAGCGGCGAAAGGGAGGCAGGCGCCATCGGATGCCGAGCCTGCGGGACGGGGCTCAGAAGCCAGCGTCACACGAGCAGCAGCTGCGGCAGGCGCGGGAGGAACCCGCGAGCAGGTCAGACGCCTGCCTGGACGGCCTGGCTGGGGCCACGCCCAGATGACACGGGCGCGCACTGCCAGGGGGGCAGCGGCGCCCGAGCGGAGAGTGTGCACACTCGCCGCTGCCGGGTGCCCACAGGAGGCAGCCGGCCCACCCCCACCCGAGCTCTGACTGGCGGGGTGAAAGAGCGACCCCGAACCAGCCAGATCACGGAGGAAGCGTTGGGACCCCTGCCTGCGGCAGTGGCCCAAAGCAGCTCGTAGCCCAGCAAGTAGAACACCGCCGCGTAGGTGAAGAGGAACCTGCGCGGCGGTGGCAACCGCAAGCCCCCTGGCGCCCTGGCCGCGCGCGCGCGCGGCGGGGGGAGCGGGGGGCGAGAAGAGCAAGCTTGGGGCCGAGAAGCTGCAGGACCTGAACGGGCGCGAGCGGCAAGGAGAATAGAGAAGCGCATGATGATGATGATGATGATGATAACGATGATGATGATAACGATGATGAAGAATCTGACGACCCTAGGGGATCATCTCCGTGTGAGATGTTTGCCCCTCCCCAAAACCCCCCCGGGAGCCCGGTCCGGTCGATTCAACCGGATCGCAATCGGAATCGCGTCGAATCTTTTGGAATCCGTGTTCAAATCGGCGATGGCCGCATCGGCTCGGAATTCGGAGCAGTGGGCTTCCAGTGTCTACTCGCTCTTGCCAGGGCACTGGATTTCGTTGTTTTGGCGTCCTCCTCCCTCTCCCCTTCCTTTGCTTCCTCTTCCCTCCTGCTCCTTCCCCTCTCCACGCAACTCGCGCGCGCAATGTCTGCCAGTGCGCCGTTTGGGCGCCAGGCCTGCCTGATTTGGGGCCGTATCGGCTTCCAGCCTCCTCCTCCTCCTCCTCCTCCTCCTCCGCCTCCGCCTCCGCCTCCTCCTCCTCCTTGGTCTGGCGCGCGGGATCCCGCGCGAGAGGCAGTCTGGCGCGTTTCGCCTGAGCCATCTTCGAGGCCTTCGCGGCACCTCGGCGCCCAGAGCTACGATGAAGGGGCCCCAGGACACACAAATAAATACACACAAATATGAAGATTCCCCATATTTTCCCATATTTTCTGGGTTTCTGTCTTCCCCCCCACTGCCCATATTTTCGAATATTTTCTGGGGAATCGAAGATTAATTGTGTCTGTGTGTTTCTTTTCCTCCTGATACGAGGAGGTCTCAAGCCGAGCGGGGCCGGACCACTTCTCTCAGGGCATCTTGGAGCAAGGAAGCGTGAGAACGCCTCAGGCGGAACGGGCTGGACCACCTCGCGCGCGGCATCTCGGAGCTCGGAATTGATATGATCTCTCAGACGAAAGCACCGGACCCCTCTCGCGCGCGGCATTTCGGAGCCCAGACTTGCGAAGGTTTCTCAAGCGAACCGTGTTGGACCCTTCTCGTGCGGCATCTCGGAGCTCAGAATTGCGAGGACGTCTCGGGCGAAATGCGCTGGACCACCAATCGCCCCGCATCTCGACCAACTTGGAAATGAGACTTGCGGCCAGGACCACTGGCCGAAACGGGCAGGAACACCTCATTTCGTTGAGGACGTCTCCTCGGTCCTCTGTGAATGACGAGGAGTGCGATATGCTTTGTCGCGGATCACCCATGAAGCACATGGCCAGTATCGAATTTCTGAACAAACATCATGCGTCGTCCGAAGGGGCGCACTTGTCACACACTCACGTTCGAAATCATCCCCATGGTCACGCGAAGCTTGCCGTTGCAACTGACAACTCGAAGGAAGGAGCCTGGTCACTCGCCACCACTTCCGGCAGGGCCGTGTGTCTGGTACACGACGCTGGGGGAGTCATCGCGCCCTTGTGGTCGTCTTCCCCCGGCAAGCCTCCGACGACAGACCCTGATCGCCCTAAATGCTTCACATACACATTCATGTACAGGATACCACTCTCCGTGCGTCCATGGACGACTTTCAGCTCAACCTTACCAATAATAACCCATTGAGGAATCTTCGCGACGATTTGCCGTACGCTGTAGTGATACCCTCAACCTCCGCCCTAGAGCATGTAATGTCCAGTTCTCGGAAGTACATATCCGAGCAACTTACACCGAATCGGCGCGCATCGGCCTGCACACGAAGCAATGCGTTTGCAGCGCTCACTCTTCGAGGGATGTTTGTGAGAACATGTGTGCCTGCCTTCATGAAATCGAACCGCTCGCCGTGGACGTTTTGAAGGTGAGGATCGCCAGTGGCCGCCACGCCTCCAGAGGCCCCACCCGCCATGGAATCTGCGGGAGGAAACGTTGGATGTGGCGTCGGCCAACCCAAGAGATGCGTCGGGCTGGGCGTCGGGAAAGGCGTCGGGAAGGCCGTCGGGTAGGGCGTCGGGAAAGCCGTGGGAAACGCCGTCGGGCAGGGCGTCGGGAAGGCCGTCAGGTAGACGTCGGTAAGGCCGTCGGGAACGCCGTCGGGCAGGGCGTCGGGTAGGGCGTCGGGTAAGGCGTCGGGAAAGCCGTCGGGTAGGGCGTCGGGTACGGCATTGGGTACGGCGTCGGGTTCGGCGTCGGGAAAGCCGTCGAGTACGGCGTGGGATTCGGCGTGGGGTTCGGCGTCGGGAAAGCCGTCGGGTTCGGCGTGGGGTTCTACGTCGGGTTCGGCGTCGGATTCGGCGCCGAGTTCGGCGTGTGAATCGGCGTCGGGTTCGGCGTCGGATTCTGCGTCGGGTTCGGCCTGAGCCATCTTCGAGGCTTTCGAGGCACCTCGGCGCCCAGAGCTGCGAGGAGGTCTCGTCATCCTCCTCCTCCTCCTCCTCCTCCTCCTCCTCCTCCTCATCATCATCATCATCATCATCATCATCAGCAGCAGCAGCATCAGCATCAGCATCAGCATCAGCATCAGCATCAGCATCAGCATCAGCATGATCATCATCATCATCATCATCATCATCATCATCATCATCATCATCATCATCATCATCATCATCATCATCCTCATCATCCTCATCATCATCATCATCATCATCATCATCAGGATCAGCATCAGCATCAGCATCAGCAACATCATCAGCACATTCAGCATCATCAGCATCAGCATCAGCATCATAATCATCATCATCAAAATCATCATCATCAGCATCAACAACAGCATCGGCATCGGCATCAGCATCAGCACCATCATCGTCGCCGTCATCATCAACAGTATCGTATTCATCATCGTCATCATCATCAGCAGCATCAACATCAACATCAACATCAGCATCATCGTCATCATCATCATCATCAGACTCATCATCAGCATATCCTCATCACCATCATCACTATCACCACACCACCATCATCACCATCACCATCATCATCAGCATCACCATCAGCATCATCAGCATCATCATCAGCATCATTAGCATCAGCATCAGCATCATCATCACCATCAGCATCAGCAACATCATCGTCGCCATCATCATCAGCAGCATCATATTAGTCATCATCAGCAGCATCAGCAGCATCGGCATTAACATCATCATCATGTTCAGCACCATCAACATCACCATCATCACCACCATCACCATCACCATCATCACCATCACCATCACCATCACCATCACCATCACCATCACCACCACCATCATCATCACCATCACCATCATCATCACCATCATCATCATCATCATCATCATCATCATCATCATTATCGCCGTCGTCGTCATCATCATCGTCATCATCATCACTGTCAACAACACCATCATCCACAGCACAATCGTCATCCTCATCCTCGTCACCCCAAACAAGATAGCAGACCCCCCGAGCTGGCTGGGGCACTGCCTGTCGCCGCGGCGGCTGCTGCCGCGCAGGAGGCTGGGTCTGCGCCTGCGGTGCCTGTGCACTAGCAGCTGCCCTGCGCTGCCCTGCGCTGCCTTCCGTCATCCTCCTTCTCCCTCCTCCTCCCTCCTCCTCCCTCCTCCCTCCTCCTCCTCCTCCTTCTCCTCCTCCTCCTCCTCCTCTTCCTCCTCCTCCTCAGACCTCCTCGTCCATCTTCCATTCTCCACGATCCTCCTCGACTTTCCTACTCCCCTTCTTACACCTCTTCCACCAACCTTCCTCAAGCATGACCCTCCACCTCTTCCTCGTTCCCGTCCCTTTGACATTCCTCCCTCCTCATCCTTTAATCAACCTCATACTCCTCAGGACATTTCCTCTCTCGTCGTCGGGCCTTTTTCCTCATCACCTCCTCCTCCTCCTCCTCCTCCTCCTCCTCCTCCTCCTCCCCCTCATCCTTATTGGCATCCTCGTCATCATCACCACCATCACCATCGCCATTGCCAGCACCTTCATTATCACTATCTTTTCCATCAGCAACATCATCATAGCCATCGTGGAGATAGCGTGATCCACCGCCGCTTTACTGTGGAAAATTCCCTCCCCTCTTCTTCCGGAACCCGAGGGTCCCCCTCCCTCCGAAAATCCTCCCCCCCGGCTCGAACCCCCCCCTCCCCCCCCTCACTTCCCCTGGCAAAAGCCACTTCCCCCCTAACCCCTCCCCCCCCCCCTCCGGAAAACCGAGGGGGGTCACTACCGGTTCGAGAACCCGCCCCCTCCAGAAAACTGGGGGGGCCACCGCCGGTTCGGACCCCCCCCCCCCACTCACCGCCGGCAAACAACTCCCGGGTCCCCACAACCGTCCTCACCGCTGTCCCCAGCACCACCGTCCCCACCACCACTGTCCCACTGTCCCCACTGTTCCCACCACTGTCCCCACTGTCCCCACCAGTGCCTCCACCACTGTCGCACTGTCCCCACTGTCCCCACCACTGTCCCCACCACGGTCCCACTCTCCCCACTGTCCTCAGTGACCCCACCACTGTCCCGGTCCCCACTGTTCCCGCCGCTGTCTCACTGTCCCCACTGTCCCCGCCGCTGTCCCACTGAGCTGTCCCACTGTTCCCACCACTGCCCTCACCACTGTACCACTGTCCCATTGTCCCACCACCGTCCCCACCACCGCCCTCACCACTGTCCCCACCAATACCGTCCCCACCACTGTCCCACTGTCCCCTCGCCACGCTTCCCACCATCACCGTCCCCACCACTGTCCCACTGCCCCCACCACTGTCCTAGTGTCCCCACCAGTGCCCCTGTCCCGAGGACCGGGAATCGTTTGCCGGCGGCGACGGGGGGTTTCTAACCGGTAGTGACCCCCCCGATTCCATGATGGACTAGGTGTCGTTCACGATCACATTGGGGTCCTCGAACTCAGGGGCAGGACAGCTGACGATGAACCGCCGACGGCGAGCGGTGCGGCATCAGCTGAGCCGGCGGCGACACCTCCCACGTCGATCTCCACGCTGTCAGATGCACCCCCCACGTCCGAAGCCCCCATGTCCACATCAGGAAACTCGGTAGTTGCATAGGGGTTGAGCCCATCCCGTGTGATTATAGCCGGTCGCATAAGGGGTGACCCGGACGGGGGTCCCTGTCGCGTCGTCAGGCTGAGACTCAAACATGAAGAGTCGTTGCATTGCTGCCCACACCCTGTAAGACTACATCTGGCTTGGGGGCATGTCGACCCAGTACCATTCTCGCCTGGCACCAGGGCGGCATGCCGGGAGTCCTTGGGGTGAAGGGAACACCCCTTCCTGACATCATTGGCAGCGATGATGCGGTCGGTGGGGCGCCTGCTCCTTGGCGTGCTGTCAGTGAAGCCCCCTGAGGAAGGCGGCCAGATGGGCCTAACTGGACTGAGGAGTCCGGCGATGGGGGAGCGCTGGAAGATCAAGAGCGAGAAGTGCGCAAGTTCCTCCTTGACCCATTCGATGCGCCAGTCGCCTTCCCAGGTCAGGACGCAGTGCTCCCACTCCCCATCCCAGCGGTCGCTGAGTCTATTCTGGAGGCGCTGCCCCCTTGCGACGGACCGCGGGTTATAATTGTGGATGGCGACGTCCAGAGCGCGCGCGGCCTTCCCGCGCAGTACGTTGCGCGCCTTGGGGGGGGGGGGTGCGCCGTCCTCGGGCTCGAATCCAGCCGTGAGCTCGATCTCGTAGATCTGGTATAACTTCCAGCCCTTGGCTTGAAACTCCAAGCGCCACCTCGGGGGCAGGGGCGAGGCGCCGGGAAAGCACCCGATGGGGCGACGCAGGGGCTGCGCGGGGGGGGGGTGCCAGAGGTGCGCGCGCATTTCCCGCGCGGCGCGCGCAGCGCATGCGCTGGGGGGGCCGTCGTCTGCAGCGACAGGCCTCAGGAAGTCTAATGAGTGGGGCGCAGGCGCGCCTGGCTCGCTGAGGGGGCCACCTTCTGGGATGCGCGAGAACTCAGGGCGCAAGGCAATGGAATCAGCCCGGGATGAGCTGGCAGCTGCCGCCGGCGTTGGGGGCTGATCCTGCCCAGCAAAGAGGGGCCCCGACAACGAGTCCTGGTGGCTCCACGCGGGCTCGATCCGCCGCATTTCTCGCAGCGAGGACGGACGGCGCCAATGCGCCCTTGCCCTGGCCGGCAGGGGGCACCCACCCAGCGGGGGGGAAATCGCGGGGGTAGCACGCAGGGGCAGCGCCCCAATCCCCGTGCGGGAAGTGCCACAGCTGACCTCCGCTCCATCGACGAGCCCATGGTGGGGTTTCAGCTATCCTGGGTACTGCTTGGCTACTCCGCCCTCCTGAAGATGGCCCCATGCCTTGCCGGGTCCGCCCCGACCCATGAGGTCGGGGGCGTCTCTGGCCCAGTTGTGGATGGCCCTTTTGTGCCTTTCATCTTCGACGTGCGCCTTGTCCTGAACGCAGGCGCTGTCGAGCTCGCAGTGCCACAGTCGCCCATGGTCCTCGGTCCTGGCCCACCTCATGCACGGAAACCGCTGGCATTGAAAGCGTGGCCTCTTCCCTGTGCTCGCGCAGGGGCCACGGGGGCCGGGGGCGAACGCTGCGGGCCACCGCTGAATTGGCGGGGCCACGGGGGGTAACGAATAGTTGCGCGATGGAAACAAGACGCGGCTAGCGGCTGGCCAGGGGGCTGAGCAGCCTTAGTGGAGCCGAAACGCGATCATCCGATCCCGCCCCGTCGCGATCGCTCCAGGGCCCGGGCCAGCTCCAGATTACCTGCGGCAGCGGAGAGGGAATCGGGGTCGAGCGGGGGAGGATCGGGGAGGGGGAACAGAGGCAAGGCCACATGCTTTGTGGCGTTGTGCCGGATGGTCCAGAGCTGGACCTGTTCGTGCCCAGCTGACCGGAGGGCCTCCGTCCAGAACGCACCGATGGTGGCCAGTCTGTCGCTCGCGGTGTTCAAGCGACGTCGCGCCGCCTGCTAGACCAATGATCACCTCCTCCGGACAAGAGGCTCTGATCCAAGGTCAATCTGCACAGCCTGGCGTAGCCTCTGATATCTGGCGGTTCCAGCCCCATACCTGACGGCAGCCAGGTTGTCGCCCTCTATCATGGTTGACCGTGCCGTTGGGCTCGTCATAGCTAGGGCGCTTAAGCCTGCCCTGTATTCAGCCGCCTCTGCCGTTTGTGCGCTGTCAGTCCCTGGTAGGGCAGCGATGCATGATGCGAGGCGGACTGGCGGTCCTCCGTCAGTGGAGTACTGCCACAGGGTGGCTCCTGCGCCAGCGACTCTATGCCGGCCTGGCAGCCTGGCGCCGCCGTCGAAGGTGACCTTCATGGGCCACTGCGATCTATCCTGGTCAGGGAAGGGGGAACGGGGGACGGTCGCCTCCGCGCATGCGTCGATGGGGCTGCTGGACTACAAGGTTTGCCGGTGCTGGCGGCAGGCGCGGCAGAAATGAGATCCCCATGGCGCGTTTGGGTGATCGCTGGTGGGCCTGGGGCTTGGGATCAATCCCCGTCCTGCCAGCGGCCAGCCTCCCACCGGCGCCTCGCACCTCACGTGGAGAAGGCCTGCGCTGGCAGGGGCTCCCCGGGTGCAGATGGGGAGCCGCATTACTTCACACGCGCACGCACACACGCACACACACACACACGCACACGCACGCACACACGCGCACACACGCACACACGCACAGTCATACTGGAAACGACATCCAAGTTTCGCCGTTTAGGGCGCGTCGCTGCGGCAATCTGGCGCGCGCAGACGTTCTGCGAGCTGCATGCCTTACTCACGCGCCGAGCCCCCCTTTTCCGGCCGTGGTCATAAACTCACTTTCGATCTCGTCAAAGCGGGTTCTCGCCACTGGCATTGAAAGTGGTGCCCGCCATCTGGAGCACGCCGACGCTGCAAGAGCGGCGGCGGCTACCACTCGATCCACGTTCTTCTTCACAAGATGGCTCCAGGACCCCGACGCCAACGTCTGAAGCCCCGGCTGCCACGTCGAAAACGCAGGGGGCGCGCTCAGCCTGGGCTTCTTCGCCGGCCGCGCTGGCGCCGCTCCGGAACTCTGCGGGATTTGCCCACGACTGGGTCGCCGCCGACTCCGAGAGCATGGCCTGCGCGCCCCCTGTAGCGGACGACTCGGCACCGTCGGTCATCTGCTTGAGTAGGATCGTTTTTGAAGTCTCGACATCGCTGGCTTAGGCGGCTACCGCATACTGAAGAGACCGCCTATAACTACGGAGTGAGAGGAACGCTGCAATGCTGACCACGACGACGCCCTACCTTAAACGCTGCTCACCCCTGAGGCCTTCCAACTCCGCCTCGTTCTTGATATCCTTAAGCTGCTCGTGCTCCTTGGCGACTTCGGCGTGGTGGATGATGTCCGCGCCGGGGCTTTCCTTGGTCGGCAACTTCGCCTGCTCACCAACAGCATTATCTAAATGTGAAGTTGCCAACCAGAAGCAGCGAATGAATTATACAAGACCGCAATCCGCATGACCTTTAGAATTTATCGACTTCGCACGATTGCTCAACCGCGCTGCCTATTTCTCCCTGTCTCTGTTGCCTAACTCCTCCTTGAACTGTGTAACCGTCGGCTTGCTAGGTAGCGTCAACTCTCTGGGCTGCCACCAGTACCTCATCAAGAAGCTGCGGTTGTGCTGGCCCTGCTGTTGTTAACGCTGCAATCATCGGTATCGTTCGCCGTGATCCCTGCAGTGGCTGCCCCTCGAACTGCAGCTGACACAGCCGTGCTGAGTTTCTTTCCGCACGCACCTGAATCCAGCATGGCTGGATGGGCGCCAAAACGTGACACAGTAATCCGAAACGCTGTGTATCGAATCTGTGCCGCTGCCTGGAAGGATACCTCCTCCCTTGAACTGGAAAATGAATGGCTAGCGACCCCTTCCCCCTCCCCCCCTCCCTTTCCCCCTCCTCCTCCTCCTCCTCCTCCTCCTCCTCCTCATGTTTCTTCTTCTTGTTATTATTATTCCTCTTCCTCTTCCTCTTCCTCTTCCTCTTCCTCCTCCTCCTCCTCCTCCTCCTCCTCCTCCTCCCTGCTCCCTCCTCCTCCTCCTCCTGCCCCCTCCTGCCCCCTCCTCCTCCTCCTCCTCCTCCTCCTCCTCCTCCTCCTCCTCCTCCTCGTCCTCGTCTTCGTCCTCGTCCTCGTCCTTGTCGTCGTCGTCGTCCTCTCCTCCTCCCTCCTCCTCTTCCCTCCTCCTCCTCCTCCTCCTCTTCCTCCTCCTGTTCCTCCTGCTCCTCCTCCTCCGCCTCCTCCTCCTCCTCCTCCTCCTCCTCCTCCCCGTGCTCTTCTCAAGCCACGTCGGCTCGAGTGGGCCCTCGCAGCGTCGTTTGGCCGTCGTCCAGGGACTTGTGGTGGTGCGCCGCTCCCTGCCGCTCGAGGCCCAGGTGCTCCTGGCAACGCCAGGTTGAATTCGTTCGCTTCCACCTTCGGGTGCATGCTGCAGCTTCTCGCTTTCCCAGTGGAGCGTGTTCATGGAATTGGGTTTCTTGGTGAGCGGGCTGCTGGGCGTGCAAGTGCTCGGTGTGATCATCGCGACCTACCGTTTGGGGCGCTTTTGCTCTTAACAATGCGGGCCTGGGCTCAATCCTACTGGATTGGCCTTTGTTCATGTGATTTTCGGGTGGGAGTCGGCCCAGTGTTATTGTTATGCGCCCGTGTCTTTTCGGGCACTGGTGGATCAGATGTGTTTGTCGCGATGTGGGCATTCTGCGTGTCATTCGCGCACTGGCCCTTCTTCGTTGTCGTGCTGGTGCAAGCGGTGTTATCCATCATGTACGCTCGCGTTTTGTCTACGCGACCTGTGTGGCGGTGTGGTGGTCACGGCTGGCGGTTTTGGGGTGCAGTACTTCGGCAAGGTGTTTCACGCTGTGTGAAATATAATTGTCTTCTCTAACTGGTGGTTGAAAGAAGCGTGACCTCGCCACATACCTTAGGAGTAACTATTGCTGGAAGTGCAATTCTATTGCGCACAGCGGGCGGCATTCACGCGGGCGTACTTCATCATTGTTATCCTCGCACGCGGCTTCCACATGTTCGTGGTGTTGTCGCGAAGCGGTCTGCCTAGAGCAGGGACCCCGCGCTGAGTATAATTAAACTTAACATGTCCTCCTCCTGCTCCTGCTCCTGCTCCTGCCCCTCCTCCACCTCGTCCTCCTTTTCCTTATCGTCCTCCTGCTCCCCCTCCTCCTCCTCCTCATCGTCATCATCATCATCATCATCATCATCATCAGCATCATCATCATCATCATCATCATCATCCTCATCATCATCATCATCCTCATCTTCCTCACCATCATCATCATCATCAGCATCAGCATCAGCATCATCATCATCACCGTCATCATCGTCATCATCGTCATCATCATCATAGTCATCACCCTCCTCCTCCTCCTCCTCCTCCTCCTCATCATCATCATCATCATCATTTTCCTCCTCCCCTTTTCCTGATCCTCCTCCTGTTCCTCCTCCTCCTCCTCCTGCCCCCTCCCCTTCCTCTTCCTCCTCCTCCTCCTCGTCCTCGTCTCTCCTCCTCCTCCTCCTCCTCCTCCTCCTCCTCCTCCTCTTCCTCATCCTCCAGCCCCGAGGGTGGGGGCCTGGCACCTGTTCTCATGGTGTCAGCGCCGCGCACTCCTCGGGGCACAGTGTCATTGTCAAGTGCGCGCGGCGGCTGGGGGCAGATAAACCGGCTTTCGTCATTCTTGCACCAGCCACAAGGCACTTTGCCCGTGGCAGCGACGCGTGAGCTGCGCCCGTGACGTGGAGATCGGTACCAGGCACGGGGAGTGTGCATTTGGTTGTGGGGTGGGGCCATGTGGTCCGTAAGTCCCTTGGGGCCTTGTGTCCGCTCACCCTGGGGTACAAACCCAGTTGCACATGCCATCCGATTCGGCAGGGGTGACGGTCGGGAAATACTGCGCGGTGACGCGGTGCACCGGCTGTCCCCCTAATTACGCACCGCGCCGTCTCGGTTGGGCAGCGGGTCGCTGAGCGACGAGGTATCTGCCTTTCCACTGACCGTCGGTGCTGGCGCCTGCGGGCCCCTTCCTCCTGTCTGGGAGGCCGAGGGTAACGGTTGAGCCTCGCTTGCCGTTCACTTCTTGGATCTATGACACTCATGACACTCCTCCTCCTCCCTCTTCTCCTGCTCCTAGTCCTGATCCTCCTCCTCCACGTCCCCCTCCCCCCTCCCTCCCTCCCTGCCTGCCTCCCACGGCACCTGCCGCGGGGCCGGCGAGCACGGCGGGTGGTGCTCCCGCAGCCGGGGGGAGTCGCTGCCGTCGAGGGTGCGCCGCGGCGCCCTCCCAGCCCCGTCAGGGGTGATGCGGCCACAGCAAAGGCGGAGATGATGGTGATGGCGATGGTGGTGGTGATGGCGCTGGTGATGGTGATGATGCTGGTGCTAGTGATGGTGATGATGGTGGTGCTGGTGACGATGCTGATGGTGAAGTGACATGTGATGGTGATCATGCTGATCAATGTCTGGTTACCACATTGCCACGGGTCGTGATGACGATGACGATGACTAATACGTAGCACCCCGCAATTGCGGATAAGAATAAGAGGGCGGCTGGAGCCTCGCAGCCCGCCGCCCGGCCGCGGGATACAAATTATCCAACGAGCTCGCGTACGCGCAGATTTCTTCGTTGAAGCAATGTGGGTGGGTCGCGGGGTGGGTCGCGGGTGGGTGGCGGGGGGTCGCGGGCCGGGTCGCGGGTGGGTGGCGGGTGGTTCGCAACGGGGGTAGCAGGTGGGTCGCGGGTGGGTCGCGGGTGGATCGCGGGCGCGTCGCGGGCCAGGTCGCGGGGGTGACGGCGAAAACACACAACAAAACAACAAATAGCACACACACACACATCACATAGCAAACAAAAGCCAACAACCAACAACCCACAACCAACACACGGCAAACATCAACAGCAGCCACAACAACACCAACACAAACACCAACACCAACACCAACACCTGCACCACCAACAACAACGACCACAACAACACCAACCCCAACGCCAACGCCAACAACAACAACAACAACAACAACAACATCAACAACAACAACCAGTTTAAGGCTGTACGCTCTTACTTGCCCGCGAGTCATTCAACACGTATACTCTACACCCTCGAAGCCCGCCCTCTTCGTCTTCGATCATACCCCTTTCGGGGGGATTATTTCTCTTTGCTGGGGCCGGCGGGCTTAGACGTACGGGCAAACCGGAACGGGCGGACAATCCTTCGGGGGCGTACATCTCTCTGCCCGCCATTGGAATTGGCGCGGGCCCTGCAAGAGGAGGAGGGGAAGAACGAGGGAGAGTGGGAGGAAGGGGAGGGGGAAGGACGAAGGAAGAGGGAAGATACCACGTTGTGAAGGCGTCCTTGGCGCGTGCGTGGTTCCTGAGCGCCGAAACGCAATTCCAGAATAATTTGTGAGGACGTCGCACGCGAGAGCGCAGTCCTGAGTACATTGTGAGGAAATCTCGGGCGGGAGCGGGGGCCCTGACTGAGTTGCGAGGAAGTCTCAAGCGGGAGCGCCGTTCCTGAGCAAATTGCACGGAAGTCTCAGGCGGGAGCGGGGGTCCTCACTAAATTGCGAGGAAGTCTCAGGCGGGAGCGCCGTTCCTGAGTCAATTGCGTGGAAATGTCAGGCAGGAGCGGGGGTCCTGAATAAAATTCGAAGAAGTCTCAGGCGGGAGCGCCGTTCCCACGTAAATTGCACGGAAGTCTCAGGCGGGAGCGGGGGTCTTGATTACATTGTCCTGCTCGCGGTGGTCGTGCTGGCGGTGGTCGTCCTGGTGGCTGGTCGTGGTCGTGCTGGCGGATGTGATGGCGGTATGCGCTGGTGGTTGTGATGGCGGCTCTGCTGCTGGTTCTGCTGGTGGTTATGCTGGCGATGACACACCGTCGCGCAAGCACAGTCTGGGAAACGCCCGGAGCGGGCACAACGAGATCCGCACCCCCGCGCCGCCCTTCGCGCAGCCCTGGCGGGGCCTCTGGCCATGGCCCCCACCGCCACGTACCAGTGGTACGCCTGCTGCCTATTCTCCGTGGTGGAGAATTTCCCAATCGCAATCTCGTCTGCCTCGACGATCGTGGTCCATCCACCAGGCCTCCCCCCCGAAGACCATGGCCTCCTGCTCCTTCAGAGCGGCTTCGCTCATTGCCAGACGCGCACAGTCCATGTATTGCCGCGCGGTCTTCTCGTTGATGTCGAGGGCGCGGATGATCTCGGTCTCGGCCCACCCCGTCGACAGTGCGCCGCTGGGCGGCCACCTGCAATGTCGGCGACAGGACGCCCCAGCCGCCCTGCGAGAAGATCGGGTTGTTCAGCGTGGCTGGGATCGCCTGTCGGCATTTGCCGCATCGATAGCAAGCTGTAGCGCGACTGATGGACACCCGCGCGTCGTCGTCAAGGGCCTTGAACTCCACCCCGCCTTGAATAATGAGGTCTCCGTATAAGGGATTATCTCTGATTCCCTTGCACGTGCAATGCTTCTTCCCGTCGCCCTCGCAACGCCCACGAGGTTGTCCAGCACGCCGTCGTCACTGAGCCGAGCGACCTGTTCGCGCGGCGATATCCTGAGCCAGTGTTTGAGTGGCAACGACAGGTCGCCCCGACTGCGCTTCAGGACCTGCCCGTAACATGGCGCGCACACACGCGGCGGGATGTAGAGATCACGGGCTTTCCCCCGCTGGGCTTTCTTTTCAGACTCCGTGGGTGGAGCGGCGAGCGTTGGCGGGAGCGACTTCGGGGCGTCCTGGGGGAGAAGTCCATGCTCTTCCAAGGCTACAGCGGCTCCAGACCACTTCAAGTGCAAACAATTGCGCAACATCAAAGTGAAGTATGAAGGGGCGACTTCCTGCACCTCCAACACTGTCAAACCTTGGTGGCGACCGACCGGGAAGCGCCAAACACCGCCGACCAGGAGGGGGGCAGGAGCAGCAGCAGACCCGACAGGAGCAGGGGGAGAGGGAACTCCATAGAAGGGTGGAAGGGAGGGAAGGGGGAGGGGCAGCAGCAGCACCACCACCATCCAGGCATAAACCCGATCGAACAATACCATGCAGACCACATGCGCGCGTCCGCCGCGCTCGCATGTCGAAGTCTGTCCAAAACTTCTGGTTTCGTGAAAAATTCGAGAGCGATCTTCACGAGCACAGGGATTTGGGTGTTGAAAACGAATGGATGTCGCAACCGCATTCTTTAATGAAAAACATGCGCGCGCACTTCCTCATCAACCCCCTAGGGAATCCCTTACGGAGGGAACCCTTTCCTCAGGACCCCTAAGGAATCACCAGGACCCCATAGGGGATCCGCAGGGATCCCTAGGGAACCCTCAGGGATGCCTAGGGAATCTTCAAATGAACCCCTATCGAGAATCCTCCAAAACCCCTTCGGGACTCCGTAGGACCCCCAGGGCATCCTCAGGAATCCCGAAGGAATCCGAATGAATCCCACAGAATCCCCAGGAACCCCTAGGGGATCCTCAGGAAACCTCAAAAAGCATCCCCAGGAGCCCCGAAGGCATCCTCGAGACCCCCTGGGGGGAGGAGGAGGGGGGGGAGGTCCACAGGACCCCTTAGGGGATCCTCGGGATCCCTGGGGAGCTCTCAAGAGCCCCATAAGGATTCCGCAAAGGAAAAACTCTGGAATCCTCCAGAACCCCCCAGGAATCCTTAGGAGACCCTTAGGGGATCCTTTGCAATCCCAAGGGGATCCTCCGGAATCCTGAGGAATCATGAGGAATCATGAGGAGTCCTGGGGATCCTGAAGAATGCTAAGGAATCCTGAGGAGTCCTGAGGGGCACCCTGAAGGGATCCTGAGGAATCATGGTGGATCCTGAGGAGTCCGTAGGCGTCCTAAGGAGACATGGTGGATCCTGGGAAATCCTGAACTGTCCTGAGGAATCCTTGGGGATCCTGAAGAATTCGAAGATATCCTGAAGAACCCTGGGGAGCCCAACGGAATCCTGAGAACCCCATGGGGAGATCCTGAAGAATCATTTGGGATCCCAAAGATTCCTCGGGGATCCTGAAGAATCCCGGGGACTCCGGAAGGAGCCAGAGGAATCCTGGAGGTTCCTGAAGAATCTTCGGGGGTCCCGCGGAATGGCTCCTGAGGAATCCCGAGGGACCTGGGGGGTCCGAAGGAATCCTTGGGGATCCTAAAGAATCCGGAGGAGTCCTGGGAAATCCAAAGGAATCCTGAGGGATTCGCGGAAATCCTGGGGAAACCTCTGCAAACGCGCCAGGAACGCCGACCCCTTCTCAGGCCCCGTGGGACACCTTGCGCTGCCGCCCCAGTGCCAGCCACTTCTCCGGCCCCGTGAGGCAAGTCCTCGGTTGTTGGAGCTCCGCTAACCCTTAAGGATAAGCGCTTGAGTTTTGAGAAAAGAAAAAGATCTCAACAACAAGCCAGGGCTGATGTCAACGCCTTACCGAACAACAACAACACCACCACCACCACCACCACCAACAACAACAACAACAACAACAATTACTAGCACGTGGGGACACTCCGTTCTCACCAGTGCCAGGGTTTTCATAGGAGGCGGGCAATACCCCCACTTTGTGGGGGGGCCGGTTCAAGCTCTACCAAATTTCCAAACGACTCTTCGCCACCACCCACACCCAGCTTCCCGCCCTATGACGTTCGGACACTTCACTTCGTGGCATGCGGACGACCGTGGCTACTATTCAGGGCCCCGCGGCCGACGACGACGGCGTGCGCGCGCGAAGAAAAAACGAATGTGTCCCGCATGGTATTATTTGACAGGGATGATGGCCCTGGCAGGTGCGCAACCGTTGTTGCAGAAGTTCGAAAAAGTTGCTCGCAAAAGCCCGTTTGACAGAAATGTTTAAAAAGTGTTGGGTTTCCTACGAATCCGCAAGAGCGCGCGGGATGAAATTTTGCCCTTTAAAAAAAAACATTGGTTTTTTGATGTTTTTATGTTAAAATCGTTACGAAAACTAAGGTTTTGAAAGGATTTCGTCTTGCGCGCGCGAATGTCCACTTTACCTTATTTTTTGCAAGGGATTCGTGAAGTTTGGTTATGTTAGAACAAGAAATGTTATTTTATATTGTTTTTTGCAAGGGAAAGCGGGGGGGAACAAAACAACCGGATCTGGATCACATCGTTTTGCCTGAGACTTCCTCACGAAAATGATGAAAATGTGGCTGCGGCCTAGGCGCGGCGGGGGGGCCGTGCACCAGGGGTCCCAACAATAATAATTCTTTAGAAGTAATAATGTTCAACAACAACAACAACAACCACAACCACAACCACAATCACAACCACAACCACCACCACAACAGCAACGACAACAAAAACATAAACCACAACAAGAGCAACCACTGCCACAACCAACATCCAACCACAACCACAACCAACAACAGCAACAGCAACAACAACGACAATCACAACCACGACCACGACCAAAACAACAACCACAACGACAACCACACCACAACGACAACAACAACCACAACCACAACGACAACCACAACAACAACCACAACCACGACGACAACGACAACAACAGCAACCACAAAAACAGCAACCACAACCACAATCAACGACAACCACAACCAACAACACCAACATCAACAACAACAACAACAACCACAACCACAACCAACAACCACAACCACACCCACAACCACAACGACGACCACACCACACCACAACGACAACCACAACCACAACCACAACCACAACGACAACCACTACAACAACAACAACAACAACAACAACAACAACAACGACAACAACAACAACCACAACAGGAGCAGCAGCAACAAGAGCAATAACAAAAACAATAACAATAGCAATAACAATATCAATCGCAATAGCAGTTCCAACAACAGCAGCAACAACACCATCACCAACACCAACACCAACACCAACAACACAACAACAATAACAACAACAACAACAACAACAACAACAACAACAAAAAAACACCACCACCACCACCACCACCAACAACAACAACAACAACACCTGCACCAGCAGCAGCAGCAACAACAATAATAACAACAACGCAAGGACACCCTCCGGGGACGGCCCGGCGAGGCCCCGGGAAGTGCGCTCGCCCGCGGGGCAAGCGCACACACCTGGGCCGGTGTTGCTGTTGTTGCCCTGGGGGGGGGAGAGGGCAACGCGCATCGCCATGTGGAATTCTGTTACAGTGTGTACCGAGTGTCCATGTGCCACGGAATCTGCGAGGACACCCCTAAATATGCCAACATGTTCTTGCTTGCGGATCCAATGTGGCCGCCGGCAAAGCGACCCCTTGGGGCTGTACATAATGGGGATTCCATGGGGGCGATCCCAGGGGGGGGTCCTGTAGGTTTCCTTATGGATCCCTTCAGACACCCATGGGAGCTCTATGGGTTCCTATGGGTTTCCTATAGGATGTCTATAGAACCCCATGGGGGCCCTATGGGTTCCTGTTTGGATCGCTACAGTGCCCCATTGGAGCCCTTTGGGTTCCTATGGGAATCTGTTGGGATCCCTACACCCCACAGGAGCCCCATGGGTTCCTATGGGGTCATGATGGGATCTCTACAATACCTCATGGGAGCCCTGTGCGTTCCTACAGGGTTCTGTTGGGATCCCAGGGGAACCCCGCGGGAGTCCTGTGAGTTCCTATGTGTCTGTTGGGATCCCAGAGGAACCCCAAAGGAACCCATAGGGCTCCTCTGTTGTTCCTCCGGGGATCCCTGCAAAACCCAATGGGATCCCTATGGGTTCCTATGGGGTTATGATCGGATCCCTACAAAAACGCATGGGAGCCTTATGGGTTCCTATGGGTCCCTATGGGGTTCCTACGGGGTTCGTGATGGGGTGCCGAAATGGGCGGGTGGACGCACGCGGACCCTGCCACTGGGGCCGTCGGTGGAGCTCCCTATGTGGCCACGATCCTCGTCAGGGTGTGCCAAAATGGGCTGGGGGATGCATGCGGACCTTGCCAGCGGGGCCTTCGGTGGAGCTCCCGAAGGGGCCACGATCCTCGTGAGGGGTGTGCCGAAATGGGTTGGGGGACGCATGAGGACCCTGCCACTGGGGCCTTCGGGAGAGCTCCCGAAGAGGCCACGATCCTCGTGAGGGGTGTGCCGAAATGGCCGGGAGGACGCATGCGGACCCTGCCACTGGGGCCTTCGGGAGAGCTCCCGAAGAGGCCACGATCCTCGTGAGGGGTATGCCGAAATGGGCGGGTGGACGCATGCGGACCCTGCCACTGGGGCCTTCGGTGGAGCTCCGTGAGGGCCACAATCCTCGTGAGGGGTGTGCCGAAATGGGCGGGGGGACACCTGCGGACCCTGCCGCTGGGGCCTTCGGGGGAGCTCCAGAAGGGGCCACAATCCTCGTGAGGGGTATGCCGAAACGGGCGGGTGGACGCATGCGGACCCTGCCACTGGGGCCTTCTGTGGAGCTTCCTATGTGGCCACGATCCTCGTGAGGGGTGTGCCGAAATGGGCGGGAGGACGCATGCGGACCCTGCCACTGGGGCCTTCGGTAGGCCGCGCCCGCCGACGGCAGTGAAGAGGCTCTGGAGGACCTCGGCCGCCAGCGCAACGTTGCCAGCCTGCTTCGGACGGCCGCGCCTTCCGCGGGGCTGGACGGTCGTCAGCTCCATGGCCCGAGGGGGGCGGAGGCCCGGGGCGGCGAAATGCGAGAGCAGGCAGGGATCCGGCCGGGTTGCCGAGGTCGGAAAAGCCTCGACACTCGACTCTCAGGCTTGAACCTCAGTCATAACATCGCTTGACGAAGCACAGCGCATACACACTTTTCATCCTCCTCCTCCCCCTCCACCCTCCTCCTCCCTCCTCCCTCCCTCCTCCTCCTCCTCCTCCTCCTCCTCCTCCTCCTCCTCCTCCTCCTCCTCCTCCCTTCTGCAACCCTCTTGCTCATACACAGCTCCTACCTGTCGCGCCACCAGACGTTTTTGCAGGGCGGGCTGGGCGCTTCGTCGGAGACTTGCTCACCGGCTGCGAGCTGGAAGCCTGTCATGCTCCAGCGATTCCACAGGTGGAGGGCGGCCGGTTCTCAAAACGGGGCTCCCGACCGTGCGACGCGCACGTCTGCCTCGAACATGTCCGGCAGCTGCACGGACGGGGGGCGGCTCCCTGTAAACGTACGATTGTCGCCGGGGCGCCGCGGGCACTCGTCTTCACTTCAAACATCAAGCGCATGCACGGCTGGAGGGCGATGCCTTTTCGAAGCGGGGCTCTCGCTCGAGACTCCTATCCCAAGTGGCGATCACGAGTGTAGAAGCGTGCAGCAGTTGCGCGGATGCAGGGCTGCTCCTTTTCAAGATGAGGCTCTCGCTTGGGACGTCGTTGGACCTCATTGACTAGAGAAATCTAGGCGTCTCGACAGCTGCACGGAAGCAAAACTGATCCTTCTGGAAGGCGGGACCGCCGCCGCCAGACATGCTGTTGAACTTCCTGGCCTGAACCTGTCAAGTTTCATTCCCCGCAGCACATCACTGGTGACCCTACCACACCGCGATTCAAAACGTCGCTCGGCAAGCAGGGAACACCGCACAAGCCGACCCTGCAGTAAGCAAACTCATGCTATGAGCCGGAGCCTGGACAACAAATTGGCAATGTAATTACTCTGCATGCATCTGTACATCCCCCGCGGCGCAACGATGAATGGCAGCGTCTCTCAAAACGGAGCTTCCGCCTGATTCGCGGGCACATGGGGCGCTCGTTTCTCAAGGGGAGAGCTCCACGCAATGCCAGATCATGTGCGGGGCTCATAGGGAGGGAGCCTGGGGCGGGAAGGTGCATTGCAGCATCGTTGATGCATGTTGGGTTTCCTCTGGCTCCCCCCACTCATCCCTCCTCATAGCTCCTCCTCCTCCTCCTTCTCCTCCTCCTCATGATCCTCATCCTCGACACCCCTGCCCTCCCTGTCGAGCTGACAGCGCCGGGCCCGCTGCTGCATGGCCGTGGCGTGTAGGAGTCCTCGGAGGGGTGTAGCGACCTCGGCGCCGTGGTCCTCCTCCTCCTCCTCCTCCTCCTCCTCCTCCTCCTTCTCTTCCTCATCCTCCTCCACCTCCTCCTCCTCCTCCTTTTCCTCCTCCTCCCACTCCTCACTCCTCACTCGAAACTCCTCACTCACTCCTCCTGATCACTCCTCGCTCCTGCTCCTCCTCACTCCTCCTCACTCCTGCTCCTCCTGTTCCTCCTCCTCCCGACGTCCCGTCCACCGTCCTTCGCGCCTGGCTCCCGGAGCCGAGGTCCCTGCCTCCTGCCTCGCGCTCGAGGCCTGTGCGACGTGTTCTACGCTTGGAACGGACCTTTGGCCCCTGTGCTACACAGTCGTCGCGTTGACCTAAGGAACCCTAGATAAGGAACGAGGCCCCTTTTTCCCGTAAGTTCAACTTCGACTTCCCAGGGAAAACCTCAGGCAAACCTCAGGCAAACTTTGCAACAATCAAGGCACACCGAGCCCCTCCCCAGCGAAAAGGGTTCCTTCTTCAGCGCCCCGACTGTATACCGGCTGGCCTGCCAGGGCGGACCACTCGATGAGCGTGAGGTGGCGTGGACCTCCTCCCGCCTCGGCGAGAGCCACGAGACACCCCGCGAGGGCGCCTCTGCGATGCTGGCACTCCATGTGCTCGCGTCTGGGCGGGGCGGGTGGTGGAGCTGGCTCGGGAGGAGGGCGCCGTAGAACGGATCCCGGATGCCCGTGGCCGACACGACATTTGTTTTTTGTTTCTCGCTTCAACCTCTGAAAGTTTCAACACCACTGGGGAGGCGACCCAGAGGTGAGGGTTTTGGTACAGCTGAGGGGGAGACCCCTCAGCAGACGCACGTTTGGCGCAAAAACACCAGCTCCTTGGACGGCATTGCGACCAGGGAGCTAGTCTCCGTCCCTCAAAGGGGGGAGGACAGCCGACACGACAACAGCACGAGCTGGTAAGAAGAGCGAGGTGGGCCCTCGAGCTGGTGGCAGAGTCCGAAGAGAAAGGCGCAAGGGACCAGCTAGAGACGCCCCTCCCCCGTGCCGCCAAGTCCACGCGCCTTGCGATGGCGGCTGCGGATTACTCAGAAGGGAAAAAAACACAGACACAATTGATCGTCGATTCCCCCGAAAATCTGGGAAAGTATGGGAAGTGGGGGGGAAGACGGAAACCCCAGAAATATGGGAAACTATGCGGAATCTGTTCATTTGTGTGCATTGATTTGTGTGTCCTGGGGCCCCCTTCAATTATGGCCGCCCCCACGAGTAATCGTCGATTCCCCAGAAAATCTGGGAAAATATGGGAAGTGGGGGGGGAAGACGAAAACCCCCAAAATATTGGAAAATATGGGGAATCTTGTTACATGTGTGTGTGTGTGTGTCTTTATTTGTGTCCTGGGGCCCCTTCGATCATGGCCGCCCCTCCTCGAGCCCGAGGGGCCCCGCACGCTGGCAGCGCCGCGGCCCGCCGGCGGACCCGGCCGCCGCGCTTCTGAGCTGCGGCCGGGGGCTGCTTCTCGCGCCGGCCGCAGCGGCGAGCGGCGTGGCGGCCACTCCTCCTCCTCCTCCTCCTCCTCCTCCTCCTCCTCCTCCTCCTCCTCCCGCATTCCTCTCGCTGCTCCTCCAATCCTCCTCCACCTCCTCCTCCTCCTCCTCCTCCTCATCCTCCTCCCATTTCCGTCGAGAGCCGAGGCCTCCAGAATTGGTTGCTCCTACTCGCTTCCCCTCGCTGCTCTCTTCTCGTGCCGGCCGCAGCGGCGAGCAGCTTGGCGGGACGTGTCCATCCAACCCACCACGCGCACTGGGGAGGTAGTTCTGAAGGGGCCCAAGGACACACAAATAAAGAGACACAAATAGAAGGATTCCCCTATTTTCCCACATTTCCTGGGTTTCTGCCTTCCCCCCACTTTCCATATGTTTCAATATTTTCTGATAAATCGACGATTCATTGTGTCTGTGTGTTTTTGTCCCTCCTGAGGCATGGTGGGACGTGTCCATCCAACCCATCACGCGCACTGGGGAGATAGTTCGGGCCTGTCCCCCTACAGGGGGAGTTTGGACGACAAATAAAACATACCCAACAAATGATCAAAAGATGCCTCAGAAATGCTCAGAAAACAGTCCCCAGACTATGTTTTACTATTTTTGAATATTCCCCCTGTAGAGGGACAGGCCCGACGTAAGGCTGGGGGTTGCTTCGCGCCAGACGCAGCGGCAAGCGGCATGGCGGGACGTGTCCATCCAACCCATCACGCGCACTGGGGAGATACAGGCGGCCTTGATTGGACAGGACACGCGAGAGGACACAAGACCCTTCCGAGGGCCATATCGCCATGGAAGTGCGAGAAGGCACGTGTCGCGAGGCACAGGACACAAGGGTACCCTTGAGCTAGCAGGGTCGACCTACTAATCCGGGCCGACTGTAGTTTGCTCACGTGGTGCTACCAGCGGTTGGCCCCAGGAGCCTCGTCGGAGCTTGCAAGGGGGGGACCCCGAAGGGCACGGAGCACCTCGCGAGGCTCAAAAACGGCCTCGACCCCCGGAGAGAGGGGCCAGATTCCTACTCTTCTTCCCCCTCCTCCTCCTCCTCCTCCGCCTCCTCCTCCTCCTCCTCCTCCTCCTCCTCCTCCTCCTCCTCCCGCCCTTCCTCTTCAGGCTCAGCATGATGTGACGGCCTCGGACGCCAGCGTTGCGGACTCGCGCGGAGCCTGCGCTCCCAGTTGCGCGCCAGCCTGGCCGGGGGGTCCCCCGAGAGGTCGCCGGCAGGGCCCCCTCGAGCCCCCCGGTGAGCCGGGAGAGGCCGCTCCTCGTCCCAGGGGCAGGCGCCCGGCGCAGGCCCGCGGTGGCATCGAGGTGTGCCCGTCTGGGGATCTGGGACGCCCGGGGATCCGCGGTGGCATCGAGGTGCGCCCGCCCGCGGTGGCAGGCCCGCGGTGGCATCGAGGTGTGCCCGTCTGGGGATCTGGTGGCATCGAGGTGGCACTCCGGGGATTTGGACGCCCGGAAAGGGCACGGAAACAATGGGCACAATGCCCAACAGCAAATGTCGTCCCGAACCAATAGAGGCCGCTGTTGGGCAGACGGCCTTCTGTCTCGAATGGACACAGGCCGCGGCGGCGCGGACGGCGAGCCCTGTCCAAAATGAACAGGAACTGTTGTTGGGCATTGTACCCAAAGTCTCAAAAATAGTAAAAAAACAGTCCCCAGACTATTTGTTTTGACTATTGTTGAGTATTCCCCCTGTAGAGGGACAGGCCCGACTTAATCCCAGGAGCAGGCGCCCGGCGCAAGCCCGTAGTGGCATCGAGGCGTGCCCGTCTGGCCCCCCACTCCGGGGAGGCCGACGGGCGCCTCGGTGGAGCAAGGGGCTGCGCCGTGCCCCAGGCAGATGCTCCCCGGCTCCTCGTGCTCCCTCCTCCTCCTCCTCCTCCTCCTCCTCCTCCTCCTCCTCCTCCTCCTCCCTTGCCCATCGCCCCCGCCCTCCTGTCCCACGGAGCTGCTGCTGCTGCTGCTGCTGCTGCTGCTCCTCCTCCTCCTCCTCCTCCTCCTCCTCCACCTCCTCCTCCTCCTCCTCCTCCTCCTCCTCCTCCTCCTCTGTTTGTTGAGCGCATGTTGTTCGGAGAGGGACAAGGAAAGCTGAGGGGACGACCAGCTGGCAGGCCACAAGCCACATCTCCAGGCATCATACGAACGTGAGCGAATGTAACGAACTGGCGACACTGTGTGCCAGGGCGCGTAGTAGAGACATAGAAATATAGAGGAACCTAGATTCACGAGCAGTGGTCCGAGACTCGAGGATCTTAACCACGGTGAGCAGTCGAATCGCACAAAATGCAACAACACCAGGACCTGATACACTATGCTCGAAGCCGCTGGCGGGAGCGAGCGAGGTCACAGGAAGAAGCAGCGGACAGGTGGGGCGGAGGAAAGAGGAGCAGGGCAGTTTTTCCCTCGTCCTCCCCAGTCTCCTCCTCCTCCTCCTCCCTACTGCTCTTCCTCCTCACTCCTGGTCCTGCTCAACAGCCCCTCCCTTCCACTCGAAAGGTGTAGGCTCCCGAGGCCATGATCCCACGACGTCGAGAAGACAAACTCACGCCGAGGCCAGCCGGCAGCGCCTGCCGTGCACCAGAGCAGATCGGTGGCGGCCCGTCTCCCCACGTACAGGGCCCGTCGCGAGGAAGCCCTCGATATACGTGCGGCTGCAGGAGGCACCGAAACGGTAAATACCGGGGCTCCAATGGCACCGAGGACCACCGAAATGTCAGGGAGACACAAGACTCGGGTACGGGGGACTCGGGTTGGCCTAACGGGGCCATAATGAAAATGACGAGGCCCAATCTGAAATTTGACGCGAGCTCCCGCTGCAAACATCCCACGAAAACGGGACCGTCAAAATCCAGGACGCGCTCGTCAAAAAACATTGGCAAACCTGAGTTCCGGCTTACTCGAGTCTTACGTTCCCCCGAAAATGGCACAGAGCGGTGCACACTGCGCTCGGCGGCACCAGGACGGCACTCTGCTGCGCAAAATGGCGGCCTTCGCCCCCAGAGCAGGAGCAGCACGCGCGGTGCAAGTGTGGGAGGCCGAGGCCACGCCCAAATCCGCAGACACCCGTCGACGGCGAAGCGCTGCTCATCTTTCGCAAGGGGAGAAGCCGCTGAGGGGGCGTCGGAATGTTGATCTCGCTCCTAAACTCCAGGATCTGGCGCCTGCGGGCGCGGGAGGAGCTGCGGCACGCCCGTCCGGCGCGCAAGGGAAGGATGGGGTGCTGGAGCGCGAGCTGGCGCACTTCTGAACCATGGATCCTTCTACAGCCATTCATCATTGTGCTCTCCTCGCCACCCGTCAATTTCTGGCGGCAAGACATTGCGCACGGCCCACCTCATTAACGTCAGCTTGCTTGCAGTCGTCGCTGGATTCTCACCACGCGAGAAGTGTGAGATGGTCACGCCCGCTGTACGCACCTCGTTTTCACAACGCCCGGCACAAATCTGCCGACCCCCGCTTGTCGGGGGTGCTATGAGGCGCGTGAGACACTTGGCTGTCCCCCTCCCCCTGTCCCCTGGGGTCCAAAATCCCATTAGAGGGGAAGGGAGGGGAAGCGGCCCGGAGCTGGCCTCAGGAGGGGGGTGGCGGGCCCAGGGGGACACGAGCTCGCCAGCGCACCCCCTGGAGCCTCCAGAATCCCCAGATCCTCACTCCGTGGCCTCAGATATGACCCAGATGCCATTTCAGCTGGGCTCAAGCTAGGCTCGAGCACGCCGAAGAGGCCTCAGAAATCTCAAAGACTGCCTCAAGATGGCCACAGAGGCCTCCCGAACGCCCCAAGAGGTATCCAAGAGAACTCCAGAAAGGGCCCAAGAGACACACATCACACCAACCCCTGAGGAAGACGTATATTTCCAACATATTCGCTTTCTTAGTGTCAGCAGCGTCCAAGACGGCCCCAGAGGCTCCCAGTATCGCTCCAAGACGGGCCGGCACGCTCCAAAAAGGAGCCCAATATGGCCCAAGGGGGCCTCGAGATGGCCCAAGAGAGGTATTTCGCACTGACGTGTAGAGCCCTCTGAACCCCCAGCGGGCGCTTGAGAGAGCCCTCATAGGCCCTCAAAGGTCTCCAAGAGGCTCAACAAAAAAACACAGAGGCCCCCAAACAATCCCAAGCAGCCCAGGACGCCCCCCAGACGGCCCCAAGACGGGGCCCTGAGGGTAAACCTGAAGAGATATTTCGAAACTCCCACCTCACTAAAGCACCAAAAGCCCAATCGCGATTTCCGAGGCACCCCCGAACAGGCCCTACGAACTCCCCATGATGCCCCACAAAGGCCCCCAAGAAGGCCCGACTCGCCCCCCCAAAGGCCACTATTCTCCTCCTCCTCCTCCTCCTCCTCTCCCAAGAAGTCCAGAATCCTCCTCCCCCTCCTCTCATGCGGCAGATATGAAAGGGGACGAACTCGACCTTCGAGACACCGAAAAAAGCCCAGCAGGAATTATTCAAATTGACACTTCCAATCCTCCCTAGAGAACACCCGAGACAGCCAGCGGCTGCCCACGAGACCACCAAGACGCCCCGAAGCGCGTCGAAGACGCGCTCAACACGCCCCCAGCATAGAATCCTACGAAACCCCACAATGCCTCACCTGGGCACGTACTCTCTCTTCTGGGTCGGCGGATGGCGTAGGTCTCTGGAATACTCCTGGCTGACAACTCGGCATTCGCCCAGTACTTCTCTGCAGCGCCGAATGATGAACGGTGAGCACCGAGTGTTGAATTGCACCCGTGCGCCAGAACACCCTTAACAGCACACGTAGTGAAACATCTCATGCTGTACCCTCTGCTGCACATGAAGGGGCCCTACGGGGGACCATGCGACCCAGCATACGGGAAGCCATACAAAATAGCAGAAGCGGGGACCGTAGGGGAAAACAGTTCGAAAGGCAGACTGAAAACCGCCCGGGATAACATACGAGAGACCACACGGGAGACCACACGGGAGACACTACGGGTGAACAGACGGGACACCATTACGGGAGGCAAGACGGGCGACCATACAAGAAGCAGCACGGGACGACGCGCGGGATACTACCCCGGATGCCGTACGGGAACACATATGGGCGAGCATGCGGGAGACCATGCGGGAGACCGCGCGGGAGACCGCGAACCACCGATCCCGAATCTGGAGGGGACTCACACCTAGCCTTCGAACAATTCTATGTTACCCTTGCAGACAAGCTGATGGGCGAATCGGCGCCGATGACATATGAGCTGCGGGCAAGGGTAGCGCTCAACTGGCAAGCGCACGGTGCATACCGCTTGTGAGGCCAAACTGTCGGCACCCGAAAAGAAGAGGAGGAGGAGGGGGGAGGGGAAAATGGGGGAAGGGGGTGTTGGGAGGGGGAGGAGGATAAAGATGAGGGTGAAGAGGACAACTGGCTGATCCACCAGGGTGTCGAACATAATTGCGAGGGCCCGCTGTCAAAATGCTGGGGGCAATAGTGGACGACAATAACAAACTGTGGTCATGGCGGCGATGTCGACGTGGACGACGGCGATCGTGGATAACAACATTGATGACGGCGGCGATGATGGCCAGAACATATTGGGGCGAAGAACTCGAAATTTCGGTTCATGCTCCCCCTCTCCGTCTTTAACGCCTCTTGGGCCGAATTGGGCGCCCCGGGGGCCGTCATGGAGCCTTGTTGGGCCGTCCCGGGGCCCCCCTGGGGGCCCCTTGGCCTTGACGCGGTGCTGTCGGAAACTCGAAAAGTGAGGACCACAAAAACATTGAATTTGCTGGGTGAAAAACTCAACCATATGCAACTGTGACTACCGCAGCTGTAGGTATCTGTTCGGTGGAGCTCTCTGTGGACCACGGAACGCTGTACTGGGTGGGCGAAATGCACGCGGGCTGCGACAGTGGGACCTTCGATGGAACTCAATATGGGGCCACAAAACGCTGTACTGGGTGGGCGAGACGCATGCGGACTGCGCCACTGGGGCTTTCGGTGGAGCTCCCTATGGGGCAACGAAACGCTGCACTGGGCCTGGGAGACGCACGCGGGCAGCGCCACTGGGGCCTTCGGTGGAGTTCTCTACGGGGCTACGAAACGCCGTGCTGGAAGTGGGCGACGCATGCGGGCTGCGCCACTGGAGCCTTCAATGGTTCTCCGTATGGGGCCACGAAGCGCTGCGCTGGGTGGGGGAAGCGCATGCGGGCTGCGCCACTGGAGCCTTCGGTGGAGCTCCCCATGGGGCCACGAAGCGCTGTACTCGGTGGGGGAGACGCATGCGGGCTGCGCCGCTGGGACCTCAAGTGGAGCTCCCTGTGGGGCCGCGGAACGCTGTACTGGGTGTGCGAGAGGTGGCGATGACGATGACGATGATGATGATGATGATGATGATGATGATGATGATGATGATGATGATGATGATGATGATGATGATCGTTTTCTCAGCGGGCCAATGATGGCACCCAGGACAATCGATGAACGGAGAGTCGTTGAGTGTCAGCAAATTACGCTTCAGCAGGTCAGCCACAGTCTTAAATGCATATAAATGCACGCGCACCGCTAGGGCCTCGGGCGCCAACGAGACCAAACCACCGCAACGGGTGGACGCCAAGGGGAGCAGCAGGCAGCAGCAGGGAGGGAGGACGAGGAGGGGACCGATCGATCGATCAAGGCAACAAAAAATCAGCTAAGCTTGCCACCAGAGAATTACAAGGGCGGCTGGTATGAACGACCCATTGCGGCAGCGGGGCGAGGAGTCTCGAACATGTCCCGACCTCGCGCTCGGGCAAATCAGAGAGGCCGAGGCGAGCCAACGAGGATGGCTCAGCCTAGTCGCATTCAGCTGAGCTGCGCTGGCCTCGTCGGCAGATGGGGCCGGCGCTCCGCGCAGGCGACCGCGGAGAGCAAGGCCGACGACCCACAGAACAAAGACACTGCAACGGTAAAACCCAAAGCAGCTGGAGCGGGCACCAAGGGGCTCACCTAATACGGCAACTGCTTTTCTTGGAGAAGAGAAATCAGAGACGACCGAATTCGGGGAGATCAGCAGCGGCACACCTGCGCACGCGATCGGCGGGAGGGGCGGCGGCGGGGCGGCCGCGGGGGGGCGCTCTCTATCACTGACTCTTGCAGCAGAGAGAGAGGCTGGGCGGACCTCCAAATCGCCGCAAGCTCCACTGGGGCGGCGGCGGCTGCGCAGGCAGAGAGAGGGGAGGACAGGAGGACAGAGGCGGCAGCCAAAACCGGAACACATGATGGAAGAGATGACGGCCATGCGCAGCTGCGTCCATCACGCGAAACAAACGACGCAGAGTCTGATCCTCCGCCAAAACACAGATTTCGGCTAACTGCCACTCGCAGAAGATATCATCGGCACGCCAGACAGAGAGGGCCACGGGGCGGCGGGCACAGGATATCGATGAAAGCTCGAGAGATGAAGGCCAATTGAATGAAACAAGTAGCAGACACTCCCTCTGAGCCAGCGGCGGCGGCAGAGAGCAACAAAGAGGCAGAGAGAGGCGCGCGCCGCGACGCCAACATAGGACGGCGCCGACGGGCCGACAGAACCGCGAACGCTGTCGAGGAACGGCGCCAACGCACCGAGAACAGAGCACCGACTGAGAACGAGTCCGCGACCCGATCAGGACGGAAAAGCGAAACAGCAGCGCAGAGCAGCTGCGCCCAGGAACTTACCCGAGAGAGTTCCGAACGTGTCGGGCGGCCGCTCGGATCGGGGGGCGCCGTAGCGCGAGCATGCGCAGCCGACCCTCCAAGACCTCATCAGGGGAGATCGTCGCCGACGCAAGACGCAAGCGAAGCTGCAGTGCGCATGCGCGGAACACTCGGCGAATGCACAGAGGACAATGTCACGCTCGGTGCCAGGGGCACGGCCGTCAACGCAGTAGAGGACAAGTAGCGGGGCGGAAAGGCCAAGAGGGAAGAGGGGGGGAGCCAAAGACGAGAGGAAGCCCAAGACTTTAGGGCAGTGCCGATAGTGGGAGATGTCGTCACTGCCTACGCGGCAGCCGAAGAGACAACCCCGAGGCTGAGCATGAAACAGAGCAGCCGCCCAGACTCCTCGACAGAGGATCCTTAAAACAGCGACCACGAGAAACGTCGAACCCGAATAACAGACGCGATCCATACGAATTTGGAGAGAAGGGAACCAGACCGCATGAGGAATGGGGAAAAGGAACCACTTCAGAACACCCCGAGAGACGTCACCGAGAACGTCACCAAGACGCTCAGCATCACGGAGGGCCTGGCACATCTGAGCTCGGGTGACAGATTCAGGGGCCTCTGGGCCAATCAGACGGGCGCGAGGAGCGATGCTGCAGAACACCCCATACATATAGACAAGAGTCTGCAAACCACCCGCCATGCAGCCGAAAAGGAATCACACTCCAAGACTCGTCACGAATGCCACGGGTGTCGTTCTGAAACTTGGTCCACGCAGAGGATCTCTGAACCGTGCGATGCATCGATGCCATGGCAAAATGTTGGATCGAGGCGCGCTGAGCATTACAGCCGGTACCGACGAGATTCCGCATCATGGGGCTGCCGAAGCTGCATCGAGGGCCAATGTGCAGAATCTGCAAGGGGTCGTCGGCGTATCCTGAGAGACTGAACCCAGGGGGACCTGTTGCGGCCAGCCACCTGCACGCCGGGCCCAGAGCCAGCCAGGGCGAAGAGCAGCATCGAAACGGGGCACCCTTGACGGATCCCACGTCCGACAAGGAAGCTAGCTAGGATCACGCCACCGAAGTGAACTGTAGCCACGTTGTCCTGGTAGAGGTTCAAAATATTACACGGACAAGGCAGGGGCCCCCATGCGTTGCAGGACAAGCAGGGACCACTCGATGATTCGGCTAGAGAAGGCAGCCTGAAAGTCCGCAAAGAGCTGAGCCGCATCATCGCGGCCTTCCAGGTGAGCCAGGAGCCCGTCCCCTTCGCAAGCGATCATGTTTTCCAGGATAGACAAACCAGGGACACCTCCAGTCTGAGACTCCAGGATGGTATGAGTACTAGCCAGGGTAAAAAGACTAGCGACTGCAGCCGCGATCAACTCGCAATCGGTACATCACATGGAGAGCGGGCGGGTCGAGGAAGGTTTCCTGGCAAGCACTGCGGAAGCACCAGTAGGGTGGCCCCCTTTCGCAAGAACAATCAACATGTCGTGAACGAAATCAGGAAGCGGGTCTTCAGGCAGCCATAGGTTAGGCCGTCGATCCCAGGCATCGGGCTACCCGGCTTCTTCACCAGGGCCCCGGAGCATCGGCATCCCAAACCCATTCCTGACTAGGGCAGGGAATGTCGTCGCGCTGAACACACTGGGACAGGGTAGGCCAGAGCGAACGACCCAGAGACTTGACAGCAAATGCAGCGCCCCAGTGACGAGCTAGCTCAGCGCCTGCGCGCATGTGCGCTACTTCATGCTCGGGAAGCTCCCCCGCCTGCTGTGGGGCTTCTTCCTCGCTGTCCAAAGCTGTCAAAAAAAAATTGCTCAGCGTGGCAACGTTGGCCCATGAGGATCAAGGAACGCGCCTGCGCCCAATCAAAGAAGCCGGCGATAAAGAAATTATCCTGCACAGCACGCGCGACAAGATTAGCAGCAGAAGCACGAAACCCTCTCCGGGCAGCGATGCACCGACGAGGATACTCATGAACCAATAGAATCTGCCAACCGAGAGCGCAATATCTTGCAACACTCAGCGTGGGTCTCGCGCATAGCCACCTTGGCCCGAGCTAACCGGAGACAGCTCGGGAATCGCACATCGAGCGCAGCGATCAGCCTGTCGGGATAATCGTTGAACTCAGGGGTCGAAGAGATCCAACCGGACATCGGAGGTGGGCCATCCGAGAAACGCAGCTTAGGGGCAATGGCGACCATCGCAAGGATACGATCTGAAGGGTTCTTGAGGTTCGTAGGCGCACCTATAACGGCCCCAGTCGCGACAGGGTCCACGAGCACAGCCGGGGGAATATCCACATACGCCCGATCAAGACGAGTCGTCGAGACAACCTTGGGGCCCAGACAAGCACGCCGAGCATCCTGCGGCTGATGGAGTTCAGTCCAAGTCCCGAAAGCTGCATTCCACTCACGAGCGAAGGCCGTGCCAGCACGAGAGAGAGAGCCCCATCTTCGAGATCGAATCGCGCCTCATCGCTGAAGACACAGTTGAACTCGCCAAGATGGGCGCGGGCAGCGACGGCGGCAGGGGGAAGAGCAGAGCGGATGCAAGAGAGACAGCGGCGGTAATAGCCAAGCCCTGCATCGACATTGGGTAGGTGAACTGCAACGATCCGCAAGAGACCAGCCACACCCCAACCAAGAACGCACGACGCCTTGCCAGGAAAGCGAATCTTCTGAGTGAAACCGCAGAACTGAGACGCCAGCTTATCCCGAACGCAAGCGAGGACGCCGTGACCAACGGCATTGCTAGTGTCGGGGTTGAAGAAGAACCTGTGGGGCGGGAACTCCTTCTGGGGAGAGACTGCATCGCCTTCGTGACCATGGGGATCTTGCGTGCAGCCGATCTGATTGCGACGAATGCGGGCAGAGTGCAACCTCCGCAGGCCCGATCCCTCGGGCTAGTAACGCTGGCAAACAACCCTCTGGCCTTCCGCGCGACGATCGACATCGACTTCTTGGGGGCGCAGGGGGGGCGACGTCGCGCCGAGTTCCCCTGGGTACTCGTCGACAAGGACTTCGCGCAGAAGGGAGGCCACCTCCTGCGATGGCCACCCAGCCTCCCCAGAGGCACTCGACTCCGAAGGAGAGGACGCGCTAAAGACCTAGCTGCCCCCATACCTTGGACGCAATCTCATCCGGCTTGCTCTCGATACCCATCTGCTCGAAGTGGCAGGCGAAGGCGATCGCGCGCGGCTGCGCGAACGCCGGCGAGGGCTTCTGAACGCAGTAAATCTTGAGCGCATTGCCTGTAGAATCATCAGAGATGAACACGGCGCCATCCCCGACCGAGGAGTCTACTTACGAGCCCGCGAGCTGCGGGGTCGACTTCACGACTGACTGGGGCCCCGAACGAATCCTGCCCATCACGGCTAGCTGCGTGTTTAGTCCCACCGCCCCTCAGAGGTTTACGACGCAAAATGCGAGGGCCCTTGGGGTAGTGAACTCGAATCCGCCAGGGCACTTCTTGCGGAACGCCTCGATAGGTCTCAGACGCTGCATCGCCCGACGGGAAGGCAATATTCACTCTCTCCGAAAAAATATGGGGGGTGACCTTTATCTGTTCCAGAATTCCGGCCCGAGCGCATGCCGTCAAAATTGCCGCCCCCGATTCAGCGAGGACTTCACGAGTGAACTCATCCCCGAAGCCCACCACAATCCCCTTGGAGAGCAGGTCCTGACCTAGCCTTCTTCGCCACATTGCCCTCGCTGCCATCGTCGTTGCTGAAACCAACGCCGCTGCTGACGCCGCCGCTGTTCGCCAACGACTTCAGAGCAGCCAGCGCCGCATCCGTCTCTGCTAGCTTCTTCATCTGCTGTTTCAAGCCTTCCTGCATCCACTTCATAGCCTCGACAATCCCTGCTACCTGCTCCGTCACCTTCGTGATCGAACTGATCAAAGCAGCCACATGGGCCGTCAGATCCGCGATCGCTTTCTCTGTCGAGGACGGCGCCGTTGCACTGCATAATACAACACTGGCTGAGAACGAGCGGGCGATCCGATCTGGTCGGCAGGAGAGGGGCGCAGAGCAGAGCAGCTGTGTCCACGATTCGAGCTGTCCCCTCAGCTGCGAAGAAGCTCGAAGCACCAGGGATTAGTGTATCGAGCCTGAAAAATGGCAACGGGTGATGATGATGCTGCTGCTGATGAGGAGGAGGATGCTGGGAAGAGGGAGGAGGGGGATGAGGCGGAGGAGAGGAGAGGAGAGGAGGAACGCGGGGCGCTGTCTCTTCAAAGCGAGGACCCAACACCACAAGATGGTTTTGAAAAACCCTTGGGGCATCACACACGTTTGCCTCTCGGGGCACTCGTCTGGGGCCCCGGGCGCCCACTGAAGCCTGAAGCCTGCCTGGGGCAGTCCTGGCACCTTCTTGGGGCCTCGCGGGAGCCTCTTGGGGCGAAGAACTCCGCATTTCGGTTCATGCTCACCCTCTTGAGCCCATCTTAGGGCCTTCTGGAAGGTTTCTTGGGCGTTCCCGGGGCCGTCATGGAGCCCTGTTGGGCCGTCCTGGGGCTCTCCTGGGGGCCCCTTGGCCCGTCCTGAGGCGGTGTTGAAAGCCCCTGGTGCCGTCGTGGACTACCGGAAACTCGAAAACTGGAGGACCCCAAACACATTGATAAATCCCTTGGGCAATAATAAATTATCCCAGTGCGACCCTACCTAGGAGTCGGAGCCCCTAGGAAAGCAGCATGAGTAGCAACGGTAAAGCTAAGCTAAAGTTAAGCTACAGCTAAGCTAACTCTAAGCTAAAACTAAACTGAAGCGAAGCTAAACGTAAGCTAAAGCTAAGCGAAACCTAAGTTAAAGCTAAGCTAAGCTAAGCTAAAGCTAAGCTAAATCTAAGCTACAGCTAAGCTAAAGCTAAGCTACAGCTAAACTAAAGCTAAGCTAAATCTGAGCTAAAGCTAAGCTAAATCTAAGCTGGAGCTAAGCTGAAGCTAAGCTAAAGCTAAGCTAAATCAAAGCTAAAGCTAAGCTGAAGTTAAAGTAAAGCTAAGCTGAAGCAGCTAACGCTAAGCTAAAGCTCAGCTGAAGCTAAGCTGAAGCTAAGCTAAAGCTAAGCTAAATCTCAGCTAAAGCTAAGCTAAATATCAGCTAAAGCTAAGCTAATCTACACTAAGTTAAGCTAAGCTACAGCTAAGCGAAGCTAAGATGAAGCTAAGCTGAGCTGAGCTGAGCTGAGCTAATATAAGCTAAGATGAGATGAGCAACGCTAAGCTAAGGGGACGTAACTGGGGGAAACGCGGGGCGGATACTGGGGGAACCGCCCGGGGCGGGGACCACTGCCCGGCCCTTCAAGCACACCGAGTAAGAACCCTTCTAGGCAGAGCCTAGGTAGGGAAGTATTGCCTCTTGGGGCACTCGTCTGGGGCCTCGGGCGTCCACTGAAGCCTGTCCTGGCGCCTTCTTGGGGCCTCCTGGGAGCCCCTTGGGGCGATACACTCGAAATTTCGGTTCATGCTCCCCTGGGGCTTGGGGTCGTCCCAGGTCGTCTTCAAGGTCGTTTTTCCCTACCTAGGCTCTGCCTAGAAGGGTTCCTACTCGGTGTGCTTAAAGGGCCGGGCAGTGGTCCCCGCCCCGGGCGGTTCCCCCAGTATCCGCCCCGCGGTTCCCCCAGGATCCCCCGCTTTGCCTAGCCTAGCTTAGCTTAGTTTAGCTTAGTTTAGCTTAGCTAGGCTTAGCTTAGCTTAGCTTAGCTTACCTTACCTTAGCTTAGCTTAGCGTAGCTTGGTTTAGCTTAGCTTAGCTTAGCATAGCTTACCTTACCTTAGCTTAGCGCAGCCCAGCATAGCGCAGCGCAGCATTAGCACATCATAGCATAGCATAACATAGCCATGCATAGCATAGCATAGCATAGCATAGCATAGTTCAGCATAGCATAGCATAGCATAGCGCATCATAGCATAGCATAGCATAGCATTGCTTATCATATCACAGCGCATCATATCGTAGCATAGCACAGCACAGCATAGCATAGCATAGCGCAGCATAGCATAGCATAACATAGCATAGCGCAGCACAGCAGATCTTATCATATCATAGCATAGCATAGCGCAGCATAGCATAGCATATCATAGCGAAGCATTGCATAGCATTGCATAGCATAGCGAAGCACAGCTTAGCTTACCTTAGTTTAGCTTAGCGCAGCGCAGCATAGCGCAGCGCAGCATTAGCACAGCATAGCATAGCATAGCGTAGCCAAGCCAAGCATAGCATAGCATGCAAAGCAAACGCAACACCAATGCGACATTGTAGATGCAAATGTAGATGTAGGTGTAGGTGTATATGTGGTTGTAGGTGTAGATGTAGATGTAGATGTAGATGTAGATGTAGGTGTAGATGTAGGTGTGGATGTGGATGCAGGTGTGAGTCTCGCTGTTGATGCTGATGTAGATGTAGATGCAGGTGTGGATGTTAATATAGCTGTCGGTGTAGATGTAGATGTTGCTTTCCTAGATGCTCCAACTCCTAGGTGGGGTCGCACTGGGATAATTAAAGTCTTTGGGCCGTCTTGGGCGCCCCTAGGACCGTCATGGAGCCCTGTTGGGCCGTCCCAGGGCCATCCTGGGGGCCCCTTGGCCCGTCTCGAAGCGGTGTTGGAAGCCTCTTGGGCCGTCTTCAGTTTTCTGAAACTCGGAAAATGGAGGACCCCTATACATGTCAATTAGCCTGGCGAAGCAAGCCCCCTTATAAGGCCACGAAGCGCTGTACCGGGCGGGAGAGACGCATGCGGGCTGCGACACTGCGGCCTTTGGCGGAGTTCCCTATGGGGTCACGAAACGCTGTACTGGGTGTGGGAGGCGCATGCGGGCTGCGCCTCTGGGAACTTCGGTGGAGCTCCGTATGGGGCCACGAAACGCTGCACTGGGTGGGGGAGACGCTTGCGGGCTGCCCCGCAGGAACCTTCGGTGCAGCTCCGTATGGGGCCACGGAACGCTGTACTGGGTGTGGGAGACGCATGCGGGCTGCGCAACTGGGTCCTTAGGTGGACCTCCCTGTGGGACCACAAAACGCTGTAATGGGTGGGGGAGACGCATGCGGGCCGCGCCCCTGGGACCGTCGGTGGAGCTCCCTACGGGGCCACGAATCGCTGTACTGGGTGGGGGGACGCATGCGGGCTGCGCCACTGGGACCGTCGGTGGAGCTCCCTATGGGACAACGACACGCTGTAATGGGTGGGGGAGACGCATGCGGGCTACGCCACAGGATCCTTCGGCGGAGCTCCCTGTGGGACCACAAAACGCTGTAATGGGTGGGGGAGACGCATGCGGACTGCGCCACTGGGACCTTCGAGGGAGCTCAATTTGGGGCCATGAAACGCTTTACCAGGTGTGGGAGACGCATGCGGACTGCGCAACTGGGACCTTCGGTTTAGCTCCCTATAGGGACACGAAACGCTGTACTGGGTGGGGGAGACGCATGCGGGCTGCGCAACTGGGACCTTCGGTGGAGCTCCCTGTGGGGCCACTAAACGCTGTACTGGGTGTGGGAGACGCATGCGGACTGCGCCACTAGGACCAGCGGTAAGGCTCCCCATAGGGCCACGAACCGCTGTGCTGGGTGTGGGAGCCGTATGCGGACTGCGCCACCAGGACCAGCGGTAGGGCTCCCCTGGGTGTGGGAGACGCATGCGGACTGCGCCACTGGAACCTTCGGTGGAGCTCCCTATAGGACCACGACACGCTGTACTGGGTGGGGGAGACGCATGCGGGCTACGCCACAGGATCCTTCGGCGGAGCTCCCTCTGGGACCACAAAACGCTGTAATGGGTGGGGGAAACGCATGCGGACTGCGCCACTGGGACCTTCGGTGGAGCTCGCTATGGGGTCACGAAACGCTGTACTGGGCGCTAGGGAGGAGGGAGGAGGGGGAGGAGGAGGAGGAGGAGGAGGAGGAGGAGGAGGAGGAGGAGGAGGAGGAGGAGGAGGAGGAGGAGGAGGAGAGGAGAGGAGAAGTGAGGAAGGAAGGAGACGCGGGGCGCTGTCTCTTCAAAAGGACGACCCAACACCACAGGATGGTTGGGCATAAAACCCTGGGAAATCATAGTCTCTCGGAGCGCTCGTCTGGGGCCTCGGGCGCCCACTCAGGCCTGCCCGGGGCCGTCCTGGCGCAGCCTGTAAGCCTTCGGAGGCCGCTCACAAGGCATCTTCGGCGCTCTCGGGGTGTATTGGACGCTTTGGGAGCGATCTTGAGCTCCCCTCCCCTCCCCTCCCCTCCCCTCCCCTCCCCTCCCCTCCCTCCCTCCCTCCCTCCCTCCCTCCCGGAGAGCGCCTCGGAGCGGGGGGGCACCGTCGTACAAGGGGCGGGGGACCGGCCCGGGGTCCTGGGGCCGGGATCTCCCCTACATGTATATATGCACGTGCCTGTGCACGTATATGCATTTACGGCACATGCATGTGCTTCGTCGTATTTGCGTGGGGCCCCCGACAGGGCCCGATGCCCGCAGGGCCCAGGGGGAGGGCCCAGGGGCAGGTCCGGGGCTCTCGCGGGACCCGATCCCCTGCAGGGCCCCCAGAGGGCCCCGGGGGAGGGCCCGGGGCCCTCGCGCGGCCCGGTGCGCGCGGGGCCGCCGGAGGGGCCCCGGGGGAGCTCCCAGGGGGCAGCCCAGGGCCCTCGCAGGGGCCGATGCGTGCCCAGGGGCCCAGAGGAGGGCCCAGGAGAGGGCTCCTCCTCCTTCTGCTCCTCCTCCTCCTCCTCCTCCTCCTCCTCCTGCTCCTCCTCCTCCTCCTCCTCCTCCTCCTCCTCCTCCTCAAGGTGGTGCATGGCCACTTTTTTGCTGCAGGAGCAGGAGATGGGAGCGGCTGGCAAGTATACGCAACTCGCCTCCCCAAGCGTGCTGGCACTTAGCATGTGCGGCGCCAGGCTGTCCTACGAGCGTGGCCAAAACGCCAGTCGGGGAGGACTGCTTCGGGCCTCGCCACGATTGCGTTGCTGCTTACTGTAGGTGGTGAGTGCATGATCCAAAATGCTGAGTGCCCCACCTGAACTGTAAATTGGAAATTTCCGTGGGCCGGAGTGGGCCCAAGACGATTTCACCATGGAAAAACATAGGATCTGCGGTGAATTGCATGTCTGCGTTGCGTGTTTTTGGAGAATGCAATGTTCGCGTACTCGACAACTTCAGAACTGCAAAACTCAAACTCTCTTGCAACAGAGATTCCGTGTGACAGGGTCAGTGTCTCCAGGCGTCCACCATACGATTCTCATGTTTTGATATTGGAGCCATGACTCGTATCACCATGTCTCAGTTTCCAAGTCTCAGGTCTGAGGTCTCAGGTATGAGTTACTAAGGATCAGGTCTCAGGTGTGAAGTATCACGTATCGGGTACCAGGTTTCAGGTCTCAGGCATCGGGTCTCAGGTACTGGGTATCAGGTCTCAGGTCTCAGATATGAGTTATGAGGGGTCAGGTCTCAGGTATCAAGTATCAGGTATCAGGTAGTAGATGTCAGGTCTCAGGCATCAAGTATCAGGTACCAGGTATGAAGTATCAGGTCTCTTGTCTCAAGTCTCAGGTCTGGGGTGGCAGTTATCGGGTCCAGGCGGCGGCAGATCTGCCAACATGTGGCTTCCAGGTGCGGGGCTTGCACGACAGCCTCGCCACCCAAGATTCACCAAACTCCCAAGGAGTCCATACGAACCCACAAACGCCTACATAAATCATGCCACTGCCATCGTCCTCCAACTCCTCGTCCGACTCCTCCGACTCCTCGTCCGACTCCTCCTTCCTCTGCCGCCATCTTCCACTCCTCCTCGTGCAGCTCACCCTCCTCAATCCTCCTTCCCTCCCTCCTCCACTATCTTCCTCCTCCTCCTCCTCCTCCTCCTCCTCCTCCTCCTCCGCCTCCTCCTCCTCCTCCTCCTCCTCCTCCTCCTCCTCCTCCTCCTCCTCCCCCTCACCCCTCCTCACTCCTCCCCCCCCGTTGCGCGCCTCTGCGCCTGGCCGGCGAAGGCCTTCCTCAGCCGCTGCTTGCACTCGTTGAAACCCACAGGCGTCGGGGCCGGGGCCTGCGCAGGCGAGGGCCGCTTTCGGGCAGGGCGAAAGGGGGGGATAGCAAAGGGGGGGCTTGAGCATCAGCTCACGCAGCCGATTTTCCCGGCGCCTCCCGGCGCCGGAGGGAGCCATGTATCGAGGAATGGGCCCCTCGGTGAGGCCGAAACCAGCTGCATGCAGCAAATGTCGTAACCCCCCCTTTCCCGATCCCCCACTTTCGTTCGGCCCGACACTTGGGTTAGGTCGGGGGAGGAAGAGGAGGACTAGGCTTAAGTCGGGCGTGTCCCCCATACAGGGGGATTTTTGACGACAAAATAAAACATATCCCCCAAAATACTCCAAACTGATAAAAAAATACTAAAAAAAAAAGTCCCAAGTCCATGTTTTGATTATTTTTGGATACTCCCCCTGTAGAGGGACAGGCCCGACTTAAGACTAGGCAGGAGCAGGAGCAGGAGCAGGAGCAGGAGGCAGGGGAGGAGGAAGACGAGGAGGGAGGCGAGGCGGAGGCGGAGGAGGCGGGAGGGAGACGATGCGGAGGAGGAGGCGGAGGAGGAGGCGGAGGAGGAGGAGGGAGAGGAGGCGGAGGGCCATGTGGGCTCGCGCGGTTGCTCCAGCCACGTGTTTTGGTACTGCTTTTGCTCATTGACGCTCTTGGACGCCCGGAATGGGTAAAACGAAGAGCCGATGAGAATCGCCCGGGAGAGGCAGCCATCTTCTCCGACATACCAAAACCGGGCAAGGAATGTGTGCGGCATGACGCCCCTCTTGCACCAACCGCGGCAACGCTCATGATGTCCAATACGAACCAGTGATGCAGCACGGAGTTTGAGTTGACAAGAAACATCGCTCCACGTCCCGAACGATCAGCGATATTCACAACCGGTAAAGTGGGGTGCACCACGGTTCCCCCAGGGAGGCTGTTTTCGCGGCGCGCGCCAGGGGCGGCGCCAGAGGCACCGCCAGGGGGCCCCAGCGCGGATCCAAGAAATCCGAGCGGAGCGTCAAAAGTGTATGTTTTTTTTTATGGCGTGTTTCTTCGAATGGGGGTGCACCACGGCTCCTCACCCCCCACCCTTGGGGGAACTTCTGACCCAGGTCAGTCCAGACCCGGGTCAGTCAAGCCTTGCAAGATCCTGCAAGATCCTGCAGGATCTTGCACCCATCTGGGTCAATGCGCGCCTGGCTCTGCAAGATCCTGCAAGATCTGACCCTGGCTGACCCCGGCTTGCATTGACCCCGTCCCTTGAGCCCCCGAACCCAGGGGGGCCGTTTTCGCCAGGAGGCACCCGCATTCCAAACCCACCAAGGAGTGGAGGAGGGGCTAGCCGTGAACTGGGAGGCTGATTTGCGAGACGCCCGCCGACAGTCGGCGGAGGAGGAGGAGGAGGAGGAGGAGGAGGAGGAGGAGGAGGAGGAGGAGGAGGAGGGGAGGAGGACAGGAGCAGGAGGAAGAGGAGGAGGAGGAGGGAGGAAGAGGAGGAGGAGGAGGAGGAGGCGGAGGAGGAGGACAGGAAGGAGCAGGAGCAGGAGGAGGAGGAGGAGGGAGGAGGGAGGAGGAGGAGGAGGAGGTGATGGGGGGAGGAAGGAGGAGGAAAAGGCGCGCCTGGCTCTCTGAGAAGCCCCGCTGCTCTCTGGGAGAGGCCTTCTCCTTCTCACTTTCTCCCGCTCCCCCCCCTTTCGCTGGCCGCCGAGACGAGAGGCGCTCTCGGGAAGCGCGCCGCTTTCCGGGAGGCCCGCGGAGGCAAGACAAGCCTGCGTCGCCCCCCTCCCCGGGAGGGAGGGAAGGAAGGGGGGAGGGGGGAGAGGGGGGGGGAGAGGGGGGGGGAGGGGGGGAGGGAAGGGGGGGGGGGGAGAGGGAGGGAGGGGAGGGGGGAGGGAGGGAGGGGGGGGCGGGGGAGGGAGTAGAGGGGGGGAGGGGGGAGGGGAGGAGGGGGGGGAGGGGAAAGAGGGGGGAGGGGAGGGAGGGAGGGAGAGATGGAGCACCCAACGGACTCGAGAGGGCAGGCCAGGCCCGGACGCCCCTCCTTGCCTGGGGAGCGGCGGCGCGGCGGCCGGTTTTGGGGGCCCCCTGCTCGGCCTCCGTGGGCCCCCCCACACACAACCACAACAACAACAACAACAACAACAACAACAATCATTTTACCCGAACGCTCAGTGTTCTCACCAGTGCCAGGGTTTTCATGCGACGCGAGACAATACCCCCACTTCGTGGGGGGGGCAGTTCAAGCTCTACCAAATATCCAAACGACTCTTCGCGACCACCCAAACCCAGCTTCCCGCCCTATGACGTTGGGACACTTCACTTCGTGGCGTGCGGACGACCGTGGCTACTACACTGGCGTGGGGTACACACCCACAGAACTTGGTCACTTATTCGGGGCGCGCGTGTGCCCAGCATCCTGCAATTGTGACATACAATACATGACACAGACAGACAGAGAGAGAGACAGAGAGCAGACAGAGAGAGAGACAGAGAGAGCGGAGTTGGTCACATTTTTGGGGCAAGTTCCTGAGATCGTCGTGTTTTTTGTTGGTCTTGCGCGCGCGAATGTCCACTTTACTTTTTTTTGCAAGGGAGTATTGAAATTTGATTATGTTAGAACAAGAAAAAGTAGCTCGCGCGAGCTCATGTAACATAAATGTTGAAAAACCATTGGTTTTGTGGGAGTCGGACAGCGCGCGCGGGATGAAATTTGGACATTTTTTTTTGAAAAACCATTGGGTTTTTGATGTTTTTATGTTGAAATCGTTACGAAACCTAAGGTTCTGGAAGGATTTCGTCTTGCGCGCGCGAATGTCCACTTTACCTTATTTTTTGCAAGGGATTATTGAAATTTGATTATGTTAGAACAAGAAAAAGTAGCTCGCGCGAGCTCATGTAACATAAATGTTGAAAAACCATTGGTTTTGTGGGATTCGGACAGCGCGCGCGGAAGGACATTTTGACAATTTTTTCTTAAAAAACCATTGGGTTTTTGATGTTTTTATGTTAAAATCGTTACGAAACCTAAGGTTTTGGAAGGATTTCGTCTTGCGCGCACGAATGTCCACTTTACCTTATTTTTTGCAAGGGATTCTTGCAATTTGATCAAGTAAGAACAAGAATTTTCATTTTATAGTGTTTTTTGCAAGGGAAAGCGGGGGGGAACAAAACAACCGGATCCGGACACATCCACTTTTCTGAAGCTTTCGCGAAAAAATGATGAAAATGTAGCTGCGGCCTAGGCGCGGCGCAGAGGTCGCGCACCAGGGGTCCCAACAATAATAATTCTTTAGAAGGAATAATATTCAACAACAACAACAACAACAACAACAACAACAACAACAACAACAACAACAACAACAACAACAACAACAACAATTACTAGCACGTGGGGACACTCCGTTCTCA
>CAUYUJ010015173.1:224220-276720 GCA_963575745.1 Prorocentrum cordatum
AGAGGAAAGGAGGGAGCGAGGAGGGAGGAGGAAGGGAGGGAGGAGGAGGAGGGAGGAGGGAGGAGGGAGGAGGGAGGAGGGAGGAGGAGGAGGAGAGGCGGAGGCGGAGGAGAGGAGGAGGAGGAGGCGGGAGGAGGAGGCGGAGGAGGAGGAGAGGCGGAGAGGAGGAGGAGGAGGAGGCCTGTGCGGTACGGCTCCGCTCGCTCTTGCTGATGTTCGGCCTGAAGGTGCATCCCACCTGGCTGGCCCCCGCCCCGGGTCTTGCACGGGAGGGAGAGGCAACGCCGGCGAGGGGAGGAGCGGCAGCAGGAGGGGAGAGGCAAGGAGGGGGCGGCGGAGCTGCTGGTCCACAAGACCTGCCAGTCGACAGCGACGCGCTGGCACGCCCACTGTCCCACGCTGCTGCCCACCACGAGCCTCGAGAGATCGCGCGCGGAGCGGGAGGAGGAGGAGGAGCAGGAGGAAGAGACCCCTGGGAGATCTCCTCTCGAACTCCCCTACGAGGAGGGTGTGTGGGAGATGGGGGGAGGGAGCGGGGTCAAAGGGGAGGGGGAGCGGGAGAGGAAGCGGGATGAGGGGCGAGGGAAGGAAGAGGGAGTGGGAGGTTTGTTCACTCGGCGGTAAAAAAGTATATGGGCCAGCCCCAGCGCCTGCAAGAGCCATGCCTGCAGGCCAGCAGTAGGGTAAATGCACCAACAATCACATCGACGCAGCCTCGAACACCTGGAGACAAAATGGCGACTATCTCGGTTCATGTTGACCGTTTACTCCAAATCGCTCCGTTGCCGTCACCAAACCTGCATGACATTAGCATGACGTCCAGGGGGACCTCTTCGCTCCGCCTCGACAACTTCGTTGGCGTTCACGGCTGCCGAATTGAAAGCATAAGCTTCGGCAACATCTGCCTCGAACTCGTGAGCACCAACGAACTTCCTGATGGGAACCTTGATGTACATGACTGTGCACGTGGTAACTTCGGCAATGGTCTTCGTGGTGTGCACAACTCTCGGCATCACGGGTGCAATTCACGTTGGCCGCAACATCATCCACAAGTTGCTCCTGATGCATCGCTGGGCGAAGGGCCCCAAATGCCGCCATCCAGGCACCAAGACGGTACTTGTGCCCCGCGACAAATAGACTGTCACGCAACGCCAGCTCCCAGAGCACGAGTCGAAGGGAAGCCCCTTCCCTTTGATCCCTCCCCCGCCGGGAGGGGGGGGGGGGTGTCGACCCCCCCCCCGGGTCAGATACGACGCCCCCCCCTGGGACTCCTCTTCCCCTGGGCTCCAGCCAAGCAGACCTTGAGCAACCTCGTAATTGAGTCGAAGGGAAGCCCCTTCCCTTTGATCCCTCCCCCGCCGGGAGGGGGGGGGGGTGTCGACCCCCCCCCCGGGTCAGATACGACGCCCCCCCCTGGGACTCCTCTTCCCCTGGGCTCCAGCCAAGCCGACCTTGAGCAACCTCGTAATTGAGCCGAAGGGAAGCCCCTTCCTTGATCCCTCCCCCGCGGGAGGGCGAGGGGGGGGGGTCGACCCCCCCCCCCGGGTCAGATACGTACGACGCCCCCCATGGGACTCCTCTTCCTATGGGCTCCAGCAAGCAGACTTGTAGCAACGCCCTGCGGCTCCAGCACGCCGACCTTGAGCAACCTCGTAATTGAGTCGAAGGGAAAGCCCTTCCTCCGTGATCTCCCCGCCGGGAGGGGGGAGAGGGGGTTGTCACCCCCCCCCCCGGGGTCAGATACGACGCCCCCCCCTGGGGAATCCTCTTCCCCTGGCTCCAGCCAAGCAGCGAAGTTGAGCACCGTAGTAATTGAGTCGAAGGGAAGCCCCTTCCCTTTGACCCTCCCCCGACGGGAGGGGGTGATGGTGGGGGGGGGGGGGGGTCGGCCCCCCCCAGGGTTCAGATACGACGCCCCCCCCTGGGACTCCTCTTCCCCTGGGCTCCAGCCAAGCCGACCTTGAGCAACCTCGTAATTGAGTCGAAGGGAAGCCCCTTCCCTTTGATCCCTCCCCCGCCGGGAGGGGGGAGGGGGGTGTCGACCCCCCCCCCCGGGTCAGATACGACGCCACCCCATGGGACTCCCTTCCCCGGGGCTCCAGCAAAGCCGACTTGAGCAACCCTCGTAATTGAGTCGAAGGGAAGCTCCTTCCGTTGATCCCTCCACCGCCGGGAGGGGGGGGGGGGTCGACCCCCCCCGGGTCAGATACGACGCCCCCCCATGGGACTCCTCTTCCCCTGGGCTCCAGCCAAGCCGACCTTGAGCAACCTCGTAATTGAGTCGAAGGGAAGCCCCTTCCCTTTCCGCCGACCCTGTCGGCGTGTGTGAGGGGCTTTTCCGTTCGAGCCGTCATCTCCGGTGGTCGAACCCCCCCCCCGGGTCAGATACGACTCCCCCCCCCGGTACTCCTCTTACCCCTGGCTCCAGCCAAGCCGACCTTGAGCATACCTCGTAATTGATCGAAGGGAAGCCCCATCCCTTGTGATCCCTCCCCCGCCTGGGAGGGGGGGGGGGAGTAGCGCCCCCCCCCCCGGGTCAGACAGACGCCCCCCCCTGGGACTCCTCTTCCCCTGGGCTCCAGCCAAGCCGACCTTGAGCAACCTCGTAATCTCTTGCTGCGCATTGCGAACAGGGTCGGCGGCACCGGCCGTCAGGCCTTCGCAATAGACTGTCACGCAACGCCAGCTCCCAGAGCACGACATGCTGTGACGGCTCGCCCACTGTGTATTGATAGCAGAGGCGCGAGCGCCACAGTAAGGGAAACACGTCATTCGATAGCTTTTCCCTGCGTCCCAGAATAGTCATCTGCATTCTAGACCTCCAATGCATCGGCTACATCATCAGCCTGGACCTCCGCCTCGAAAACTGATATGGTGTTCACGGGGAGGGGGGGTGAGTGAGAGAGGGAGGGATAGAGGGGAGGGATACCATAGGGAGGCGGAGCAGGAACACAGCAACAAGAGGGAAGGAAGAGCAAGGACGTTAGTCGGTACTAGAGAAAGATACTGGACACTTCTGCAACAAAAAGACACTCTGTCCTCTAAACACCTTCGCGCAAGGCACGCTTAATGAGAGGAACATGTCGCAGGATGGAGGAGGACAGAGGACGAGGATGAGAAGTGAGGAGATGACGGGCATGAGGACGAAGAGGGAATGTTTGAAGCCGAGAAGGAGAAAAAACGAAAGGTGACAGACGAAGAATGCGGGATGGAGGAGGAGGGGGACGAGGAGGAGGAGGAGGAGGAGGAGGAGGAGGAGGAGAACGACACTACGAGCCCAGCTCAGATTATGACGAACGTTAAAAGGACGATTAGAGGACGATTAACAACCAAACTACAAATCTCACCGATGAGCAGCTGGCGATTGACAGGGAGCTTCCCCTGTCGGCGCTCTGTGCGCCTAGAAGGGCTGACGTGCACATTGACACGGCCCGCACCAAGGGGCAAGGAACGGGGGTCTTCAGCCCACCGCAGCCAGCACGCTGGGCCAACACGCTTGCCACCTACATTCCGTTTTCCGAGCTGCGTCCGCCCCGTAGGGCTCAGATCACGACACCATCGTGCCGCCCCAAGCCACCCGAGGGGGCGCCACTCCCAACGGGCGACTCCGCACCCCCACGCACGCCAGGGCGGGGCACCCTGGCCGTGGGAGGGACGGGTGCGGGGTCCACCAATGAGCCCCCCGCAGACGAACGTTAAGAGGAGGAGGAGGAGGAGCAGAATGAGGAGGAAGAGGAGACGGAGGAGGGAAAGGCGACGAGCAAACGGGCTCGGCAACCGCGCACGGGCAAGGGAGAAAAGAGAGAGAGAGAGAGAGAGAGAGAAAGAGAGAAACAAAAGAAGACAGAAAGAGAGAGAGAGAGAGAGACAAAAAAAGAAAGAGGGAACGAGAGAGAGAAACACATAAAGAGAGAAACAAAGCAAGAGAGAGAGAGAGAGAGAGCGAGATTGCAGAGCGGCGCGCAGCAGAGTCTGCGGCTCGGCCACCATCTCCCTGGAGTCGCGCCGCTGGCTCCACTCCGCCGCCACCGCCTGCCGTCGGCAGTGGACGAGAGGGGAAGGCTCTATCCCCCCTGCGATGTCCTCCAACCTCCTCCGCCTAATGCTCCTCCTCCTCCTCGTCCCCCTCCTCCTCCTCCTCCTCCTCCCCCTCCTACTCCTCCTCCTCCTCCTCCTCCTCCTCCTCCTCCTCTCCTCCTCCTCCTCCTCCTCCTCCCCTCCTCCTCCTCCTCCTCCTCCCGCCTCCTCTCCTCCTCCTCCCTCCCCCTCCCCCTCCGCCTCTCCTCCTCCTCCTCCTCCTCTCCTCCTCCTCCTCCTCCTCCTCCTCCTCCTCCTCCTCTTCCTCCTCCTCCCTATTCAGTACCCGCTGCGACTGCTATGGCTGCTTCGTGAATCGTATGGGCAGCCCCGAGTAGTCACATCATATGGATGCTGGAGCATACCCACACGTGCGCAACAAAGGGTATTGGCTGGGTGCACGCGCGCTACCACATTGCTTACCAGACTTACGTATCGGGCCATAGCACGTGTGCACGGCAAGCATCAGGACGTCATGCCCCGCACGCTCATAGACGACAGCGCGTTTCAATGGACTGCCCCCCACATCAGTGACGCCGCCAACATGCATGTAGCGGCGCACGTGTTGGCGCAACATGTCAGGAAACTTGGCACGACCATCAAACCAGAGAAGTCTGGACGGCTCGCCAACACCAGGAAAGCGACATATGGGACTCAAAAGCAAGGCCGATCGACGCCGGCTCGCTGCGAGCGCGAGAAAATGTGCTCGAGATCTCGAACACGATATGCCAAGAGTTCGCACGGTTCGCAAACAAGCAATCCCTCGGATGTCGAAGCTTCGAAATCGGTTGCCAAAATTACACATTGAAGGGGCCCTGGGACACACAAATCAATAGACACAAATACCAGGATTCCCCCATATTTTCAAATATGTTCTGGGTGTTTGTCTTCCCCCCCACTTCCCCTAGTTTCCCATCCTTTCTGGCGGATCGACGATTAATTGTGTCTATGTGTTTCCCCCCCTGAATTACGCAGGACATATGCTGCTCCGTGGAGCGGGAACGACGGTCGCCGCCTTATGGCGCACCGACGTGCTCCCATCAGTCGGCGGCGGAGTGGCCGTGACTGGTGCGTCTCCCACAAGAGCTCGCCAGCACAAGGCAGTTTCCAGGAGGGAACAAACACACAGGCACAATGAATCGTCGATCCCCCAGGAAGTATGGGAAAATATGGGAAGTGGGGGAAAAGGAAAACCCAAAACATAACATAATTTAGCCTGACGAAGGACCCAACCAGATGCAGGTGTGAGTACAGCAATTGTGATTCACTTCCCTATGAGGCAACGAACCGTGCTTGGGGTGTGCCGAAATGAGTGGCGTGGTACACGACGCGAACGAAAACGATTGATCTGAGTACGTAGGGAGACTGAGCGCGGGTGAATATGAGCGCGAGCGCGTCTGACTGTGAATGAACATGCGTGCGAGCGAGTCTACGTGCATGAATGCGAGTATGACAAAGCATGGTGTAATTTTATATGTATGTCCATAGTTTGAGAATGAGTGCCTCTGAGTACTCGTGACGCTGGGCATGGCCGCCGCAGGGAGCTTCCCCAGGACTCCCCGACGGCATCGCCCGCGCGCCGCGACGCCAATGTCGGCGCGCCCCCCCGCGAGGATCGCGCCCGGTTCCTCCCTTTTTTTACTCCCTCTCTGCCCGCGCACTCAAAAGTCCAAGGCTGCGGGCGCAGCGCAGAGCGGAGCCCCCGCGACGCGCGCAGGTCGCCCCGGAAGGGTCCAAGCGACGCGCGCGGGTCGCCCGCTGCGCGGAGCAAAGAGAGCTAGCTGGCTGCCTGATAGCGGGCAAGGCTCTTGCCGCTGGGCAGAGCGACGACGGGCGAGCGAGGCGCGGAACTGCGACGGCCTCCGACGGAGGTCGACGGAGGTGTACTGGGTGGGGGAGACGCATGCGGACTGCGCCACGGGGACCTTCGGTGGAGCTCCCTATGGGGCCACGAAGCGCTGTACTGGGTGGGGGAACCGCATGCGGGCTGCGCCACGGGGACCTTCGGTGGCGCTCCCTATGGGGCCACGAAGCGCTGTACTGGGTGAGGGAGACGCATGCGGACTGCGCCACGGGGACCTTCAGTGGCGCTCCTTATGGGGCCACGAAGCGCTGTACTGGGTGAGGGAGACGCATGCGGACTGCGCCACGGGGACCTTCGGTGGAGCCCCTATGGGGCCACGAAGCGCTGTACTGCGTGGGGGAGACGCATGCGGACTGCGCCACGGGGACCTTCGGTGGCGCTCCCTATGGGGCCACGAAGCGCTGTACTGGGTGGGGGGACCGCATGCGGGCTGCGCCACGGGGACCTTCGGTGGCGCTCCCTATGGGGCCACGAAGCGCTGTACTGGGTGAGGGAGACGCATGCGGACTGCGCCACGGGGACCTCCGGTGGGGTTCCATATGGGGCCACGAAACGTTGTATTGGGTGAGGGAGACGCATGCGGACTGCGTCACGGGGACCTTCGGTGGAACCCCTATGTGGCCACGAAACGCTGTACTGGGTGGGGGAGACGCATGCGGGCTGCGCCACGGGGACCTTCGGTGGCGCTCCTTATGGGGCCACGAAACGCCGTACTGGGCGAGGGAGACGCATGCGGACTGCGCCACGGGGACCTTCGGTGGAGCCCCTATGGGGCCACGAAGCGCTGTACTGCGTGGGGGAGACGCATGCGGACTGCGCCACGGGGACCTTCGGTGGCGCTCCCTATGGGGCCACGAAGCGCTGTACTGGGTAAGGGAGACGCATGCGGACTGCGCCACGGGCACCTTCAGTGGGGCTCCATATGGGACCACGAAACGCTGTACTGGGTGGGGGAGACGCATGCGGACTGCGCCACGGGGGCCTTCCCGTGGGACCACGAAACGCTGTACTGGGGGGGGATGATGATGTTGATGATGTTGATGACGACGATGATGACGATGATGACGATGATGACGATGACGATGATGACGATGACGATGATGATGATGATGATGGTGACGATGATGACGATGACGATGACGATGATGATGATGATTTTTTAAACAGAATCGGGGCTCAAGGGGAGGGGTAACTTGGGGTCAGCACTGGAGCCCTCTGCCCGCTGCGAGAGCGGATGTGCACCACGGAGCACTACGCACACCGTGCACGGGGCAGCAGTTGCCCAGCACAGGTGCGATCTGCGGGGCGCGCCGCCGCAGACCCTGACGCTAAAGAGACCCAAACACAGAAGAGGACGAGCAGAGAAGGCGGAGGGACGGAGGGCGGCGGGGCACACGAGGCGGAAAAAGAAGAAACAGTGGCTGCGGGGCAAGCCTTTCTCAGAGCTCGGCGGAACATCGTGAGCCAACTCACCACGTCACCGCTGAGCTGAAATCAATACCGCGATAAACTCAGTACAATCATCTGGAACTCATGCCGCCAGGTTCGATTCCATCCATTCGGTCCATTCCTGCAGCTCCTCCTCCATGTAGCCCGCGGGTGCCGAGCCGCGCAGATGACGGCCTCCGCATTGGCGTAGCCCGTCGATCAGGCCGAAGCGTCGGTCGCCGAGGTTCTGGATGCCCAGCACGATCTTCATCTGGTCCTCCTGGGCCGTCTTCTGGAGACGGCAGACGCGCACGAGCTGCTCCACGTCCTCTGCCTTCTCGCACTTGTTGATGTCGTCGGACAGCGTCTTGATCTTCTTCAGGTTGTCGCCGCCGCATGCGTCGATCGTCGCTGCCGTCTCGATCAGAGCCGCGAACAGCAGCGCGCGCGGGGGGGCCGAGAGGCTCGGTCATCGGGTTATTATCCTTCTCTTTGCGGTACTCGTCGACGCGCAGGACGAAGAGCTCCTGCTCCCCCTGCATCTTGGACACCAGCTTGTGGTTCTTCGGGAAGATGAACGTGTCTAGCAAGATGCCCTCGATCATGCGTACCTTCTGCGTGTTGCTCAGCGTCTGCTTGAGTACGAGTAGCAGTAGTTATCGGAGTCCCTTGTCCTTGACTTGAATCACCTTCTCTGGCTTGTCGCCCTTGTTGCGTCTCTTGCCGCCTCGCCGTGTCGCCTTCGGAGCACCTGGGGGGACTCCTCGCTTGTCGCGTACTGCGGCTCCGCCACCAATCCCAGACGGAGGCGAGGATGCCAGCGGGCGCCAGGCTGGCCTCATCAGAAGCCGAAGAGGAAACGGCCGCGCGTGGACGAGGCGGGGCACGGGTTGAAGCAGCTCGCGTAGATGAAGGTGCTGGGCGAGCGCCCAGCGTGGGCCGAGCTGACGCTTGTCGAAGTTCGCGTACTGTCCACGGCCGTGCAGAGAAATGAACAGGTATATGAGTGCGCAGGTGGGTACGAAGAGCATCAGTAGAGCCAAATGCTGACGGAGATGACGACGGCAATGATGTAGTGGCGGTAGTCGGAGCTTGGCTCTGTGTAGTTTTGCTTCGTATTCGTGACCGTACAGGCGCTGATTTGGCTCGTGCTGCTTGCTTATGTTGACCCTGATCGTACGGCTGGCTAGCTATTCTGGCTGATGGTGCTGATGTTTGCGGTAATGAAGCGGATGAGGTGCTTGCTGCTGCTGCTGGTGATGAACGTTGGTTTGTAGTTCGGCTGGCTGTAGGCTGGCTCGCTCTTGTCGGTGTAGCTGTAGACGGTGAAGGCCCCCAGTGGGCCCTAAGGGGGGGGGGGGGGATCCAGACGGCCATATTCGTCGTTCCCGTGAGGCTGCAGAGGCCCTGGGGGGAAGAAGAGGTGAAGGAACGTCTTTGCAGATCGGGCACTCAAGGCAGTCGGGGGGCCTGTACTGCCACAGCTGCGCCGTGCTCTGGCGCACACAGCGACGGGCATTCCACCCGCGAAGAAAGTGACGTGCACAGTGATCACGGCTGCGAAAGACGGTGTGGCATATCAAACATTTGTTATCCACAACCAGGAGACTGAGTACACTGCGCATCATGTGGCTGGGCTCCTTGATGTGCGTCTGATGTGCACGCAGCGCCGAAAGAGAAGTAAAGGTGCGACCACATTTCGATCCACCCTTCATCTCTATCTCGCACGTATGAAGCTTCTCGCCTTCGATACCTGTGATCTCTCTCCCTCTAGCGGCATCTGTTCTGCTAGTGGTGCACCGCGAGGTCGCCACTGTTGAGAGAAACAGCCAGCTCTCAGAGTGCGGGGGTCGATGGCTGTGTACATGTCGCGGATCTCCTCGTCCCCCAGAAGCCGCTTGATACTTCTCGGGTGCCACATGTCGCGTAATTCAGTAGCCAGATCAATGGTCAGTAGAATCTCGATATCATCGTGGAGCTGCTTGGCCCAAGGGTGGATGGGGGCATTCACGTTGATCACCCCTTGACCGTCCAAGATCGGTACATTCATTTTAGCTGCACCTTCGAGGGCCAAGTTGCCGAAGAAGCCGACTAGGAAGTGAATATGCTGCGGAATATCCGTAAGAATGTCGCGCCACCAACATAGTCGTCGTACCGTAAGTTCAAGCGCAACTGGTGTCAGCTTCCAATATCGCCAAACGTTAAGAGAGGGCCAGGAACGATGCATGCCGTGGGCCTCAGTGTGAGCACGACCCTGGAGCATAGAGCGAAGCTTCCCAATCAAGATGGAGTGGAGGGCCTGGAAGTCGGCCTTGGTGTGCAAGTAGCTCTCTCCTCCAGACGTGGCCGCGCTGTGGACACATCCTCCGAAAAGAAAACGCTTGGGCTTCCAGCCAGCCTCGGAATGCCAAAAGCCACTCAACTGACCCCAGGCGCGGTTGATAGCACGTAGACGTTCAGCACGCTCAGCGACGTTGCTACCAGATGCAGAGAACATGCCGCCAAGGTGCTTCAGTTCAGGTAACATCTACCCCACCAGACGTCGATCTGTCGCCAATTTGTGTGTGATACCACGACGAGAGGCGGCGACGACAATCTCGGCCTTGGTGCGGTTCTGCTTGTACTCTTTTTCTTCGCCACTGGTGTCCAGGCACTCGGCGTCTAAGTTGCTCACGTCGCGGATCTCGTCTGCTGTTGCCTCAGGTGGTAGGGCCAAGAGTTTCAGTAAGTCATCAATGAAGAGCCCAACACCAACGTTGACAGTGTCGTGAAACATTTCTGAAGAAGCCAATGTGTATTTAGAGATGCCGCTGGCGGTGGCGATGTACTCAGATATAATTTCGTAATAATTGCCCATGAAGAATGCTGGTTCGTTGCTGTCGCCCATGAGGCCGCCACTGCCAGCTTTGAGGTATAACCAGCCCTGCGGAGAAGAGATGCGCATAACTGCGTGATAACGACGCTGAGCAGTGAAGCCCATGTTGCCTTGAATGTGTCGCTGCATCTCGTCGGGCTCGCCTAGGTCGACAAACTTCTGTAAAACACGATTGCCAGCGATGATCATGAGGTCATCCAACTTCCCACTCTGAAAAGCAGGTTTTTGGTCATAAGATTCAGCAACCAGGGTCCATTTACATGCGCGTGCACGATGAGCGACCACGCGTGATAAACACATCATTGCTTCCCTTCTGCGCTTGCTAATGCCACCGTACGCCCACTCAGGAGATTCGCATGGCCCGCCCTCGCGGTTCGTGATACGTCTGAAGAAACATCGCCACCATGGGCAGAAACAATGAAGGAGACGAAGGCCAGGTGGTCCAGGGATGGCTTTCCTCTTGTCCAAAGCGAACGTCTGGCTCATGTTAGCCTGGTTGGGCGTGGCAAGAGTGGCGCGAGCATGCGCATGTAGATCAGTGAGGATCTTCGATGCCTGAGTGCACTCGTCCAGGGGCAGCTTTCTCTTAGAGGGGTCGGGCGGGTTCTCGAAATCCATGGGGTCGAAAGCCATGAATAATCCCAGTCCTGCCGTCTGCGCTCCTGGCTTGCTGAGGATGCACGGGTTGGTCATGGTGGGGTATATCTCCGTAGGTAAACTCCAGCATGGTGCGAATTTGCGCCTCTTCATTTTCCACAAATGTTTGCGAGTCTCGAAGAAATCGTCTTGGCCTAGGAACAACTCTTGGATGCCTATCGTGACCGCGGGTCCTTCGGGCCGCGGGGGTAGTACAATTGGTTCGCCAGGACGATGCGCGACTGCAAGTGCTGGTAAGATATCGTCGTCGTGAAGTAGACTAGCAGAAAACCCTCCGTCACAGCCAGGTAAAGAAAGGAAGTCAATCCATTCGTCTTTGGACGGTTGGCACGACGGAAGTGACCGAAAGTCCCGTTTGCGAACGCCGATGCCCCTTGTGTGCTCTCCTTCGCGCAGCCGGGTGCATATCTGCCTACTTGCGATGAGCCCATCCTTCACGAATCTGCTGTTCGAGGTCACGGTCAGCTTCAGCTCGTATACGTTTAAGATGTGCGTGCAGTACCTTGGTGAGTGCCTTCACCTCGTCGCGTGCTGCGTCGGGAGCGTCGACGTGGAAGGCTGCGCGCTTGGCGATGGCCAGTTCCTTGATCAGGTCCAGTCTTCGCCTCGTCGCTTCTCTGTACCAGGGCGGCCGCTCAGACACCAACGAGAAGTGCTTGGTAGCGACTTGCCTGCAAACGGCGACGAAGAGGTACATGTGTCTGTCTGGGTTCGGGTCGGTGCGTACCTCTTGAAACTGGACTTGGTACTGCTCAAGCTTCTCACGGAGATCACGAAGAAAGGGCTCACGTCCATGTCCTTGTTGGAGGCAGTCCATGATCTTAGGCCAGCTCCAGCTGCTGCGAGTAGTTTGATCGTGTCCAGGGCAGGGTAACAGAAGGCGTGCAACGATGGGGATGTGGTCCAAGAAATACTTGCTCTTGCGAGTGCGTCTCGCCGTGGTAAGCCAGCGCCTGCACGTGGATTCCGCCAAAAGAGAAGACGGGATGAAAATGAAGTCGATCGTCGTCGCTCCACTGTGGCCGATGAAGGTGGGGCCCACCTTGCGGTGGGTGTTGACGGCACCCATGTCGTGGTCCAGCAGCAGGTCGTGCAGAGCTTTCCCGTTCTCGTTCTCGTTGCCGTTGCCAAAAGGGCCGATGCATTCGTCCTGGTAGATCTGCTGCCCACGCATGCCCATGTCAGTGTTGGCGTCCATCATGATGAGGGGTACTCGACGATACGGGCAGTTGCGTAACAATGTGTCTAACCACTGTCGAAGTACTTGACAACCCTTGCGCCAGCTTGGTCGAGTTTTCGCAGTGCGAGGGCGTGGCTCGAAGTACAGAACAGCCACGCGTAGACAGAGTGGTCCCTGATCAATGTCGATCATGCCACCTCTGCCCGCGACGATGTTGGGCGGCACCTCGATGGCTGTAACTGATGAGCTCCTGATGCGCTCGCCCAAGATGATGCTGCAACCCGCGCTCTTGTTCGTGCATGCTGCAGGTTGCCAAGGGAAGTGGATGATGCTGTGGTACGGCGTGCTCTCTCGTGTGTGTACTGGTCGAGGATCACCTCGTGCGAATGCCTGTGGTCGTCGTCGGCATGTTCCCGTCAGGCCTCCCACCGCCACGCTGCGGTACGCCAGGCTCAGCTCCTGAAGTCTCGACGGCTGGAGGCTGCCCACGTTGTGCGCGAGCACGGGAAGCGCACAAAGGAGACCTTTCGCGCCAATCATGGGCGCGCAACCCCACGGCTCCCGTGGCGGCTCATGGCAGGCGCGAGCGAAGGGGGCTCGGTCTGACGCGCGGAGCCGTGCCGTCGCTGGAAAGAGCCAGTGCGGCTTCTGATGATGATGATGATGATGATGATGATGATGATGATGATGATGAGAGGAGGGGGGGAGGGAGGAGGAATGAGGAACGCGGGGACCGTCTCTTCAAAACGAGGACCCAACAACACAGGTTGGTTGGGAAATATGGGGAATCCTGTCATTTGTGTATTTACTCGTGTGTCCCAGGGCCCCTTCAAACTTGCTGGCATGAGATGCGGGCGGTCGTCGCCCTGTACATCCCTCATGCACTACCTCGTCACCCAGAAGGATAATATGCATGACCACATGTACCATGCCGCGATGGAGCCCCTCAGGACCTACGACAGCTCCCTTTTGGACTAGCGTGTCCCGCTGAACAGGCTGCAGCGGGCCCGGCGGGCCCTCGGGAATACGGTGCGGGAGAGAATGTATTGAGCAGGAGTCTGTGGGCGTCTTGAGGTACAATGGCCAAATTTAGATCGTAGTGGATGGGGTATGCAATCTAGTACGGTAGTCGCGGATGACCAGGGTCTAGTAGTTGATCCCTGGCAGGTACCTCCCGAGTCGGAGTGCGAATTGGCACGCCTAGGAGTTGAGAGATGGCAGGCTGGGAGGGCACTGGAGCACCATCGAGATGTTCGCTGTGGTAGTGAAGAGATGTGGCTTCGAGTCTTGCGCAAGTGCTTGGGTGGAGCCAGGGCGGTCGTCACGCACCCACGTTTTGCGGGTGCGCTTCGTATGCCCTGGGCCGGAGGCATTTGGACTCGAGACCACCAGCAATAAGCATGATATACTATACCTGCTGCTTGCCCCTGGTGTGGAGCAGTTGGTGTCACGCTGGGACAAGAAGTGTGTCGGCTGCGCTTGTTTTACGACGACACGACTGACGCAGACCTCCTGTGGGACCCAAGTTAGACCACGCATATGAGAATGTACGTGGAAGAGGTTACCATGGGCTTGCTGGCCCAGATTCGGATAGGTTTGATGCTTGTATATGTATGCCGGTATGTCCTCAATTTACTATCAAGGTCTCCACGGGACCCGAGGTGAAGCTGTGGGGCGACTGGAGCTCGACCAGTACCAGATGGTCCTCCCTCGTGTATATACTGATGGGTCGGGACTGGCTCCGTCATGGCCCAAATTGAGGCGCTGTGGATGGGGGGTTTTGTCAGCTAGGCGATGAAGGTGAGTGAGTGAGTGCGTTGGGAGGGCGTCCCGATCCGATAGCCACTGAGCTACTGCATCGATGCCCCCCTTCGTGGAATTCGTTGCCCTCTGCGATAGGCGATAAAGGTCTTCTTCTACGAGCTGCACATGGGCCCTCGAAGGTCCCGTTCAGACAGCAGGACGAGCGGAACGTGTACCTCTGCTCGCAGCGCTTAGGTTACTCCCTGAGGCACCTCTGGTGGTGTCGGCCCTGTCCTCGCTCGTGGCTAAAGAGAATCGTTCCGACGCACAGGCGCAGTACACAGACTTTTGGGCGGACGCCGCCCGAATTTCATTGGCGCCCTGCTCTCAGACACACACACACACACCAAAAAAAGAATTTGCGCCGAGCGCCCAGTGCACTTGGGAATGCTGCCTCGGGAACGCCTGGACGGACAAGCCTGCGAAAAAGGGGGCGGTGACCCACGAGCTGGCGGATACCGTGGCCAAGTCCTACGAAGGACGCTTGTCAGAATCTAAGTTGCAGGCGCATTGCATCTCATGATAGGTATGCCGCATAACGTACCGTGATGCACTGAGTGACCGCCCCGCACATGCCTATCGTGAGCCTGGCTCCCCACCCCTAAGGCATATGGCCCCTCATGGCACATCGTATGGCCGTCATGGGCCCTATCATATAGCAGTGTGAGGGTTGCCTGTGGCAGGCCAGGACCCGTGCCAGCTTAGCTGAGCTGCTCCAAGGGCCTTGTCAGCCCACGGCCCAATAGAGGCCCAACGCTCGGGCGGGTGTGAAGCTGCAAGGGGCCCCACCTTTGCGCTCGGCGACCGTGCAAGTTGCACTAGAAGCTGCCATAGTGTTGGTGCTCGAATTGAGTGTCGCTGGCGATGCGGCGAGTTTTGTCCGTGAAGGGCTGTCAGTGTCCGCTGAAGCTAATGTCGAGTTCCATGGGCACCAAGTTTTGGTGACCTCCGCGGCCATGGTCTGAACCACAGGTGGCTCGTACCCGGCGACACAAGGCAGAGTGGCCAACTGTCGGCTCGAGGGCCAACGTGCTGGCCCATCCGAGCACGGCCTCACCAGGTACAGACATAATCAAGACACTGCCGCCGCCAGGTCGGGGCGGCATCCAGAGTCGGGCAAGCCCCTTGATTGTTGATGGGTTGTAGTATAGACGCTACGCGTCTCAGCACCCCGCTTGACCTCATTGGTTCAGCGGCCCTTGAGGTGGCCCGTGCTCCCGTCCTTCGGTTGCACGGCTTGGGCAGCCTGGCGGCCCGCCCTCCTCCTCCTCAGTCTCCTCATCCGCCTCCCCCGTCTATCCACCCTTACCCTTCCTCCAACGGTCCCATTCCTTCTTCCTCCCTCCTCCTCTCCCTCCTGCATTCGCCCTCGCTGCTCCGCTTGCTCCTCCTTCTCGTCGTTCCTCCTCCTCCTCTTCCTCCTCCTCCTCCTCCTCCTCCTTCCTCCTCCTCCTCCTCCTCCTCCGCCTCCTCCTCCTCCTCCTCCTCCTCCTCCTCCTCCTCCGCTTCCTCCTCCTCCGTCCTCCTCCTCCTCCTCCTCCTCCTCCTCCTCCCTCCTCCCTCCTCCCTCCTCCCTCCTCCCTCCTCCCTCCTCCCTCCTCCCTCCTCCCTCCTCCTCCCTCCCTCCCTCCTCCCTCCTCCCTCCTCCCTCCTCCCTCCTCCCTCCTCCCCCTCCTCCTCCCTCCTCCCTCCTCCCTCCTCCTCCTCCTCCTTCTCCTCTCCTCCTCCTCCTCCTCCTCATCCTCCTCCTCCTCCTCATCCTCCTCGCCCCTTGTGCTCCCCCTTCTCCTCCTCCTCCTCCTCCTCCTCCTCCTCCTCCTCCTCTTTCTCGTCCTCCTCCTCCTCCTCCTCCTCCTCCTCCTCCTCTTTCTCGTCCTCCTCCTTCTCGTCCTCCTCTTCCTCTTCCTCTTCCTTCTCCTCCTCCTCCTCCTCCTCCTCCTTCTCCTCCTCCTCTTCCTCCAACTCCTCGTCCTCCTCCTGTTCCTTATCCTCCTCATCCTCCTCCTCCTCCTGCTCCTCCTCCATCCCTTTCCCTCTAAACCAACTCACCCCTGTCGCATCTCCAGATGCGTCGGTAGGGCGGGTCAGGCCTTTCCCTTGAGAATTCCCTACCATTCACCATCCTGAAGCTTGACACTTGCAAGACCTTCAAGGGTGGACGGCGGGTCCTTCTAAAACTGTGGCTCTCGCCGTGGTGCCGCGCACATTCGCTATGAAAGTGTGAAATTGCTTCAGGGATGTAGGGCGGTCGGTTTCAAAATGTGGTTCTCGCCTTAGCGCCGCGAGCATGAATTATCCAACTTTGCGACAGCTTCAAGGATGCGGGCCGTTTTTTCAGAATGTGGTTCTCGCCTTGGCGCCGCGCACATTTGCTATACAAACTTGCAACAAAGCTGAGGATGGAGGGCGGGTGGTTCTCAAACTATGGCTTTCGCCTTGGCGCCGCGCGCATTCGTTTTCAGCAGTTTCCAGCACCTTCGAGGATCCGCATGGTAGAAGTCCCATGAACGGTGTTCTGGCACGATCCAGGATTGCCAGGACGCAATAGTCACGCTGTGTCGCTGTGTTGAACTCACAAGAACGAGTCGTGCTCTGGCACGATTTGAGATTGTCAGGACGCAACAGTCACGATTCGCGGCATCGAAGTCTCCCAATATGGGTACACGATTGAGGGTTCTCAGACGTTCGTTTTTCAAAGGGGGACTTCCCGCATGAGGGGCCCATGGAGAGGGAACTTGGAGGGATGGTCCATGGCAACATCGTTGATGCGTCTTGTGCTTACGTTGGTCCTCCTCCTCCTCCTCCTCCTGCTCCTCCTCGTCCTCCTCCTCCTCCTCCTCCTCGCTCGCTCCCTCCCTCCCTCCCTCCCTCCTCTCCTTCTCTCCCTCCCTCCCTCCCTCCCTCCTTCCCTCCCTCGAACACCCCTGAGCGCACCAGTCTGCCGTCGGCCAAAACCGCCATCAAACCCGCCGTTCACCCTCGCCAGCTGGCGCCCCCGCTCTGCCCTCGAGCCGCTCTGCTCGGCCTCCAGACGGCGAAGATGGCTTTCAAGACGGCCTCCAAGACAGCCAAGACGACACCAAGACGGCCCAGGATGGCCCAAGGCGGCATCAGCGGCCCCCAAACGACATTAGATGGCCCGAGAGGCCCGAGACGGCCACACGAGGGCTCCCAGAGGCCCTCCAGGAGAGCCACAAAAGGGCGAAAAACATGGGTTTCCCTTCGCTTGCTCAAGGATTGTGAGGTTCCCACCTGGTTGGTTTCTTACCGCCCGAGACGGCCCAAGAGGCCTCCAAGATACCTCCAAGACACTGCCCGGATGCCCTGAGGGCTGTGCCACACATGTGTGTTCTTGAGCGACAGGACGGTTTTCAGTTCGTGGAGGTGAACGCTGCGCACGGCTTTATCCTACCTTGTGCCGTTCACCCAGGTCGTGTGCTGGAATTCTACCGCGCTGGCATGTGGCTGTTATCACCTGGCTGGTTGGAAGTCCCACCGCGTTGGCCCAGGTCTCCTTCATTCCTGTGAGTGTCTCGAGTATCACTGGGCGTGGCAGTCCTCATTGAATATGTTGTCAGCAGATTCGGTGTTGTCGGCGGGCATTCCTGTGTGCCTATGAAATACGTGCCCCTTTCGGGTCTCGTGGCACATCGATCTGCGGATGTGTGCGGCTGCGGTGACGGCGCGAGGCATGTCTACGATTCACATTCGCAATCACTACGGATGTCTGTTTTGGGGTACGTGAACCTCCTGTCTTACAGCTTTGCGGTGTGGGGCTCATCGGTATTTTGGGTGACGACTGATGCCGTCATCTGCGGTCGCTATGGGGCACTGTCTGTGGGCTTGAACGCCCAAGTTGCAATCTACGGCGTCGGGCTTTGGTGTATACGCGATGCTTTCGGGTGTATGCCGCGCCGTTTGGCTTCACGTGTGTGCCCACCCTGTCGCGCCCGCTGGTCACTACGCTCGCCCGTGGGCCCATGATCGCTTCTGTTGCTCGAGACTGGCCTTGTCCTCCTCCCGCCTGCATTTCCGAGCGCGCGGGAGTGCTGGCCTAGCTGGAGGAGTGGGGCGGAAGAAGAAAGGAGGTGCGAAGGATGACGAGGAGGCAGAGGAAAACGGGAGGAAGGAGGAGGGGGGGAAAGGAGGAAGAGGGCAAGGGAGAACGACGACGACGAGGGGCGAAAGATGGCGGGCGACAGACGACCGACGGACGACGACGACGACCACCACCCCACGACGACGACGACGACGACGACCACCAACACCACCACCACGACGACGACGACGACGACGACGACGACGACGACGACGACGACGACGACGACGACGACGACGACGACGACGACGACGACGACGACGACGACGACGACGACGACGGCGGCGGCGGCGGCGGCGGCGGCGGCGGCGGCGGCGGCTGCAGCGGCGGCGGCGGCGGCGACCCCGACGCCCGAGCGACGATGACGGCGGCGGCGACGGCCAACCTCGCGCTCCCTCTGCCGCGCACCAGAATCCGCGTACAGGCGCCCGTGGGCCGGCACTGGCGAGCGGTCCTGCCCGACCGGCGGGAGGAGGAGGAGGAGGAGGAGGAGGAGGAGGAGGAGGAGGACGAGGAGGAGGAGGAGGAGGAGGAGGCCTCGAGATCGCCCACTGGCCATCGCACCAAAATCCGCGTACAGGCGCCCGTGGGCCGGCACCGGCGAGCGGTCCTGCCCGCCCGGCGGGCGCCCGGTGCCGCCGCAGCCAACCCCGCCGGGGGTCCTCTTCAGGTCTGGGGCCTCTACTGCTGCTCCTCCTCCTCCTCCTCCTCCTCCTCTCCTTCCTCTCTCCTCCTCGCTCTCCTCCTCCTCCTCCTCCTCCTCCTCCTTCCCTCCTCCTCCTCCTCCTCCTCCTCCTCCTCCTCTCCTCCTCCTCCTCCTCCTCCTCCTCCTCCCTCCTCCTCCTCCTCCTCCTCCTCCTCCTCCTCCTCCTCCGCTGTAACGTTCGGCTAACATTAGGTGTGATGCCTGTTGCGTTCCTCCTCCTCCTCCTCCTCCTCCTCCTCCTCCTGGGAGGCGGCGTGAGGTCCTGTGCACACCCAGGCGGGACGCGGCGGTTTCCCCTGGGGTGCTGCCGGCCGCGCAGCCGGCGGCACGCCTCGTGTCGTGAGCTGCTGGGAGGGCCAACGGAGTGACGTCATGCGCCGGGTGGGCTTCTGCTGAGGTCGGGCCTGTCCCCCCACAGGGGGATTCTCGGGTCGGGCGAAAGGGGGGGATAGCAAAAGGGGGGTTTGAGAATCAGCTCACGTAGCTGATCTTCCCGGCGCCTCCCGGCGCCGGGAGCGGCCATGTATCGAGGAATGGGCCCCTCGGTGAGGCCGAAACCAGCTGCATGCAGCAAATTTCGTAACCCCCCCTTTCCCAATCCCCCCCTTTCGCCCGGCCCGAGATTCTGGACGAAAAATGCAACATACTCCAAAAATGCTCGAAGATTGCCAAAAAATGGTCCCCAGACTATTTCTTGACCTTTTTTGTGAATTTTCCTCCTGTAGACTTGCCGGCACAGCTTGCAGCTGTGCTGGGCACCTCGCGCCTTGGAGCATGCCCCTGGTCAACACTCCGAAGATTCTCCCGACTCCTCCTGGCCATGGGCGCACGCTTCGCAGCAAGATGCCTCGCATCCAGCGTGGCGTATCTGTCACGTTTGGAGCAGAACGTGAGAGCACACCTGGACCAGTACAGTCGGGGCGTTGACCTAAGGAACCCTAAATAAGGAACGAGGCCCCTTTTTTCCACAAGTTAAACTTCGATTTCCTATCGAAAACATAAGGACAACCTAAGGCAAGCTGTGAAACACTTAAGGAACGCGGAGCCCCTCTCCAACCAAAAGGGTTCCTTCTTCAGGGCCCCGACTGTATCGGGACTGCGCAAGGTGGTGTGTCCAGCAGGCAGGGAGCATCGGCATCTCAAGGGAGCTCGAGCGGCCTGCCTCGCGGCTCCGCGCTGCCGCGGCGACCAAGAGCCGCGACCACCCGGGGGGCCCGAAGCCCCAGGCCTCGCCGGCGCAGCCGCAGGCGCCCCACGCGACCCTGGCGAGGGCGGCCACGGAGGTCGCAGGGAGAGGGGCGCGGACGTGGTTGGGGGGCCACATGCGAGCCCCCCTACCCCTACCCCCCACGATTTCTGAGGGGGAGGGTGGGGTTCGCTTCTCTCGGGAGCTCCCGGACGCAGGGAACCCCACCCTCCCCCTCGGAAATCGTGGGGGGTGTATGGGGTAGTGCTCGCGTGTGGCCCCCTAGTGGTGGTGCAGGGCTCCGAGGACAGGATCAGCAGCATGCAGAACGTGGTGCAGGAGATGGTGGGTGCCATCCGCCAGTCATCGGAGCAGGTGGAGGGTCTCGAGACGGCAGGCTCGGCCAGTGCCTGCGCGTCGGGCAGGAGCTGGCAGGACATCCCCAATGCCCGGGGAGGGCGCATCGGGCGGTCGGGACGCGGGGCAGCCGCCGAGGAGCTCCGGACCCTGAGCCCGTCCCAGCAGCGCATCATCGCGAACGCCATCCCCTCCTCTTCCTCCTCCTCCTCCTCCTCCTCATCCTTCTCCTCCTCCTTATCCTCATCCTCATCCTGCCCATCCTCCCCCATCCCATCATCCTCCTCCGCCTCCTGCTCCTCCTCCTCCTTCTCCACCTCCTCCGCCTCCTCCTCCTCCTCCTCCTGATCCTCCTCCTCCTCAGGAGTTCGCGGCGATGAGGGCCCAGGAGAACGGCGTGTACCTGATGGAGCTGTGCTGCAGCCCCGTGTCGTCCCGGAGTACCGCGATGGAGAAGAAGCGTGGCCGGGGTTCAGCTGTGCGCGTGAGCAGCTGGAATGGCCACGAGTTCGGGACAGTCGAGGGGGACCTGATGGCCCGCAACACGAGAGACCAGCACCAGCCAACACGAGGGGGACCTGATGGCCCGCAACACTGATGACTCCTCCTCCTCCTCCTCCTCCTCCTCCTCCTCCTCCTCCTCCTCAGCCCTATCACCCTGGGTCTGGACGGCGCCTCGAGCAACCCCTTCCTGGTGGAGAAGGCCCGCAAGCGGCGTGTGCAGACCATCCGCGAGTACAAGGGGCGCTGTGCAGGCGGCGTAACGACCGGGCGAACGCCGGCGGACATGTTCACTGGGAGTGGCCCATCGGCTGCGAGGGGTGGGCGCACAACACGATCAGGAGGAGGAGGAGGAGGAGGAGGAGGAGGAGGAGGAGGGGATGATCGTGGTGAAGGTCGCGGGATGTGCGCTGGGGGCGAAGACGCCGGGCGGGAGCATCGCGAGGGAGGAGTGGTCGATAGCCACGACGTCGTCCCCAGTGGCGGCTCGCCTTGAGGTGGAGTGCCCTGGGGACCACGAGCACAAGCACCTCCAAGGTGGCAGCGTGACGACAGCCAGTGCATACTACCCCGCCGAGATGGTGCGTGGAGCCGCGGGAGCATTGTTGGAGGACGAGTCTGGTGACTACTTGCAGTTCGTGAGGGACGCGTCCGCCTGCCCTGCGGCCAGCGGGACTGAGAAACCCGACGAGCCTATGGAGGAGTCTGGTAACGAGACGCATGCGGAGGACAGCGCCAAAGTCCACAAATGGCTCACCTCAGTGCACCGAAGGCGTGCCCATGCTTCGCGTGCCGCGATGGAGTCAGCCCCACGGCGCCAAGGAGCGCCCAAGAAGGTGATCGAGGTGTGCAAGACGTTCACACGTGATGCCTGCATCGAGTCGTTCAAGCAGAGCCTTCCGCTCCACCAGTGTCCCTGGAGAGTAGACTGGCGAAGTAGAAAGAAGCAGATCCAGGCCGACCAATTCGAGTGGCAGCATCCGCACCTCAAGGAGAAGCTGAAGGCCAGCATGATCATCGATGAAGGCTGCCGCGTGCGGGTGGCCAAGTGGCTGTGCCGAATAGAGGGCACTGCGGCCCATCGGAATCCACGGTGGGACGAGTTGAGGGGGTTCTACGAGGAGGGGTGTCTCCCCTACTTTGCGAAGCCCCAGCGGCTCGAGTGCGACCCGAAGGGAGCCTGGATGGACAGGCAGCAACACTGTATTTCTACGAGGACTCGATCTACCATGAGGTTTTTATGTATTTATTGTTTTTAATGTTTCGGATTTGTTTTATCTAAAAAAAAATGACTCGATCTACCAGGAGGCGATCCCAGGCCAGGCGCACTGGCACAGCTACATCGTCGAGGAGGCGCTCCGAGCGACGAGGGCGACCACGGACGCGCTGGTGGCCGAAAACAGCTCCACGTCCAGCGAGGAAGCCCTCGCTTTTTAGGTCGGGCCTGTCCCCCTACCGGGGGATTTTGGACGAAAAATAAAAAACAAAAAATACTCAAAAGATGCCCAACAATGCTCGAACAAATAGTCCCCTGACTAGTAATTTTACTATTTCTGAATAATTCCCCCTGTAGAGGGACAGGCCCGCCTTGACCCTGGCTCGCGCGGTGGCAGCAGGCAGCTCACGCGAAGACGCTCGAGGCCGCGCGCCGCTCCAGCACGCCCTGGGCCGCGCCCCGGACACCCGACTGCCATCCCTTCGGGCCCGAACTCGACGAGCGGCCCTGCGTGAGACGAGCGCGTTCCACTACTCGCGGAGTAGCTACTCGCAAACGGCCTGGATCCACCGCGGGGGGGTACAATACGTTTGAAGGGGCCCTGGGACACACAAATAGATACACACAAATGAAAGGATTCCCCATATTTCACCATATTTTCTGGGTTTTTGTCTTTCCCCCCACTTCCCATGTTTTCCCATATTTTCCTGGCAGTGGACGATTAATTGTGTCTGTGTTTTTTTTTTCCCCCTCCTGAACATTACATCAAGGACGACACACTTTTCCTTGACGCTTGCGAGTAGGCACTCTGCGAGTGGTGGACCGCGCCCGGCGACACGCTGACGCGCAGCGTGTGGACACGCAGTTGGGCCGGAGCTGCAGCCGAATGCTCCAGGCCGAGCAGGAGCATCCCAAGCAGGTATACCAGCGGAGGACCGGTCGGGCCGTGAGCGCAAAGGACCAGATTGAAGGGGCCCCAGGACACACAAATAAATACATACAAATAAAAAGATTCCCCATATTTTCCCATACTTTCTGGGTTTTTTGTCTTCCCCCCCGCTTCCCATATTTTCCCATATTTTCCTGGGAATCGACGATTAATTGTGTCTGTGTTTTTTCCCCTCCTGACAGATGCTCAACAATGTGGTCTCTGGCGTGTTCTTGCGGTACTACCGGAAGGAGAGGGGCGAGGGCAAGGGGGCTGGCGAGGGTCCCCGCCGCTGACACGGCGCGGACTGCGGGTCACGACGGAGGCCAGCCGGACCCCCATCTCACGATGCACCAAGGGCGACCATCATCGGCTACACGCAAGAGTGACCCTGGGTAAGAGTGACCTTTGGTGCGCGGCTTTTGGGGGGCCGCGGAGGGGCCAAACACAAGCGCGCAAGACGCCACTGTCGCCTCGCGTTCGGCGATCGGGGGACCCCATTTGGCCCGCACCAAAGGTCACTCCGGCGAGAGGTCACTCTTACGTCTAGTCGACATCATTGGTGGTATGGCTCATCCGAGGGGGCCGAATCATGAAGACCGACCTTGCTCAGCTGCGGGCCGCCAGTGCCCGCGAGGTCGCCTAGGCCGAGATGATGGAGGGCTCTGGTGTGAACACGCCCTGGGCAATCTCCCAAACCATGGGCTCCCGGCGCGTTCCCAGGCGCTCCCAGGCGCTCCCAGATCCAGGCGCTCCTTGGCGCTCCCAAGCGCTCCCAGGCGCTCCCGGCACGCTCCCAGGCGCTCCCAGGCGCTCCCAGGCGCTCCCAGGCGCTCCCAGGCTCCCTCGCGCTCCCAGGCGCTCCCAAGGCGCTTCTAGGCCGCTCCCAGGCCCTTCCCGGCCAGTACACGGGCATCACAGGGGTCGACCCGAACCAGCAGGATGAGCCTCGTGGACGAGCATGATGAGACCTCCCGCCAAGAAGGCCAGAGTCAGAGAGCTGGCGCCGAGGCGCATCCGCGGGAAGACGCGTCCTGCTGTGGACGGCGCGCTGGCGTACACTCGCGCCGCTGATGAGAAGATGCCCGAGGGACTCAGGGAGCAGGCTGCGGAGGAGCGCAAGATGGAGAAGGCAACGTCGAACGCCTCCTGCTTCTTGGCCCAGGAGGAGACCATGATCGAGGTGTCCGTGGAGCTACCGCAGCAGCTCAAGAGGCTCAAGGCGGTGACGCGGGACATGAACTCTGTCATGGCCAACCGGATCAAGAAGGGGCGACGTGAGGTGTCGGAGCGCACCATGACCACCGAAACGCGGGAGCGGTTCACCAACGCCGAGCAGGTCGAGGTGAGCAACGACATCGCGTCCTCTGTCCTGGAGGCATTGCCTCCCGACGTCACCCCACCGCCGAGCCGGGCGATGCGCATGAGGTGGGTCCTGAAGTGTAAGGTCAACGAGAAGGACGGCAGCACCAAGCCGAAAGCGAGGCTGGTGTTGGGCCCCATGGATCCGCAGTATGAGCGTAGGCCGACTACAGCGCCGACGATGACAAAGACATCTCGCCACCTAGTCCTACACATGGCAGCATGGTTTGGCATGGACGCATACAAGGCGGGCGTGACCGGAGCCTTCACACAGAACAGGTCGACCAGTCGGGATAACATGTGGGTCATCCCGGTTTATGAGCTTGCAAAGGCGACGGGCATCCCGGAGGATACCGCGGCGAAGCTCAAGAAGGCTGTGTATGGCTTGGTGGAGGCGGCCATAGTGGTACCTGACCGTCTACGAGGTGATGGCCGAACAGGAGTGGACCCGCATGAAGATGGACTTGTGCGTGTGAGCCCTGTACGGCAAGGATCACGGCAAGAACAAGGACTATACCCAGTCGAGTCTCGAGACGCACCTCAAGGACAGCGCGGTGAAGGCGGAGATCGTGGCCAACCGAAAGGACCTCGACATCATCGGCGTAGCTGGTTCACACGTGGATGACTTCTTGTACGGAGGACGCCCTGACGACCCGAGATGGGTTCAGGCCAAGGCTCAGCTGGAAGCTCGCTTCGACTGGAAGGAGTGGGAGCATGGCACGTTCTACCAGACGGGTGTGAAGATCGTCCAGGAGATGGACAAGTGGTTCAAGATGGACCAGGAGTAGTACGTCAAGAGTATCGAGAAGATCTACGTGAGCCCGCAGAGGAAGAACCACAAGGAGTCGGAGACCACGGACGCTGAGAAGACCCAAATGCGGGCGGCGCTGGGAGCGATCGGCTGGCGCTCAGAGCAGACGGGGCCCGTGCACAGCGCAGACGTGAGCTGGCAGCTTAGCAATGTGCCCCACTCGACCGTGAAGTGGCTGGAGGACATCAACAAGCTCCTGGATCGAGTCTGGGAGCAGGCAGACAAGGGTGTCAGGATCCACAGCCACAAATGGTCCGATGTCCTCGTGCCCATTGTGTGGGCCGACTCGTCTGAGGCCAATCGGCCAGACGGGAGCAGCACAGAGGGGCCAGTGATGGCCATGGCCCCCCTGGAGATCTTTGGCGGCAGCGAGATGTGATGTGACCACGGTCAACTGGAAGTCATGAAACATCGGCAGGATGTGCAGGTCTAACACTGCGACGGAGACGCGGGCAACCGTGGACGGCGAGGAGGAAGAGGAGGAGGAGGAGGAGGAAGAGGAGGAAGAAGAAGAGGAGGGATGAGGAGGAGGAAAAGGAGGAGGAGGAGGAGGAGGAGGACGAGGACGAGCTCTGCGGCTTGAAGCTCCCGTGGCCGGAGATATGCTCGGCAACGAGATAGGCCGGAGGTCACCACGGAGTACCCCCTGCGGCCTCCCAGCGGCCCGCGTGGCGGACTCGGAGGGGGCTGCTTGACAGGCTGCAGACGGCGGTGTTCACTCCCAAGGGCAAGGAGAATACAGTCAAAAACCCTAAGAAGGACGCGCGGTAAGGACGCAAGACCCTTGGAAGCCGAAGTTGGGATGTTTGGGGCGGAGGACGACGAAAACTTCAAGGACGCAAGAGCAAGGAAGAGCAAGGACGCAAGGGTACCCTGAGCAAAGTCGCGCGTCCTTATCATGGTTTTTGACTGTAGAGTGGACATCGAAGCGATGACCATGAAGGAAGCGAGCGCCCGGGACGGCAACAGACTGCTGTGGGTGCATGGGGACGCCCAGCTCGCGACTAGCCTGACGAAGGGACACGAGCCGCACCAGCTACGGTTGTACTGAGTGGTGCTCAGTGGAAGCTCGTGTGTGATGAGAAGTTCCGCAGCGCGAGGCGCCGTAGGACGGAAGGGATCAAACCGTTTGACACGGGCAGGGTTACACAGAGTGGCAGGTTCTACGACGCGGGTGGACAGCAGAGTCAGCCATACGAGGAGCCCACAGAGGACGAGACGGAGCTCGAGACAGAAGAGGACATCAACAACGAGGGGATGCACAACTTGGAGAATTTCCCCTCGTGCGCTTGGAGATTTGAATGTGACATAGCAAGCCGTTGCATCCGCGACCGTTCTGGCTCGAAAAGAGTTGCATCCCTCAGCCGTGCTGTCACACGGACGGAGTTTCGAGGAGCCGCGCAAGGCGACCGACGGCCGATGCAGAGAGTGGATTGATAGAAGAGGAATGGAATTGAGTTTCAAATCTCGTGAGAGCAAACGAAAAGAAGTTGAGCCCAATACGTGTACCTCTGGCGAGGACTACCGCAAGAACACGTGCACAGGAGGCCCCAGAATGCACTCAAGGTGCCCCGAAGATGCCCCCAAGAGGCTCCAAAGAGATCCCGAACAGGCCCCACGAGGCCCCTCGGAGGCACCCAAGACGCCCGAAGAGGTCCCAGGGACTGCCAAGAGACCCCCAATACGCCCCGATAGGACTCAAATAAGCTGCCGAGAAGAGAAACAAACAAGCATCCGAAACGACTCCGACAGACATGCAAGAGGCCTCTGGTCATCCTGCTCGCCCTCCGCCCTCCTCTTCCTCCTCTGCCTCCTCCTCATCTTTCTCCTCCTCCTCCTCCTCCACCACCACCATCACCTCCTCCTCCTCCTCCTCCTCCTCCTCCTCCTCCTCCTACTCCTCCTCCTCCTCCTCCTCCTCCTCTCCCGCACCTGCCTCTTCCTCCTCCATCCAAATCCCTGCTCCCCCTTCCCCCTACCCGTGTTCCTCCTCATCCTCCTCCTGCTCCTCCCCCGATTCCTGCTCCCTCCTCAGCTTGGGGCACGACGTCTTACCCAGCCCTTTATATTCCACCGCATGGTCCTCCACATCCCGGATCATGGCAACTCGTCTGGGCATTGTTCCCGAATTGGCATGTGGAGTTACGCGAATCGTTTAGACCATGACTCCTCCTCCTCCCCCTCCTCCTCGTTCTCCTCCTCCCCCTCTCCCCCCTCATGCATCATAATCATCATCAACAACATCCTCCTCTTCCTCCTCCTCCTCCTCCTCCTCCTCCTCCTCCTCGTCACCATCCTCACCCTGATCCCCATCATAATAGTCGTCCTCCTCTTCCTCCTCATCCTCGTCATCACTAGCATCATCACCGTCATCATCGCCATCCTCATATTTATTCTGAACAGCATCATCATCGTCATCAGCATCAGCAACAGCATCCTCATACTATTCAGCACCATCATCAAATCATCACCATCACCATCCTCATGATCACCATCACCATCGCAATCGTCGGCATCAACATAATCAACACCGTCGTCATCATCACCACCATGCTCATCATCATCACCATCACCATCATCATCATCATCATCATCATCATCATCATCATCATCTGCATCACCATCATCACCATCGCCATCATCATGATCATCGTCGTCGCCGTCGTCATCACCATCGTTGTCGCCACGGTCATCATCAGCATGCACATCGGCAGCACCACCACCATCAGCATCAACATCATCATCATGCTCGTCGACATCACCAATGCATCATCACCAGCAACTAGATCATCTCCATCATCATATCCATCAGCATCTTCATCCTCATCCTACTCCACAAGATCGTCCTCCTCTTCCTCCCCTCCTCCTCCTCCTCCTCCACATCCTCCTCATCATCGCCGTCATCATCATCATACTCAGCATACGTCGTCGCATCACCATCATCACCAGCATCGTCAGCACCACCACCATGATCAGAAATATCATCGCCATACTCACCGCAAACATCAAAGCATCATCAACATCACCATCGTTATCATCATCATCATCATCATCATCATCATCATCATCGTCATCATCGTCATCATCAACATAATATGCATGAGCGTCATCATCATAATCATGACCATGACCATCATCATAACCATCGTCATCGTCCTCGTCATCGTCGTAAGGACAATCATCACCGTGATCAGCATCACCATTTTCGTCGCCATTCTCATCAAATCATCATCATGACCATCCTCACCGTCATCGTCATCGTTATCGTCATCGCCAGCGTCATAACCATCATCATCGTCACAATCACCCTAATCACCATCGTCGTCATCATCACCATCACCATAATCATTATGCCGGCTTGTGATTGCAAGTCCGTGGGGGCGCGTATTTGGTATTCCTCTGCTGTTTTTTGTGTATATTAAAAGACGGAACCCTGCTCGGGCGAATCGCGGGGGCGGCGCCCGCCAAATTGAAACACAACGGCGGCGGCGGCGCCGGTGAAGAGAGCCAACGCTCGGCCGCCAACGAGAAAAGGTAACAGAAGCAACACAAAATTGGGGGAAGAGAAGGGGGGCGGGAGGCAAGGGCGGCAGAAGCAAGGACCGCGAACCAGGGCGATATCTGTTCGACATGAAGAAATATTGCTGTCGGCGCTCGCCTCCGCACTTTCCGTCTCTTTGTCGAACCGACGCGCCTCCTTCAACCTGGCCGCAACCAGGGGGGCGCCAGCTGCTTCGCGGGCCCGCAAGCAAGGCGGGCTGGACGAAAGGGGGGCGTGGCCAAGCGGGGATGTGCCAAGCAGCTCACATTGCTGATTTTCCGAGCGCCTCCTGGCGCCGAAAGCGGCCATGCATCGAGGACTGACCCCTCGGCGGGGCGACCGAAACCAGTTGCGCGCAGCAGGTTTCGCACCCCCCTTTTCCTTCCCCAGCCTTTCGTCCGACCCGAGCAAGGCGGGCAACGCTCCTCCCCCGTCTGTCATGGTCTGTCCGTGGTCGTCGACGACGACGACGACGAGTAGGCCCGGTGTGGTTGACGACGACGACGACGACGAGGACGAGGACGACGATGACGAGGACGATGACGAGGATGAGGACGAGGACGAGGACGACGGACGGCGAACGGCGACGGCGACGACGACGACGACGACAACGACGACGCACTGCGGATGCCCTATGGGGGGGGGGAGTGCTGCGCAGGCCCGCTGTAGTCGACGACGACGACGACGATGACGATGACGACGACGACGACGACGACGACGACAACGCACTGCGGATGCTGCATGGGGAGGGGGTGCTGCGTAGGCTAGGCCCGCTGTAGTCGACGACGACGACGCCTGATAGGGAGAACAAATCACCTCGGATATATACATCCGACCCCCATAAGAACTTCTATGCGAAAGGCGATCGTGTTGAGGCTGTCACGTAGGGGGGTACACGATCCCCTCGGCGGTGCCCACGACAACCCCCTGGCGCGCGTGATTAAACAAAATGTTTCGAGCCCCGCGGGGTCTATTCATCAGCGCCGGGGGGGGCTCATTTGTTAATCACAAGCTGACGTTCATCATCGTCATCGTCATCGTCGTCGTCATGGTCATCATCAGCGAGAACATCATCAAAGCCATCAACCTCATCAGCATCAACATTCTCATCAGCATCATCATGATCGTCGTCACCATCATAAAACCATCATGATCACCATCAGCATCAGCATCATCATCATCATCATCATCATCATCATCATCATCATCATCATCATCACCATCACCATCATCCTCATCCTCCTCATCATCCTCCTCCTCATCATCATCTTAGTCATCATCATCAGCAGCAGCATCATCAGCATCATCATCATCATCGCCATCGCCATCGTCATCGTCATCATCATCATCAGCAGCATCATCATCATCAGCAGCATCGCCATCGTCATTATCATTATCATCATCATCATCATCATCATCATCATCATCATCATCATCATCATCATCATCATCATCATCGTCATCATCATCACGGCTCTCCCACCCTCGAGCAGTCACCACCCAGAATGCTGGGCTGGCACGGTGGCGGGACTTGCGGCAGGCAGCTGGACACTATCAACCTCCTCCTCCTCCTCCTCCTTCTCCTCCTCCTCCTCCTCCTCCTCTTCCTCCTGCTCCTCCTCTTCCTCCTCTTCCTCCTCCCTCGTCTTTTCCTTTCCCCCCTCGCCCTCCTCGCCCTCGTCCTCGCACTCCCCCGCCCTCCTCCTCCTCCTCCTCCTCCTCCTCCTCTTATTTGTTTGTTTGTTTTTGCTCGTCCCCCTCCTCATCTTCCCCGTGTAGAAGTCCAAGGCTCGTGATCACAGACGCGGCAGATCCCGAGGTAGTTCGCGTAAAGAGACACGTAATATCATCCGATGTCGAAGGCACGACGCTCTCGCCGTAGCGCTGACCGAAAGCCACTGGAGCTGCGCGAACTAGGGTAGCTCCTCCTGCTCTTCCATTATACTTCTCTTCCTGCTCCTCCTCCTCCTCCTCCTCCTCCTCCTGCTCCTCCCCCTCCTCCTGCTGCTCCTCCTCCTCCTCCTGCCCCTCCTCCTCCTCCTCCTCCTCCTCCTCCTCCTCCTCCTCCTCCAACTCCAACTCCAACTCCACCTCCTCCTCCTGGGGGCCAGTCCTGGTCGGGACCCAAGCGGGATAGAGAGAGGGGGGGAGAGGGAGCTGGGACGAGCTGAGCCCTGGAGGGGGAACAGCTTTTTGTCGGCTCCTCTCTCGAAATCCGAGGTTTTAGAGGTTCTCGGGCGTTTCTTTCGTGGGCTCTCGTCGGTTTCTCTCCCGGCCTCGGGATGCCCGCCAGCGGCCACGCCACGCCCAGAGCGTTCTGGTGTGGGGGCAAGGGCAGCGGGTCCAGAATTCAGTCGGGCCTGTCCCCCTACAGGGGGGATTTGGGACGACAAATTAAAAAGATGGTCAACGAATACACTGAAGTATTCAAAAATGGTCAAAAAGTCGTCCCCTGACTGTTCTTTTCTTGCTATTTTTGGATATTCCTCATGTAGAGGGACAGGCCCGACTCACGTCCAGAAGCATCGGGGATGGACAGCAGACCTCCCTCTAGCAAAACGCGGTTTAGCGAAAACGACCTGCGGCCCAAACCCGGCGGGCGCAGGCCTGGAAAATAGGGGCCGCGGCCACGGCGCCCTCTCGAGCACCGAAAACGGACAACTCACTAATCTGAAGGGGCCCACAAACACACAAATAAATACACACAAATAAAAAGATTCCCCATATTTTCCTATATTTTCTGGGCTTTTGTCTTCATCCCCACTTCCCATATTTTCCTATATTTTCCTGGGGATCGACGATTAATTGTGTCTGTGTGTTTCTTCCCGTCCTGATAATCGAGGTGTCGCTGGTGGGGTGGGGGGTCTGCCCGCCCCCGAAAGCAAGCGGGGGAGCGCAGGAGCGGGCGCCGGCGGGCCGGCTCCGGGGCAGGGCGCCGGCGGCCGGAGTTGGGCTGGAAGGTGCAGTGCGTCGCCTCCTCGGCCTCCTTCCTGGCGCGGAGCTCCTGGCGGGGGCGGTCAGCTGCGACCGCATGTGGTCACTCAACGAAATAATCGTGAACTTCACACACACCCTCGCTGTTGCCGATGGCCCCGCTTCAGGGGGGGGAGAAACACTCGCGGCCTCACAGGTGCCCGTTCCATGGGGCCAAACTGTTGGGATTGGGAGGCGGCTGGCGGGGGCGGCTGCCGTGCGGGATGGGAGGCACACAGACAGACCACAGGGCAATTGTCAATAGATAGGAGGCTTTGAAAATATGGGATTTTTGTCATACATGATGAATTGATGGATGAATTTATGCATGAGCTCGTCGTTGTTTTTAGTGCTAGGTCCCTGCGTTTTTAATACATGATCCGCACGCGGAGCGTGTATTCAAAACGGCACTGTAGTATGAGGGATGCAAAAACGGCCCTACCCTGGGTTACAAGTGCGTGGTCTGCAAACCTCCTGGGAATGCCCAAAGCCTAGAGAGCCGCCAGGACGCCGCACATCACGCAAGGTTCACCCTGTCAGCCCGCAGGAGGTTCAGCGCAAAGCGCCTCATAAACCAGGGTCGGGGCGTTTTCTGCGCCCCTGATAATACTGTATGTCCTCCTTGGAGGCGCATGTCCGACCCGGACATCCAATACCAATACACCTGTCTTGTAGCATATCGTTTCCCCGGCGGTGTGGCCAAAAGGCGCCCACCACGATGCACTTGCACCATAGGATTTCTCGGTGCGCGCGTCGCCCGCGGGGGGGGGGGGGGCGACGCACGTATAGTAGAAGTATCATCATCATCATCATCATCATCATCATCATCATCATCATCATCATCATCATCATCATCAGCATCATCAGCATCAGCCATCATCAGCATCAGCATCAGCATCAGCATCATCATCATCATCACCACCATGACCACCATCATCACCACCATCACCATCACCATCACATCACCATCACCATCACATCACCATCACCTCACCATCTTCATCATCACCATCATCATCATCATCATCATCATCATCATCATCATCGTCATCGTCATCGTCATCGTCAGCTCAGCATCAGCATCAGCATCATCATCAGCATCATCATCAGTATCAGCATCATCATCATCAGCAGCATCATCATCAGCAGCATCATCATCATCATCATCATCATCATCATCAGCACCATCATCATCATCATCATCATCATCATCATCATCATCATCATCATCATCATCATCATCATCAGCATCTTCACCATCATCATCATCATCATCATCAGCATCATCATCATCACCATCACCATCACCATCACCATCACCATCATCAGCATCAGCATCATCTGGAGCGCCCCGGATCGGCGGCACTGGCCGGAGGCCACTAGATTAGTAGAAGTATATTGGGGTGACGCGAGCGGGAGGGGAGGGGAGAGGCCGTGGCACCGAGGATCCAGGCTATCGCGCGCGCGGCTCTACACTGTAGAGATTCGCCGGCCCAACGGGCCAGAGGCGTGCTAAGATCTCCGGTAACTGGTTAGCAATATTTCTAGTTCGCGCGCGCGGAGCGGCCCATGGGGGCCCCCGGACGAAGAGTACCCCGGCAAGGTCCCGGGAGAAGCCACCAGAACACTACAGGGGAGGGCCATGTTTCGACACCCCTTACTAGGATCGTGGCCTCCGAGGGGGGAGCCGCAATCGACTACCCCCCCTCCCGCCCCAAGAGGCCCCCAAAAGCCCCCCAAGAGGCCCTGGGGGCCCCCAAGACGCCGCCAAGGAGCCCCAAGAGACTCCCAAGAGGTCCCCAAGAGGCCACCAAGAGGCTCCAAAGAGGGCTCCAGGGCCGGCGGAATGAGCGAAGCGATTAATGACACAAACGTGCAGCCTCGATTCCTTCAGGCAGTCCCCAGAGAATGTCGAAGCCAAATCGGACTGTGAACCACCGATCGAAGGCCCCAGCTCGCCTGCGACGGCGGCCAGGCCCCCGTCGACGTTTCGAGATTGCGCCCTGTCGTGACTCGCGAGAACACGCCGAGCAGAAAATATAAAAAACTGCTTGCAATTCTTCCTCGCGACAGCGACGACGCAGGGGCGCCGCCAATTTCATCGACCGCTTCGAGAAAACAAGTGCGCTGCGGACGCACGCGAGAGCGGCAACAGCGCGAGCAGGGGGAGAGAAAGAGGAAGGGTGGGAAAAGGGCAGGACCAAGACGGACCCGCGACCCTCCGAAAGCCCGACGGGGGCACAGTCGAAAAGGAACAGGCGCCAACAACAACGGGCCAGGAGCACCCCCCGCCGACGAGCCCAAAGCCAAGGGCTCGCAGGTCAACATCACCCCGGGCGCCGCCCCCCCCCCCAAAAGAAAGAAGAAGAAGATGAAACATGATCGGCCCACGAACCCGGAAAGGAATCTAGATATGTAAGGCATTGCAACATTTCAAAGACACCTGATTGGGCGACGGGCACATGCAATGCTGAATGTATGGATGATGATGTACTGTGCCGACGGCTGTGCTGTGCTACGCCGTGCTGAACTGCGATGTGCCATGCCGCGATTGTGCTCTATATATAGCGTTGTGGATCGAGTCCTCCCTGGCATCCGAGTCCTCACCGAACTGATCTGGAGCGTTAAGCTCGAGCTGCCTGAGCAGATGGTAGCTGCCCTAGAACTAATCGACAGAGCGTACATGCCAGGAGGACGCGCCGCGGAACGTCCCAAGGGACGCTCCAGGCGACGTGCCAGGGGACGTGCCATGGGCACGCACCGCGGGACGTGCCAAGGGGACGCGCTACGGAACGTGCCAATGGACGTGCCGAGGGACGTGCCAGGGGACGCGCCGCGCGACGTGCCAGGTGGACTCGCCACGGAACGCGCCAAGGAACGTGCCAAAGTGCATAGTTGAGTGTATCGATCTTGATGTACCGTGCCGACGGCTGTGCTGTGCTGGGCCGTGCTGAACTGCGATGTGCCATGCCGCGATTGTGCTCTATATAGCGTTGTGGATCGAGTCCTCCCTGGCATCCGAGTCCTCACCGAACTGATCTGGAGCGTAAGCTCGAGCTGCCTGAGCAGATGGTAGCTGCCCCAGAACTAATCGACAGAGGTACATGCCAAGAGGACGCGCCGCGGAACGTCCCAAGGGACGCGCCAGGCGACGTGCCAGGGGACGTGCCATGGGCACGCACCGCGGGACGTGCCAAGGGGACGCGCTACGGAACGTGCCAATGGACGTGCACCGCGCGACGTGCCAGGGGGACTCGCCACGGGACGCTCCGCGGAACGTGCCAGGCAACATGCCAGGCTGCAATGCTAAGGGTATCGATATTGATGTACCGTGCCGAGGGCTGTGCTGTGCCTGGGCGACCTGGACACGTGAAAACACGCGTTTCGCTCAAGACGTTGTCAGCACATCCTCATGCTAGACATCCGCCTGGGCAACCTGGACACGTGCAAACAAGCGTCTCGCTCGAGACATCCTCAACAAATGCTCATGCTAGACATCCGCCTGGGCGACCTGGACACGTGAAAACAAGCCTCTGGTTCGAGACATCCTCAACAAATCCTCATGCTAGACATCTGTCTGGGCCACCTGGAGGCGTGAAACCAAGCGTCTCGCTCGAGACATCCTCAAGACCTGGGCACGTGAAAACAAGCAGTCCACTTAAGAGATCCTCAGAATTCAGGTCCCCAGGAGAGGACAATCTATAACACAAAACAAGCGTTTCGCTCGAGACATCCTCAACAAATTCTGAAAAACAAGCGTTTCGCTCGAGACATCCTCAAATTGTAATTCGCCGGCCCTACGCGACCTCATTATTTATTGCAAAAGAAATTCGCCGGCCCTACAGCCGTCAAAACCGGGGGTAAACCTACTAAAAAATATAAGACAACCCTGGGCCTACGCCCTTTCCAGGAAAAAACACCCCGGGCCCAAAAACGAAAACGGGCGCCTTGCGTTTCGGGAGAAGGGGACCGCGGCGAGGAAACGCCCCGCCCGAGGGCGGAGCGGCCGCGCGGCCTCCGTCAAGGGTCCCCCCATGATCTTTGCGAGGGGGGCAGCGGGAAACTGCTTGCACGCGTGGGGTTAGTGCTATTCCGCGGTAGTCGATCCACGGGTGGGCGCATAGCTGCAGCGGGTGCGCGAACAGCACCTTCGCGAAAAGGCCGAGGTGGTGAAAAACGACGAAGTCCGTGGCCCGAGAGACACATACGAACAAAACCATATTTCAAAGCGAATCCAGCCGCAAGAGAAACAACGAGGAGAGACGCGAAATGATGAGACGACGGAAGGGGCCAACAGGAAACATGCGACACCAAGGGAAGAAGTCCGAGGATGAAACCAAGGAGCTCGAGATGCGCATCGCCAGCCTCGCAACAACGAGTTTCTCCGCCGCAGAAATGCCGTCGGTCGGTCTTGACGCTCCGCGGGAGGTCTCATGGCCAAGAACGCCTGTCCCCCTATGATAATTCTGCCGTTGGCCCCAGGAACCCGCGGGTAGCACATCTTCAGGAACAGGCGCGGGAGCGCCTGTCGTAGGCTGCTGGGGTCTCGAACCCGAGTCGAACGCCAATCCAAGCCGCGTGTCCGCCGATTCCATGACGTCTGAAATGCATTCTAAAGGGCTGTAAACAGCACGGCAGACGATAATGCCAATTGCTGCGGCACTGAGACTCACCTCGGGTAGCGCAAGCCCACGTCTAACAACGCCATCGGCCCAGGCGCTAAACCCAGCAGAATTCTACAGCGCCGCGAAGACACCAGATGTCGCGACGGGCGCAGCGCGGCACGAACATCGCGGCACATCGCAGCAGACTGAGTCGTCATAGCGTCGGGCCCCCCTGCCGCAACTACTTCAGCGCCAGGTTTCCCCGCCGCCGCGGAGACAGACATCGGCGAACGCTTCGTTTCAGGTTCCCCTCGAGCACTTAGCTCCAAGTTCCCCCGTTCGAAAGCACGCGCGCCCGCCCCCCCGCCCCCGCCCCCATTCCGCGCCCCTGCCTCCCCCCATGGAAGGACGGCGGCGCGGGCAGCCAACGATGACCGCCAAGGCGGCAGCCTCGGCTGCCGGGGCGCACGCGCCGCCGCGGGCCTACTCGAGCGCCCTAGTCCTGAATCGTTGAGGCCGACCGCTCGCGACCGCGAACCGGCTTTGGCGACGGTGTCTTACCTCTGCGGTCTAGAACGGGCTTGCCCGACGCGGGTGGGAAAGCGTCTCCCCGCGCGCCTCGCGTCGGGCTTGCAGGGCGCCGTTGCCCCCGCCTCAAGGCTGAGGCGGACTGTTGGGAGCTTCGCCGCCAAGGCCAGCGCGGCGCCCAGAGGTCGAACATTCTGGGGAAACACACTTTTGCGAAGCTTTTGCGGGCTTGCCCCCGCTGCTGCTACATGCTCAAGAGAGCATGTCTCCACGCGCCTGCGCCCCCCGCCCCCGCGACGTTGGGGCATCGGCCTGCCCCTCTCTTCGCGCCGCGGTTTGGATCACTTGCCTGTTAAACCAAACTCTTCGCAGAACTTGCGAGCTTCCGTCCTGTTACTCGGCCCCGTAGTCTTCTCCTTTAAGTGCCCTGGGTGACGCCGCGGGCGGCCCCGCGATGCGCGCGCGCCTTCTCGAGCCCAATCGCCGCGCGCCCCTTTGCCTGCCGACGCGGCGGAGCGCCCCCCGTCGCCGCCGCCACTTCCCCGCGCGCTGTTAGCAGGCGCTGTCTCTCCAAGAGTTTGGCGCGCTTGTCGTAAAGCCACTCGTGGCGTTTGTCTTCGCCACCTTTCCAACCCGTGAAATGCCCGCCCACGTCATGCTCGAGGTCATGATGCTGTTCTGTCTGCGCTCTGAACAAGGGCCCAAGGATGGACGACGCAAGCGAAGCTTCATGTCCAGGAGAGCGCGGCTCCATGCCTCGAAGAACTCGCCGAGGCTGTCGCTCTTCAGTTCGACAGCCCGAAGGCCCGCCAAATCAAAGACGCAGTCGCCTGCTTCTGCCAGCCTCCACCAACCCAGGATCGCAACGATCACTTTTCGTCATTTGACGAGCCAGTCGTTTGTGGCAGCTTCGCCCTCCCGTGCGTCGATCCTCCTTCTGAGGTCACCATTTCTGATGATGTCGCTGCGAGCTGCGGCCATTTTCATGCCGAGCGTCTCGAGCTCGCCTCGGCCCGCAGGGGACTCGTTGTTGCAATATCCTCGCTAGCGCGGAGCCAGGTGAATTACTGTTCTGGTCAACCTGAGGCAGAACTTGCCGCCTCGTGCATTTCCTGCTTCGAGTCGGAAGCGCGACGCAGTGGGAAGGCTTCGGTATTCAACCATGTCGGCCTCCATGTACTTCGTCTTGTTTAGCAGCATCCGAACTGCATCTTCTGCGGCGCCCCACCGCTTGCGATGAGATGGCCCGCCGCCCGCGCCGCGAGGCCCACCCGCGAAGGGCGGGGGCGGCGCGCCTCTGCGCGGTGCGCCGTGGATAGGTGAGCGGGCCCACCGGGCCACAATCGGCGAGGCGCGCTCGCGCCGGCTAGGGCTCTCAGGCCTGGGCGCGGCGCAGCCGCCACGGCTCTGCCGACTTTGTCCGAGGTAGCTGTTGTCTTCAGCGCGTCTGGCGCCAGATTGGCCCGCCGCAACGCGCCAGCGCGCCGCGCGCGCGGCGACGGGCTTCTCCGCCTTGGTGCCATCGGGAACCTGGTCTCAGCACCTGTCCAATCCGCAAATTCGCGCGGCTGCGGTGACATGGTTACGGGCGGTGGCGTCCTCATTGCTAGGCTCACGTGCCTCGTAACAAATGGTTTCTGTCTTGCAGATGTCGCAAAGAAGCCTCTCTCCGATTGATTTCGGTAATCGCCTACTCTCCTGTTGATCGCATTGATCAACTTATTCAACCTGGCAAACTCGGCGCCCGCCTCATTCCTAGTCCGATCCGCGCTCATGGCGCCCATCAAACTGTCGCTCTGGAACTGGTTGTTGTAGTCGGCAGCGATATGTTCGCATGCCGCAATTCTGTCGCACGCGCCCCGGAACTGTTTCCGCGGGTCCAGCGGCGCATCTTCGCATGCAAAAATTACGTCTGTATTTGCATAAGCTGGACCATCCGCGTTATCAAGCTGCTCTTAGAAGGCAGCACGATTCATCCTTATGCCCCTTACGATGGTTACGATTTCTGCCATCTGAGATTTGACCTGCTCCAGCTCGCTGTTCCTAGCGGGCCGTTGGGCTCGCGGGGATCCGACTTCTGTCTGAAGCTCATGCAGCATGTCATCGCGCTGCTTATCCCAGGGCTCATTGCTTTCCTGCTCTGTCTCAGCTTGATTGAGTCGTTGGCCCAGTACCGTGAGCTGTTCATAATGGCAAGCACTGCCGCTCCGTCTCGGCGGCCGCGCCTGACCCTGGCCCCTAGCACTCTGGGCCACAAAGGCTTAGACAGCAGCGCGAACTTCAGCATCGATGACTGGGCGGACTGTCTGTGGTTGACTGGCCGAGTGGGCCATCGTCCGAGCTTCGTCTGCAACGGCCCGCGCAGGCTGATCGCCGCGCCCACGGTTGACCCTCGCGCGTCTAGGAACGCGCCGCGCATGGGCCTGGAGGGCATCTCCCCCTTGCTCTTGAAGAGCCATCTGTCGATGCCTGATTTGCTTCTGCAAGGCAATTTACACATTCAGTGGGTCACTTGGCAGCGCGCGCGTCGACTCGACGCACTTTGCGGTTCGCGTCGAATCGACGCTCATCGGTTTGGGTAGCGTCAATCCGGCGCCCATCAGCATGGGCCGCGTCAATTCAACGCTCACTTGAGCACGTCCGAGAAGGCGGTCGCAGGGCATGCCTCCGTTGCGCGCTCTGGCTCATCCTGGCTGAAATTGCAGCTCCAGTCCGCGCCGGCGCGCGTCCACTGGAGGGGCGCATCATCGATGGGGCGGGGCGAACAGCCCCACCGCTTCCCCGGCTCTTCCGAGCTCATCCCGAACGCGGCCGGCCTTCCCATAGCGCCGGTTGCCCCCGGCGCAATAATTTCAGCGCTCGGCTCCCCAGCCGCGGCGCCCGCGGCGCCAGGCCCCCCCGCCGCGGCGCCCGCGGCGTTAGATCCCCCAGCCGCAACGCCCGCGGCGTCAGGCTTCCCCGCCGCAGTGGCCCCGCTATGCGAGGCACTTGGGAACGTCGTTGCACCGGCGCCATGCCGAATATGGGCAGCGCGCCCGCCGCCGCCGGCTGCGGCTGCTACGGCCAACCGCTCGCGCACCGCGGAGCAGCCGTCGGCGGCCCCTTCGGCGTCGAACGAAGCGCCCGAGATCATGGCCTCGAAATTCGCGACCAGCGAAGACGAGGTGTCGCCGCCCCGCGCAAGCAAGCCATCCGGCTGGCAACCAATTCGCAGGGGGCGGAATAAAGCACGGGCCAAAAGCCCGCCCCGGTCAAAGCCTCGCCGGTCGAAGGCCCCTGGCTCGCCCGCGAAGGCGGCCAGGCCCCGGCCTGGTTTTCGCGCCCGCGACCCGCCGAGACTCGCGAGAACACCTCCCGGATACAGGACAGACAAGAAGCCGTCTGCCGTCTGCCAACTTTCCTCGCGACGACGGCGACGCAGGAACCGCCCATTTCATCGGCGGCTTCGAGGGGGCAGATGCGCCGCGGACAAGCGCGAGAGCAGCAACAGCACGATCAGGAGGAGGGGGACAGGAAAGGCAGAGAGGGAAGGGGCCAAGACGGACCCGCGACACCCGAAACCCCGACAGGGGCGCCGCCGACAAACACGCGCGCGCCAAGAACGAAGGGCAAATAACACATCGAGCAAGAGGAGGAGAGGCGCGACGCGAAAGGAGAAGCAAGAGGCAAGAGAGGCAATTCTCCGTTGGCCCATGAAAACCTTTGCTAGAAGAGTCCATTTTTCTTCCGCAGACGTGTCGTCGCGCTGTCGCCGCGCGATCGTCGGCCCACCTCCGCGCGGGTCTCCCTGTCGACCCCTGCGCCGGCCACGGCTGCGTCGCCAGATCTCACTGAAAGACAACATTGCCCCATGTGCTCCTTCCTCTCTCTAGCGACGATTTGTCGCGCCCATTCTCATGTGAACCGTCTTGCAGAAGTCGCCCACTCTTCGAAGCACTCACTTGCTGAACGGCGCAAGCCGTAGCTCGTCCCACCCGTTCGCGCGCGGGCTCGCGATCACCAGGGCCGCGGCGGGAGCTGGGCGACGAAGTTGATTCTGTATAGGGGCGATCCGAGTTGGACTCCGACCCCCATTCGACTCCCCTGCCAAGCACTGACCCCGATCTGTCACCCACGCGCGCGCAACGTCATGGTACTCGAACAATCGCGCGAGCCATTCGTCTCTGAGCGCTGCGAAGTCGCTGTCTGGCGCTTTCTTGTCAGCGCCCACGATGATGAACAACGTGGAAACGTCGGATACACCGCTCTGCTGAATGGCCGCAACCGACTGTGGGGAGCAGAGAATCTCGATGCGAGGTCTAGCTTGGGCACCCCGAAGTTCCGCCCGGCTGCCTTACAAGTGCGCGCGTCCACCTCGATCTCCACCGATGCTGAAAATGTTGAAGATTCGGCCCAAGTGCCCCTTCGCCCCGCTGAGCGGTCAAATCTCAACGCGTAGCCCGCCGATGTCTGCGCGCCCCGGGTTTGTGCTTGAGGCGTGAGCGCGAGCATTGCGTCATATATTTGTCTTGTCTGGGTTGAGTTGGAAACCCGCTGCTCCAGCTGCAGCTTGAGTGAGAGATTCCCCCATCCACGCGACATCATGGGATTCGTCTGAATCGGACTGCATTCAAATCGCACCAGCCAGCCGCTCCTCTTTTGATTCCGGCGCGGGCTGAATCCGCCAGAACATATGCTCCGAAAGGCAATTCAACAACATGCAACTCCGCGGATCGCTGTGTCCTGCGCCTCGCTGTACGTTGAACTTCCTGCTGGGCCTGTCTATCTTGACAGATGCCGTCTGGTCGGAATGCAGGTCGGCGATTGACGATATGCACGGCTCAGGAATGCCTTGCGCCACCATGACTTCCAAGAAAAACCATGCAGTGCAATATCGACGGCGCTCCTGACATCGACCGTCGCTGCCCAGACAAGCACGCTGCCACTCAGGAAATCTCTTATGCCATGATCACGATGACCAGGTGACTGACAGCGCTAGAATGTTTGCGAAGTCCAGCTTGCTCGGGCGGCCGCTGGGCATCGAGTACGGGGGGGAACAACTCGCGCACCATTGGGACGAAGCTCACTGTCTGTCGTTCCTGGCAGATCCTCGGGCCCAACTTTGTGGGCAACGCTAGGTTGGGCGTGTCTCGATTTCTCCGGGGGTGCCACTCCAGGCTGCGAGACTGCTGACTGCAAACCCCGCAGATCTCGATCCAAATTCCGCCCACAATGTTTGAACATCTCTGATACAATACCTTTTGTGCCCGCTGCTTTCCCGTTTTTTCACATTGTACGTCGCCCATCGTGAAAGGCTGGATGAGCATCCCCTGAAAATCAGGCCCTCTGTCTTCTCGCCGTTGGCCACAGGAAGAAAAACATAACACATATTAGAAACGTCCACGGACATATCCGCAAACTTTTTTCGGCCGCGTGTAACGTGCCCATCATATCTACGCACGCACATGATAAACTCTTGGCCGTTGCCACTTTCTGATGCTTCTGATGCTGCCCAGCCCCTTGAACTCCACAAATGTCTGTTCGATCCGCTCCTTGCGTTTCAACCGCTGTTGCTGTCCCGTTTCCTTGTTGGAATCACATGCTGGATAACGAGCTACCTATAGTCGTAGCTTCCTGCAAACAAGCCGTTCCAATGACATATGAAAGCTTGCAATCGTGATTGTTGTTCTCGTAGTTCCACGGGTGGTTCTTCATCGCGGCAGGTGTTGACCATTGACTGGTGAATGGCGTTCTCGATCGCGTCGCAGTTCTCCTGCGCAGGACAACCCACATGTTTCTTGAACAGTGCATTTCCAAGTTTGGAAGTACCGATGTTTATGCACATTATGCACAATATGTTCGCAACTTAGTTTGTTCGGTTTCCAGTTCGGGCTCTTCTTTGCATGCCGCGACGCCAGCAAGATGGCACGTCGTAACCACACCGCTGTGTGATCAGGTCCCATGTCGACGCACAAGCACACGACTGGGTCCAAGGCCGTCCTCCAACAACCCCTGGGCACCAGAATGTAATCTAGCTGCTTGGGGTCGTGGTGAACTTTGTGGCGTGCCTGTTCTAAGTACGGTTGCTTATTGAATACTATGCTCGTCAATGCAAGGTTCCCAATGTTTGCCCGATTATTCAACTACTGATACCGATCATGTCCTTGTCCGTGAGCGTGCGCCCCACGAACTGTGGAATTGTCGTGTATTCCTCCGCTGGTCCTGCCTGCGCGTTGCAATCGGCACCGATCACCGCAAGGAAGTTTCGCAATCTAGCCTTCCTCATGGTTCCAGGCTGTATGTCGTGAGCGCCCTGGGCGTGCTGGTCGCCATATTTATGGTGCGGGAGCAATCACATGATTACTTGTGCCCGTAACTACGCCCACGCGATGCCCACGGAACAGTCACATGCACAAGCTGCGAGACGCGCGGCGACCATGGCCTGCGCAGCAGTGTCCCAGCTCGCATGAACACGTGCCCATCGCTGCATGAGCACGTGCCCATCGCTGCATGAATCGACCGCATGGCCTCTTCGGTTGTGACCAGCGTATACCCCAAACCACCTGCAAGAGCTCCATACATATATACATACATAAAGAAATAAATACATCATATTTCGTGAAACCGCGCACACTCTGCTGAATTATCGTGAGCGGTACATGTATCCATCTATGTGTATCTATATATAGAGAGAGAAAGCAGGGGGGAAGAGGTCGGCGAAGGATGCGTAAACAGGTAGGGGCATCCCCAGGAACTTGAAGGTGAGCTCCTCTGTCTCGCCCTCCTCCGTAGCCCACTGGCGCCTATAGTCTGGGCACCGAAGGTACACGGATACCCTCGACTGAAACAAAACTGGTGAAATTCAATACTTGAAAGAACATTGTTAGACTAATGAACTGCAATACCCACTCCCGGTCCCTGTTCCGTTCCGTTGCCTCCAACCCCCCGATACCAGTCAGACTCATCCGTGCCTGGTTCGGGAAACGATTTAGCCTCCCTCTGTTTCATCGGCTCGTCAAATTATCCGTTACAACCTTAGCCACATCTGTCGTACGAAGAATACAATGTTCGTCATACCATGCCACTTTGTTTGTCCTCCACTGTCACCATGGAGAGGTGCCATCAAATACCGGCATGTTCGATGTTTGCTTTACCATAGTTGTCGATCTGATGTTTTGTGAAACCGTTCGCTCCTCCAGCACACGCTCCTCATACGCGAGGTCACTCTTGAACTGCAGTCTATACTTCGAAGGGGAGGACGAGGAGAAGGAGAAAGGGGAGGGGGAGGAGCAGACAAAGGATGATCATATGCATAATCAGGCACGGCAACAGGACTTAGGGGGGCGCGAGTAGGAGGATGGAAAGGAGGAGGGTCTGAGTAAGCCCAAGATGCATACAGGATGGTGCAGCACACTCTCCCGTCCTCCTTCCTCCTCCTCCTTCCCACTCCTCCTCCTTCCCCTCCTCCTCCTCCTCCTCCTCCTCCTCTTCCTCCTCCTCCTTTTCCTCCTCCTCCTCCTCCTCCTCCTCCTCCTCCTCCTCCTCTTCCTCCTCCTCCTCCTCCTCCTCCTCCTCCTCCTCCTCCTCCCCCTCCCCTCCCCCATCCCCCCCCTCGTCAGCCCTCACGGGCACTCCTTCTCACGGTGGGAGGCGCCCCAGTCGAGAGAAACGAGCGCCCCCTCCCTGGCCTCACGCTCGGGCGAACACACGGCGGCCTTAGAGTCCCAGCTCCTCCTCCTCGTCCTCCTCCTCTTCCTCGTCCTCCTCGTCCTCCTCCTCCTCCTCCTTCTTCCTTCCTCCCTCCTCAGAGTGGCAAGGCCAGCAAAATCCCCAGGGCACGTCCAGCACGAGCCCCAGGACACGTCCAGCACGAGTTCCAGGACACCTCCAGCAAGAGCCCCAGGACACGTCCTGCACGAGTCCCAGGACACCTCCAGCAAGAGCCCCAGGATACGACCAGCACGAGTCCCAGGACACGTCCAGCAAGAGTCCCGCTCTGGTAAGGGGGGGCGCCCTCCATCCGTGCAGCCGTAGCCGTCGCCGCCGCTGTCGCCGCCGCCGCCGTCGCCGTCGTCGTCGTCGTCGTCGTCGCCGCCGCCGCCGCCGCCGCGGCCGCCGCCGTCGTCGTCGTCGCCGTCGTCGTCGCGGTCGCCGTCGCCGTCGTCGCCGTCGTCTCCGTCGTCGTCGTCGTCGTCGCCGTCGTCGTCGTCGTCGCCGTCGGAGAGGCCAGCGCGGGGCCAACGGCGGAGCGGCCGGCAGAGCGCTGCGGTCCTCCTTCTTCGCCTCGGCCATCGTGTGGCGCACGCGCATGCGCTCCGTGGCCACCCTCACCCGCCTCGCCTGGGCGGGGCGCTTGGCGCGCTGGGGCGGGCGGGGATGCGCAGGAGGCTTCTGTGTACCACCACCATGCCAGGCCAGTGCCAGCCTGAGCCCTGGCATGGTGCACCAACCCAGCGCTGTTTATCAAAGTCTTTGACGCTTTCCCCTGACAGCCGATTTCGGTAAGCACTTGCCTATGCCAAAGATTCGACCCCGTGACGCGCGGCATTTAGCGGAATGCCCTCAGTTTCTCAAGAATCAGCCATCCCCAATGATTGGGTATCATACATACCCTGTAAAAAATCTAGATGCCAGATTGCCAGATTGATTGAGCGTTTCAGAACGTTCCCGCTTGCCCAGTCGGGCTTCCCGCTAAACTTTTCCCGGGCCACGGGTTCTCAAGGAAGGACAGAAGGGCCCCAAAAGACCTCCAACACGGTTCAGGATACCCCCGAGACGGATAAAGAGCGCCCCGGGACGCTCAAGGCGGACCAAGAGGCCGCGGATCAGCGATATCCGCTCTGGTACAAGGGCGAGGAGCCCTTGCGTGCAAGGGCCTTAAGCCAACATGGCAACGAAGGAGTGGGAGGAGGAGGAGGAGGAGGAGGAGGAGGAGGAAGAAGAGGAAGAGAAGGAGGAGGAGGAGCAGGAATCCGCAGGCTGTAAGGATGAGGAGGAGAAGGATTGGTGAGAAGGGAGAGAATGGAAGGGGGGGAGGATGGGGAGGACGAAGGAGAGGAGGCTGGAGGAGGGCAGGACGGAGGACGACCTCCCAGCCGGCGCCTGCGCGGCGGGGTCGGCCGGCTGGCCCTGCTGCTGCACCCCGCGGGCGTCGGACGCGCCGCCTGGGCGGCATAGCAGCGGCCGGCTCCTCCTGCTCCTTCTGCACTGGCTCCCGCGACAGCGGGCGGCATCGATTGCGTCGACTGACCGCTGCGTTGATGCTCCTCCTGCTGCTCCTCCTCATCATCGTGATCGTCACCACGATCACCATCACCATCATCATCACCATCATCAACATCATCATCAGCAGCAGCATCATCATCATCGTCATCATCGTCATCGTCATCGTCATCAGCAGCATCAGCACCATCAGCATCATCATCATCATCACCATCATCAGCAGCATCATCATGAGCATCAGCATCATCAATGTAATCAGCATCCTCGTCATCATCATCATCATCATCGTCATCATCATCATCAGCATCATCATCAGCATCATCATCATCATCATCATCATCATCACAGACACCATCACCATCATCATCAACAGCAGCAGCATCGTCATCATTATCGTCATCATCATCAGCAGCAGCATCGTCATCGTCACCATTATCATCATCGTCAGCATCAATCTCATCAGCAGCGTCATCATCATCACCATCGTGATTCGCATCATCATCACTATCAATATCACCATCACCATTAATATCATCATCACAATCATCAGTATAACCATCACCACCACCATCATCATCAACGACAACAGCAACACCATCATCCTCAGTAGCATCATCATCATCAACACCGTCATCACCATCGACACCATCATCATCATCATCATCACCACCACCACCAGCAGCATAGTCATCACCATCACCATCACCACCATCATCACCATCACCATAAACATCACCATAACCATCACCATCCTCACCATCATCATCATCATCATCAGCATCAGCATCATCATCGTCATTGTCATCGTCATCGGCATCGCCATCATCGTCATCATCATCACCACCGCCATTATCATCATCAGCAGCATCATCATCACCACAACCATAATCATCATCATCACCCGTATAATCATTATCGTCATCATCGCCACCATCGTCATCCCCATCCTCATCACCATCATCAAACTCATTATTCAAATCACTATCGTCATCATCACCAGCATCATCATCATCACTACCATCACCATTACAATCACCATCATCATCACCACCATCATCATCATAACCATCAGCATCATTTTCATTATCGCAAATCACGCGACCGCAGTCGCCGCCTTCGTCGTAGTCGTCATCATCACTGTCATGCGTAGCCAGCTCGGTCACAGAAGCCGTACGCGGGGCGCGCACACGAACAGCAGCGGGCTGCCGATCGGGCCCGCTCGGACCTCGGACGAGCGGCGGCGGAGGCTCGAATCCTGGGTGCCTGACGCGTGTTCCTGCGGATGGTTTGACGCTCCTGTCGGTTGTCCCTGTCCCCAGGGGGGGAGGGTTCCTCAGCCTGTTGCGTCCGTGCTCGCGTGACCACGGTGTTGCTCAGCCTGTGCTGTAGCGCTGTGGATGCCACGACAGTGGGCACCCTAACAGTCCTATCATTGAATCAAACATGTGCTTAACATGTCGGAAGCATGTTCTAAACCTGCTTCAAGCATGCTTCAAACATGTTTTAGACATCTGGCAATTATTTGACAACATGTTTCCCCTCCATTGATCGTCCTCCACAACTGTAGCGACGGCGACGGGGATGGGTTTATGCTCCTAACGATTGTCCGTCCCCAGGGGGGGGAGGGTTCCTCAGCCTGTTTGAAGGGAAACTGGAACACACGAATAAATAGACACAAATAACCAGATTCCCCATATGTTCCCATAGTTTCTGGGTGTCTGTCTTCCCCCCCACTTCCCATATGTTCCCATATTTTCTGGGGAATCGACGCTGAATTGGGTCTGTGTGTTTTTTCCCCCTCCTGACTGCTGCGTCCATGCTCGCGTGACCACGGTGCTGCTCAGCCTGTGCTGTAGCGGACGGGGAGGAGCTCCCCGCCCGGCGGCCGTGGCCCTCGCCGCGCTGCAGGCGCCCAGGGGCGAGGGGCGCAGGCGGCGACGCCTGCGCCGCGCGCGCCGCCTCGGCCGGCACGCCCCGCTGGGCGGCGGCGCAGCAGCAGTGCTTCCGACACAGGCACGCCGCAGCCAGCTCCTCCTCCTCCTCCTCCTCCTCCTCCTCCTCCTCCTCCTCCTCCCTACCTCCTCTACCTCTACCTCCTCCTCCCCCCTCCTCCTCCTCCTCCTCCTCCTCCTCCTCCTCCTCCCGCTCCTCCCGCTCCTCCTCCTCCTCCTCCTCCTCCTCCTCCTCCTCCTCCTCCTCCTCCTCCTCATGCTCCTCCTCCTCCCCTTCGACACGCAGCGCGCCGTCTGGCCAAAAGAGGGGGGGGCAGAGGAGGGCGGGCCACGGCCGCGGCCCTCGTGGGGCTGGCCTTCGGGCCTTCGGGCGGGCACCCGTCCCGTGCCGCCTCGGCGCGGCGTGGCCCCTCTCCCGAGGAAGGAGTTGAGAGCCGCTGGGCGAGGCGAGGTGCTGCCCGAAGGGTGGCGATCTGCGGCTGCTGGCCCGAGGGCAGCTCCTGACGGGGTCCTTCGGGAGCGGCGTATTATTTTCAGCACCGTCACCGCCACCGTCACCACCATAATCATCGTCGATATAGTCGTCTTCATCATCGTGGCCCGGCCTTTAACTCCTCCTCCTCCTCCTCCTCCTCCTCCTCCTCCTCCTCCTCCTCATCCTCCTGATACTCCTCCTCCTGATACTCCTCCTCCTCTACCTCTACCTCCTCCTCCTCCTCCTCCTCCTCCTCCTCCTCCTCCTCCTCCTCCCGCTCCTCCTCCTCCTCTCCTCCTCCTCCTCCTCCTCCTCCTCTCCTGCTCCTCCTCCTCCTCCTGTTCCTCCGCCTCCTCCTCCTCCTCCTCCTCCTCCTCCTCATGCTCCTCCTGTCGCACGCAAGTACATCTCGCCAGAACTACTCCTCTGTCCCCAGCCTTTTGCTGGAATCATCTGGCCAAGCGTTCAGACTTGGGGGAGGCGTCCACCCACGAGCTTCGATATCACCTTCTTACCCCAATGTGCGGGAGGGGGCACTGGCCCGCAAGTACCCGCAAGGACGCGTCCGTGGTCAGAGAGTCCGACGGTACCTGCCAGAACGCTTCCCTGGGCAGCCTGGAAGGTACCTGCCAGGACGCTCCCCTGGGCAGCCCGAAGATACCTGCCAGGATGCTTCCCTGGGCAAGGCACCTTCCCGAGGCTGGCCCAAACTAGCGAGGGTACCGTGCGGCTGGGGGGCGCAGTCTGACCCAGGCTTGTCCATATCCTGAGCTCATCCTGAAGGCGCAGTCGAGCTCGTCAGGTCGATGTGCACCCACCCTGCACACGGCGTCGCGCACCGAGGTGAGGACCTTGAAACACCTCCTCTGGCGACATGCCGAGGCGGGTCCTTCTCCTTCTCCTCCTCCTTCTCCTCCTCCTCCCCCTCCTCCTCCTCCTCCTCCTCCTCCTCCTAATACTCCTCCGCCTGATACTCCTCCTCCTGATCCTCCTCCTCCTGATCCTCCTCCTTCTCCGCCTCCTCCTCCTCCTCCTCCTCCTCCTCCTAGACCGCTGAATTGGACTGACCTGACATGTACGGGCGTTCCGCCTCCTGGTTCTGGTCGACCTGTCAGCCTCGCAACGTTGGCGAATCCTCGCTCGAACCTAGCTGTGGGGCCACTCCTCTAAATAAGTGGACTGGCCCAGCCGCCTCCAAGAGGCTCAACAATCACCTCCAAGACGCCCCCCCAGGAGGCCTCGAAGACGCGTCGTAGAGGCCCCTCAAGAAGCCCACGCAGTGTCCAAGCTGTTTCCAAACCACTTGCGTTTGACCAGGCGCGCTGGGGCGAAAGCGTCCTTCTGACAGCGGGATCTTCCCGGATCGGCGGCACCGGCCGGAGGCCTCTACGATAAGTGGACTGGCCCAGCCGGGTGCAGTCAGCGGCCCAGGCCCTTGCTGCAGGGGGGCATCACGGCCGGGGGCACCACGACCAGGGGATCCCCAGCCTCCTGCGGGCAGACTCTGGGGCCCTCGGGCTGCCCCCGAACTGTGCAACAGACCGCCGAAGAATGACGCTCTCCTTCGGCTACACGCAGGAGCGACCCTGGGCAAGAGTGACCTTTGGTGCGCGGCTTCTGGGGGGGCCGCTGGGGGACCACGCACAGCCGCGCAAGACGCTGCCACTGCATCGCGCTCGGCGACCCGGGGACCAACTAATGCCCGCACCAGAGGTCACTCCGGCGAAAGGTCACTCTTACGGCTAGCCGCTCTCTACAGCACGTGCAGTGGGGAGGAGGCACAGGAGGCAGGATCAGTGAAGGGGCCCTGGGACACACAAATGCATACACACAAATAACAGGATTCCCCATATTGTCCCATATCTTCTGGGTTTTTGCCCCCCCCCCCCCCCCACACACACACACTTCCCATATTTTCCCATATTTTCCGTGGGAGTGGACGATTCATTGTGTCTGTGTGTTAATTCCCCTTCTGAAATGCCGTGGGGAGGAGGCACGGGAGGCAGGATCAAGGAGGAGGAGGAGGAGGAGGAGGAGGAGGAGGAGGAGGAGGGAAGAGGAGGAGGAGGAGGAGGGGGAGGGGAGGAGGAGAGGAAGGGGAGGAGGGGGGAGGAGGAGGAGGAGGAGGAGGAGGAGGAGGAGGAGGAGGAGGAGGAGGAGGAGGAGGAGGAGGAGGAGGAGGAGGAGGAGGAGGAGGAGGAGGGGGGGGAGGGGGAGGGGGAGGGGGAGGAGGAGGAGAGGAGGAGGAGGAGGAGAGGAGGGAGGGGGAGGGGGAGGCGGAGGGCGGAGGAGGGGGAGGAGGAGGAGGAGGAGGGAGGAGGAGGAGGAGGAGGAGGAGGGAGGAGGAGGAGGAGGGAGGAGGAGGAGGAGACAGGCAGGATGAAGGAGGCAGGGGGGCAGGGGCGCAGGGCCGACGGCGCGTCGGCGACGGCGAGGATGACGCAGTGAGAGGACGGCGCTCGGCGGACCGCCCGCCTGGCTCGCCCGGCGCCCTGGGCGAGTGCGGCGCCCCGGCCCCGTGGTGCATGCCGATGGGCCCGTCTTCCACCACCGCCACCACAAGTTGGAGGGGGGAGGAGGAGGAGGAGGAGGAGGAGGAGGAGGAGGAGGAGGAGGAGGAGGAGGAGGAGGAGGAGGAGGAGGAGGAGGACGAGGAGGAGGAGGAGGAGGGAGGGAGGACGAGGAGGAGGAGGAGGAGGGGAGGAGGCGGACCCCCTCCACCTCCTACTTCTGGTGGCGGCGGCGGACAACGGGCCCACCGCATGCGGTTGAGGTACAGCTGCTGGAACTCCGCCCGCAGCTGCCTGCCCGCCCCACCCGGGCGGGAGCGGGCCGCGCGGCGGCGGCGCGCTCGGGCGGCTCCTGCCCCACAGCCTCGAGGAGCAAAGGTTTGGATCCCCGCCGCGGCCGCGAGCGGGCCGGCGGAGCGAAAGCTGAACTTAACGACCAGGACCCCTCCAAGGGGCCCCTTGAGAGGCATCCAGGCGAGCCCCTCAAGAGGCACCCAAGAAGCTCCCGACCCAAGGGATAGTTTCCGAGATCGTCGCAAGCACTCGTTCCTTCTAGGGGGTCGACGGGATGGCGCAAGCCACTTGAAGAATGACCTGGACCTGGCGCAACAGGCAGGCCAGGCCCCGGGGAAGGCGCCAACGGGGCTTCGTGCGCTGTTGATGACAAGTGCGATACTTCAACCGTTCAATCTTCAATTACCCGTTTGCCAGTACATGGCTCAATCAAAATCTCCACCAAATAACTGGGTCCAAAAGGGAGAGAGGAGGTTGGAGACGGGGGGAAGGGAGCAGATGATAGGAAATAGGAGGAGGGAGAGGAGGAAGAAGAAGGGGGAAAGAGGAAAGAGGAGAGATGGGGAGAAAATGGAGGATGAAACGGGAGGAGGGGGAGGAGGAGGACGGAGGGGAGGGAGAAGTGGTGACGAGGGCATAACGTAGGGAGGGATGGGAGGAAGGGAGCCTGGGAGAAGGAGAGATGTGGAGTTGGGTCATGCGCATGGAGCACCATGCGTGCAACAACCCACCTGCGCGCGAAGCCCCCTGACCTGCGGAATCCATGCGAGCGGACTCCCGATGATGTGGAACTCCACATGTGCGGAGCCGCATGTACGTCGTGGACAAAGAATGTAAAGGGGCCCAGGGACGCACAAAGAGATGGACACACATCCGAAGATTCCCCCGTGTCTTGCTCCATCTTCTGGGTGTTCGTCCTCCCCCCCCCACCTCCCACATGTTCCAACATGTTCCTGGGAGTCGACGATTCATCGTGTCTGTGGGTTCTTGTCCCCTCCGGAGAGTGGGGCGGCACCGCAGGTCCCCGGCCGTCCTGGGGCTGGCGTCCCCCCGTGGCGGAGAGAGCCTGGACCTGGCAGAGCTTGCCTGGCATACCAGGGCTTACATCGGGAGCGGCCAAGAGGGGGGTGTCCAAGAGGGGGGGGTGCAAATCATGAACGGCGGCATGTGCGCGGCCCAGCGGGGGGGCCAGGGACGTAATGAAATAAGACGAGGCGCCATGAAATCTGAGGAAAAATATCATGGCCCCCGCCATGATATCCCCCCCCCCTAGTCATCACCCCCCTCTTTTCCGCCCCCGATAACAAGGCTTTGCAGAGACCGCCTGGACTTAGCCAAGCCTGGCGAGGCTCAGCCGGGCGAAGCAAAGCTT
>CAUYUJ010015173.1:281720-294221 GCA_963575745.1 Prorocentrum cordatum
ATCAGCCTCACCATCGTCATCCTCATCAGCAGCACCATCAGCATCATCATCATCATCATCATCATCATCATCATCATCATCATCATCATCATCATCATCATCATCGTGACCACCACTATCAACATCACCATCATCATCATCATCATCATCATCATCATCATCATCATCATTATCATTATCATCATCACCATCATCATCATCATCAGCATCAGCATCATCATCATCGTCATCATCATCATTACCACCACCACCATCACTATCATCATCAGCATCAGCATCATCATAATCATCATCATCATCAGCATCATCATCATCCTCATCCTCATTATCATCCTCATCATCCTCATCATCCTCATCATCATCATCCTCATCCTCCTCCTCATTCTCGTCCTCACCATCAACATAATCATCCGCATCATCGTCATCACCATCTCCACCACCACCACCACCACCATCATCATCATCATCATCACCATCATCATCATCACCATGCAAATCAACATCACCCTCACCAAATATCGACGCGCTCATCGTTATGTACCCTCAGTCGTCATGATCACCGTTCTCACCGTCATCGGAATCGGCTTCGCCGTCATCGTCGTCATCATCATCAGCATCATCATCAGCATCTTGTCATTATCATCACAAACATTAGCATCATCACCATAATCATCCCTCATCCCTTCTCCACCCTTGAAAGTGACATGTTCTCCTACACTCGTTACTACATTCGCCGCCGTCCGACCGCCGCAATCATTTGCAGCGCGCGTGCAGCATGCGTGCACGCAGCCACATTGTGGATCAAGGAGTTTGGCTCATGCCAGCCCTTGGAGCCGCTGCTCCCGCGTACTGAAAGGTAGTTCATGGTACATCGCGCAAGAAAAAACAAGACAGGCATCATTATGTGGTGTTCTTATCAATCTTGCTTGCCTTCGATGGTGGAGTTCAGGAAACACATGATGTAACTCGAATTGCACACGTACTCACCCGCAATGGCTGCTATATGACCGGTCTAGAGCGAACTTGCATTCAACTTGAATACTCGAGGTGGGGGGTGTTCCGTGGAAAGCTGTACCATGTCATGGTGTGGTATATCTGAGTGTTGGTCCTCGAGGGAGACAGTGGGCTCGAGGACGCGTAGACGAACTGCGCCCTCGGCAAACGCGATGGCGAGCGGGAGCGGAGGAGTGAATGATCGAGCCGACGACCGCGATAGGACCACAGGGCTTGCATATGACCTGCGTAGGACCGAAGCCCGCCAGCGAAGAGGATGCGCAGATGGCGCGCGAGAGAGAGCTGGAGGAGCCCCGAAGAACTGGGAGGAACCCGAAGGCGTCGACACAACGCACAGACAAGAGAGGTCGGGCGGGGCCGCCAGCGGCGCTCCCACGAGAGCGGGTCACGACGAGTCGGGACGATGAGATGCTGGAGATCTTCACGGGGGCTCCTCCTCCTCCTCCTCCTCCTCCTCCTCCTCCTCCTCCTCCTCCTCCTCCTCCTCCCCCTCCCCCCTCCCCCTCCTCCCCCCCCCTCCCCCTCCCCCTCCCCCTCCCCCTCCCCCTCCCCCTCCCCCTCCCCCTCCCCCCTCCCCCTCCCCTCCCCCTCCCCCTCCCCCTCCCCCCCCTCCTCCTCCCTCCTCCTCCTCCTCCTCCTCCTCCTCCTCCTCCTCCTCCTCCTCCTTTCGTTGGTGGGTTTCGAAGATGAGCATTTCACCCGAGACATCCTCACAGCACCGAGATGTTCGAGAGGAGCACGGCAGACCAGGAGAGGAGCAGGGCAGACCAGGAGAGGAGCACGGCAGACCAGGAGAGGAGCACGGCAGACCAGGCCTCAAGAGCGCCCTCAAGACGACCGAATGGAGGATCAAGACGAGGAGCACGGCAGACCAATACGAGGAGCACGGCAGAATATGCCCTACGAGCGCTCTCAAGACGGCCGAACAATCATCAAACAATACATGAGTCGAACGCCGTCTTGGAATCATGGTTGCGGGCAATCAATACGGCCCAAAAAAAACAAAACGGGCCCCAAGATGACCCCCATGGTGCCCTCAATACGGCCGAACATGACGATTGCGCTGGGGACGCTTTCAGCACATTAAGAGTGTACCAGCACCGTCTGTTGCAACAATGCTGTGCTGGTTTGCCGTTTTCCTGTGGTCAGCTGTGCTGGTCTGCCGTGCTCCTGCGGTCTGCCGTTCTGGTCTGCCGTTCTGGTTCTGGTTCTGCGGGGCCTATAAAGGCTGGAGGGCACCACAGAGGCGCCAAAGCCCGAGGCCGCCTCTGGGCCAAACCCAGAGGGCCTACAAGGGCCGTCCCCGTACAGAGCAAGTAGCTCCAGGAGGCAAAACACCGAACCCCGAGGCCCAAAGGCGGAGCACCTTGGCCCCAAGGGAGGGCCCAACCGCTCCTGTGGTCTGCTTTCCTGGTCTGCCGTGTCGCTGCGGTCTGTCGCGTTGCTGCGCTGTGCCGTGCTGCGATTGCATGCCGATGTAGCGGTCAGGCGATTAAAGAACGAGAGTCGGGTTTCAACGGCTGCGCAGTTGTAAACTGCTAGTCCAAAGGCTCCTCAAGGGACCCCAAGATCGCCCAAGCTCACCCCGAGAATCCCTTCGTCATTTTCATTATCAACATTATTATCATGATCGTGATAATGATCATCATCGTCATCAAAAATCATGGTCTGCCGTGCTGGTCTGCCGCGTTGGTCTGCCGTGCGAATGCGAATGTCAAGGCCTTAAAGGCGGGGCGAGAGCCCCCGAGGAGAAAAGGAAAGAGGGGGGAGCCATTTTGGGCCCAGGGCACAAAGGGGGCCACCGCCACCTAGGGCAAGACCAACGCCCCTGGAACCGACGCCAAACCCGAACATGACCAGGGCCATCGGCAAGGCCGAATGTGCCACCGCCGCATCCCGACCCCGAGACGCCAGGCCTACAGAGGCGACGGCCTAAGGGGCCCCCAGGGGTCTCCGGGCACCGGAAAACCTGGCCCCCGCAACTTCACGCCTGCAACCTAACAAAGCTCAATCGCGTCTTTGGCGCGAGCGCGCAAAATGAAGAGACTACTGACCGGGTCGGCGACAGGAGCAGGGAAGGTGAAAGCCCAGGCAAGCACCCATGTTACAGTCGTGATCGATTGGAGAGGACACGCGAGAGGACACAAGGCCCTTCCGAGGGCCACACTGCCATAGGAGTGTAAGAAGACGTGGGTCGCGAAGCTCAGGACACAAAGGCGCCCCTGATTTGGCAGGGTCGACCTACTAATCCGGGCCGACTGTAGCCCGACTCTCCCTCGGACCTCGGCGCGCGGCGGTCCAGGCGCCCGCGCGCCCGCCCGCGCTCGCGGCCACTGGCGGCCTCCGCGCGCCAGGCCCCGAGGTCCGACGCGTCGAGTCCGCCGCTCTCGGGGTGGCCGGCCGAGGGCGGGCCTCCGGGCGCCGATGCCGCCGCCGAGGCGCCTCTCCCACCGGCCGGCGCCCCCGCAAGGGCTGGCTGCGAGCCCGCAGCCCCGTCGGCCGCTGCTCCTGCCACCACTGGCCCCGCGCCGATCCAGGCCGCGCGGCGCCCCCGCGCACCGTCGGGCGCCTCGCCCTGGAGGCGGGGCCCGGGCGGTTCGGCGCCGCGCACTCCCTGCTTCCGCTGGCGAGCGCCCCGGGCGCAGGCCGCGTCTCCGGAGGCTGAGCTGGTTGCGCCCCGGCTTGTCGGCCATGGCCCGTGGGCGCTGCTCCTCGAGCCTGGGCTCGGCCCCTGAGCGCCCGCCGAGGACCGCGCGGGCGCCGCGTCTGGCGCGGGCAACCAGCTCCTGCTCGTCGGCGCCGTCGTCGCAGATGGCGCAGCTCAGGACGTGGCCGAGGAGCGCGAGGGCCACCGCCTCGAGGTCCTGCTCGCCGCTGGCCTGCGCCGCGACGCGCGCGCTGACCAGGCGGCGCCGCTTCAGCTCCTGCTCGCCCGGCTCGCCGCCGTCGCCTTCGGCAGTGGGCTGGCTCCTGGGCGCGGGCGCGCCCGCGGGTCTCGGCGTCGAGCAAGCCATCGCTGCCCATAGCCGCCGCCCCCTGCCGCGGCAAGGAGGCCTTGCCGATCCAGCGCGCGAGCTCGCGCGCCCAATGCGGCGACTCCGCGGCGCCCCCCGGTGGCATTCGCGCCCACGGCGTGCGCGCCAGCACCCAGCTTGGCTCAGCGATCGGCGCGCTGGTTGCCTCGCCTCTGGGCCTCCGCCAGGAGCCCGTCGAGGGCGGCCTGCCTGCCGCAGTGGGCGGGGACCTCGTTGACGGCTAAGGCCCCCTGCGCGAAAGCCGCTCGGGCCCAGTTCCACGGGCGGGAATTAGGCCCGCGCGGCGCCGCGCCGCAGGCCTTACCGTTCCTGGGGCAAGAGACCACGGAGTCGCGCAGTCGGTGTTCACCTCGCTAACGTCGGGGCCCGCGTTGCAATCGACCAGATCCAGATGGCGAAGCCCCCCCCGTCCGCGGCCGTCCGTCGCGGGCAGGCCCCGCCCGGTAGAGCCGCGCGCCACGGACGCCAGGTCCCCGCGGTCATCGCGCTGGGCGATGGACCACCCAGCTCTGCGGAGGACCGAGTAGCTGGGTCCCAGGGCCGAGCCGTCGAGGTAGAGCCCCCCCCGAGCTTGTCGCCCGCCGGCCGCCCCGCCCCCCGGGCGCCCGCGGCGCCCGCGCGGGGGCCCGAGGTGGCGGCGGCGCAGGAAGCCAGCGGCGCGCGAAGCTCCGGCGCCCGCGGCAGCGCTGCAGGCGAGGGGATGCGCTGTCTCGCCGCGGCGGCGCCAGCATGGGGCAGTCGAACAGGCGGCGCCAGAGCGCCCCTCGCTCTCCTCCACGCCGGCAGCACCGAGCGCGGTCGCGCCCCTCGGCGTCGCGCGCGCGTTGGAGGCGCGCGCGATCATCAGCGCGCGCTGCCCCCTCTCGCCCGGGCCCCCTCCTGGCCCCAGCAGGGCGGCAATGGCGCCCCAGAAGACGGGCCGTCGCAAGTGCTCGTCGCTGGCGGGCCTGGAAACTTCGCGGCGGTCGAGGGCGCGCCGCGCGCCGAGCCCCGCCTCCACTCCGAGCCCCCGCGGCCCCAGCTGGAAAAGGTCGAGCTTTTCGCCCTGGTCCGCGCGGAGGGCGCGCTCCGACTCGAAGTGCCAGCCAATCCTGCACATGGTCTGCTGTGCTGGTCTGCCGCGCTGGCCTGCCGCGCTGGCCCAGTCTGCCGCGCCCCCGCGGCGCGCCAGGCCGCGCTGCGGTCGCAGGCGCGAGCGCCGGGGCCTGAATGGTTCGAAAGAAACGAGGCCCCCCTTCCAAAACGGGGCGGCGCGGCGGAGGCGGGCCAGCCGAAGGGCGCGACAAAGGGCCCCTCCTCGCCCAGAAATCGAAAGGCGCAGCACATAGAGACACCCCAATCCCATTCGCAATCGCTCGGATCTGGCACCGCGGCGCTCAAGGCGCCGACGCACTCTGCGCTTCTCAGTGGCGCCCTGGGCAGTCGCCGCCATCTCCGACACCCAGACGGCTCCGCGCCGAAGGCCTCCAGGCGCGCGGATGCTTGCCCAGGCGCCTCGCCGCCGCTGGAAGGATGCGCCCCCCTGCCGGCTGGGGCTGCCGCGCCCGCCGCCGAACTGCTGGCGCCCTGCTCGTTGCCTTCGCCCCCTCCTGCAATCGTAGACGGGGGGCCCCCTGGCCCCTCTGCCGCTGCTTAGGCTGCCTCGGCCGCCCTCCAGGATGGAACCCGCGGGCCCAGAGGCCACTCTGGTCGCGCCCGCCCTCGACGGTCTCGCCCCCGACGCAGGCTTCCTCGAGGCGCGGCTTCGCCCCGGAGCGTCCGCCCAGCACCGCGCGGGCACCGCGCTTGGAGCACGCCGCCAGCTCCTGCTCGTCGACGCCCTCGCCGCCGACCGCGCAGCCGACAGAGGGTGCCCAGGATGCAAGTGGTCACCGCGCCCGTGCCGACGGCTGCCGCGCTACCCTTGGCCGGCGAGCGGGCGCTCGCGAGGCGCGGCCGCTTGGCCCCGGGCTCGTCTGGCGCCCGGGCGGCTGCGGCGGAAGGGGGCCCCTCGAACTGCACTCGGCGGCGCTCCTCGGCGCCTGGTAGGCTCTCGCTGCCCTTGGAGGCGATCCCCTGCCAGATGACTGCGGCCTGCCCGATCCAGGGCGCCAGCTCGAGGACCACCTCCGCCAACGCGCGGCGCTCGCCCATGGCCTGGTCGCCCACCGCGTGGAACCTGGCGCCCAGCTCGGCGAGGCGGTCGGCGCGCCCGTTGCCTCGGCGCTGAGCTTCCGCGAGGACCCCACGCAACATCGCATGCCTGCTGCAGCGTGCTGGTACCCTCCGCGCGGCGAAGGCTCCTGGCTCGAAGGCGGCGTGGATCCTGCTCCAGAGGCGCGCGTTGGGCCTGTTGGGCGCCGCGGCATGCGCGCGACGCTTCCTGAGGCAAGAGACCGTGAAGCTGCAGTCGACGTTGACCTCCTCCACGCCTGGCCCAGCATAATTGACCAGCATCGGAACCGCGAAGCCCTCGCCGTCCTTGGCCGTCGGCTGGGGGCAGAGGTCGCGCCTGACCGAGCCGTGGATTCCCGATATCAGGTTGCCATCACTATCGACCACCCTGCACGGCGCAGGAAGCCATAGCTGGGCTCCAAAGCCGAACCGTCCAGGCACAGCTTCCCGTTGAACTTATCTTCTAGAGGCCCGCGCATCCACCGCACGCTCACGGCGTCGGTGCGGCGGCCATGCGGCGGCGGGGTGCAAGCAGCCAGCAGCGTGCGAAGTTCTCTCCTGCGGCCTCGCCTCGCGCGCGGGCTCGCCCGGCGCCGCGCTGCAGGCGTGGCGAGATGCTGTCCTTCCGCTGGGCCGCCAGGGCGGGGCGCGCGAAGAGGCGGTGCCTGAGCGTGCCACGCTCTGCTCCGCGGCAACAGCATCTCGAGTGGCCGCGCCCCTCCGCGTCGTGGAGCCTGGCATGCGCCTGGTTCGCATCGGAGATGCACGCGATCAGCGCGCGCTGCTCTCGCTCGCCTCAGTCCCCGCCAGGCCCCAGCAGCAGCGTTGTGGCATCCCACAAGAGGGACCCATGCCAGCTCCCGCGCGCCAGCTTGCTCCTCTCGTGGCGGTCCGAAGCACGCCTGGCCCCGAGGGCCGGGAGCCCGCGGAAGGGCGGGCAGCCGCCGCCAACGCTTGAAGGACTGACTGGATTGGCCAGCCTTTTCCAGCCCGCGTCTGCCCCTTCGGGGAGGGGTTTGCCCCTCCCCCTCCCCCCTCCTCCGGGGTCTGGACGGGGGTGGAGCGTCCAAGATGGCCTCGGCGAGGGAGCCGGTACTGTCACTCGGCGAGGAAGCAGCCGAATCCCAGTACTTTGGCCGACTGCACCCGGTCGCCAGGATGCCTGGGGACATCATGTGGGACGTAGAAAGACATGCTGGTGCTGTGGGTCCTCCTGGGAGGCGTACGTCCGACCAGATCACACAGGGCAACACTATTGTTGCACATCGCTACCCCGGAAGTATGGCCAGAAAGCGCATGCCGCTGAGCACAGACTACAAGATGCCTGAGCGCGCGCGCGCGTCGCCCATTTTGGGGCGACGCACCTATAGTGTAAGAATGTTTGGATGGGTATAAGAATGTTTGGATGGCGCTAATGCTGGACCGCTGGAGAAGCCGACCAGAGCGGACGGGCTGGGCGTTACAATCCCAGACAGTAAACTTGAAGTTCCCCGAAGCCTCCCAAGAGAGCCAGATCCGCGCCAGATGCGAATGGAAAAGGTTCACCTGCCGCCGAGACACTTCGCTTCTGGACCTTGAGCCCGTCTCCGTCTGAGCGAAGAAGCCAAAAGAAATGAGCGAATGCGGATTGGAAGGACTGATGATACTCTTCTGCTAAACTAAGTCTGTGACGAACGTTGCCCAGACCTTCTACGACAAATCACAAGAACGACGCTCAACTACGCCTGACTAGGTTCCGCGGAGGTTTCACTTCGGAAGAGGCTCGCGCAATCCTCTCGACCGGGAAGGCGTATGGAGACAGCGACACCGTGAACCACGCGGCCGTACAGCACCCATGGGCTCGTGGATGGAAGGAACGATGAGGAGCAGGAGGAGGAGGAGGAGGAGGAGGAGGAGGTCACATTCCCCACGAGGGCCCGGGGGGCTACGACTCGAGCCAGGGAAGGACTCCCCAGATCGTGACCGAGGCTGGGGCAAACAGGACCTGCCCAGCACCATCCCCCACAGCCTGAACCGAGCCCCGTGGACTTGCCAGAGACGCCCAGCGGCGCGCACCCCCTCGTCGGGCGCGGACGACTCGGCGCAGCGGGTGCACCGGTAGCCATGCGCCGTGCTTCGTGGAGGGCTTCCGCCGCAAGGGCCATGGCACAAGATGGCCCCGAGAGGCCCCCAAGACAGGGTGGCCACAGATGGCCGAGGAAGGCGGCCCCCGGGGAGCCCCGGACAGCCCCGGGGCGCTGCAGCCCTCCGAGCGGTCGGTGCTCGGAGCGCCGCTATCACAGGGTGCCGCGCTGGCACGGCGGCGCGAGCACGCCGTGTCAGCTGGATGATGTTTGAGATGCCCAGCAGGTGCACAAGGGAGGGCGGCTGGTGCTCAAAATGTGGCGCTCGCTCTTGCGCCGCCCACATTCGTCTCAAAACTTCAAACACTTGCACGGATGGGCGGCGGTGCCAGTTCGAGGCGCAGCTCTCGCGTGAGGCTTCCAGACGCTGTGTATCTCTGACGATAGAACTGTATCAAAGCTACAACTGGCATGAAAAGCAACCCCCTTTCAAAATGTGTCTCTCGTCTGAAACTTCCTCGCAGATTATGATCACGAAGCTGAGAGCTACACGCATATAGATCGGCGGTTCCTGTTCAAAGCCATGCTCTGGCTCCACCATGTGGTTGGGGGCGACTCCCTATTACCCGAGCTTTGAACATGCCGTGCCGTGCCCAACTATGCCGTGCCTGTGCTCCAAGATGCGAAAATATGGCGTGCCGGGCCGGGCCTGTGACAGAGTGCAAAACATGCGCTGTGCCGTGGCGACCATGTGTCTTATCATGCAGCGTTGGTGCTTTTGGGCCTCCATGCCCGCGTAAGTTTGGAGCGATGTGCGGCCAAATGTCAATATGATAGTTGGCATGACTACTTGACTACTGACATAGGGCTCTGCAGGTACGTCTGACCCTCACAGCATGCCCGATGAAAAGAATCAACTCTCGGCGGCCATGACAATCCGCAAGCGAGCTACCTACATTGAATTGGGTGAGCTGGGGTCCACGCTTTGGTCGGACCAAGAACTGTGTGCAGCGAGCTCTGGCCTCAGTCGAGCATCAAGGAGAAGTTGCTGCTGGCGCCCGCTGGCGCCCCTTGCACAACGAGGCCCCCGGTCGGCTGGAACCCCCCGCCGAACGGTACCGCTGCCTGGAGATTGTCTGGCACGATCGGCGCCGGGGCAATCGGCACGGGCCCTGGCTTTGCCGCCTCGTGCAGCCCAACCGGCGGGCCGGCTGGCGCGGGCACCAATGGGTGGCCGGGGGAGCGCAGCAGCCGCGGGAGCACCGCGGTGCCAGGGCCGGCTGCCGACGCCGGCGCCAACGCCCACCCCGCAGGCGTCGTCCACCCAGGCGCAGAGGGCGCCGATTCGCCTCCGAAGGTGCTCACGCAACGGACCTGCGCCAAGTAGCAGCCGCCGGGCGCGAGCCGGCGGAGGCCGCCCACCTGCAGGTCGACCGGGCAGCCCAGCGCCGTACCCTCGGCGCCGCGGACGAAGCGCTCGCAGGCGGAGCCGCCAGCCTCAGACAGCTCCACCACGTACGCTGCGGCGTGGGGCACCGGAAACCACCTCACCAGCACCGAGGAGCCCACCTCGTCGGCCCAGAGCACTTCTGGCGCGGGGGGCGCAGGGACCAGCCCGCCGTGGACGCACTGCCACCCGAGGGTCGGCGCGCAGGGGGGCGCCGCTGGCGGCAAGGGGGCGGGCGCCGCCACAGCGTGCGACGGCCCCGAGGCCAGCTGCGACGGAAACGCGGCCGCTGGGATGGTCACTGGAGGATCCTCTGGCTTCGGCGCTGGCGGTGGGACGGCGGCGCACGGCTCGGAGGGGTCGGACACCTCGGACCTCGTCCCGCACGTCGTGGCGAAGGACACCCGCGCCTCCAGTGCGGTGCTCGTGGGGAGGCCGGTCACCCTGCAGGAGGAGCACTCCGAGCGCTGGGCGCGGCCCGTGAGCTCCTCGACCGGCCTCCACGGCGCCTGCACGCCCGCGGGGCGCATCTCCAGCATGTACTCGGCGGCTATCACGGACGGGGACCAGGTGATCAGCATCGCACCCGGCTCCTGCCCGGGAGTCAGGCAGGGCCTGGGGAGGGCCGGCAGCGGCGGCTGCTCGGCCGCGGGCGCGCCGGGGAGCAGCGTGGCCACCCGCGTCTCCGCCTCGTCCGCGAAGGCGTGGACCCCGCTGCTGAGCAGGCGCGAGACCGCCCCGACGCCCGGGAACTGTGCCGCCGCGTACCCGGCGCCGCCCGCCGCCCACGCCAGTGCCACCTCTGAAGGGGCCCTGGGACACACAAAGAAATACACACAGATAAAAGGATGCCCCATACTTTCCCATGTTTTCTGGGCTTTTGTCTTCCCCCCCACCTCCCATATGTTCCCATATGTTCTGGGGAATCGACGATGACTTGTGTCTGTGTGTTCTTTCCCCTCCTGAACCTTGGTGGCCCCCTGCTTGGAGAAGAAATGGAAGAGCTCGGCCTCGGTGGCGTCCGCCGGGAGACCCGTGACCACCACCTTGTCCGCGAAGGCGTGGCAGTGCAGGGCGAGGTCGGGGCGCTGCCTGTCGCGCGGGAGCCGGGCCGAGAAGAGGCCCAGCACGGCCGCCGCGGGGCGGGCGGTCTGCTCGAGGCACACCAGCTGGGCCTCCACCGGCTCCCCTTCGCGAGCGCGCGGGACGCAGAACGACACCTCGTCGCCCTCCACCAAGCGCAGCTGCCCCAGGGTCTCCTGGGGGGGGGGGCGGCTGCAGTCGACCCGTCTAGTAAGGACGCGCGAGAAGGGTGCAAGGACCTTGGAAGGCCACGTCGAAGGTTTTCGAGCGGGGCGCGGCCAACGAAAGTGGCCAAGGATGGGCCGAGGAGGCCAGGATGCAAGGTTACCCTTGGGAAGGTTGCCCATCCCTACTATGCGCGTGGACTGCACGCAACCGTGACCGCCACCAAGCTTCCAAAAGGCCAGCCCCGGGCCCGGGTCGCGGCCTCCAAGCCAAGCCGCGAGGCCCACGCCCACCGAGCACGGGCCTGGACGGAGCCCGCGGACGCCTGGTCGTAGGAGGGGGAGGAGGAGGAGGAGCAGTGGAAACCCAAGAGTCACCAACGATGTTGGAATGAACCCTCCCTCCAAGCTCCCTCCTCATAGGCCCCTGCGACGGTTCATTTCCATTGAAGGAACTGCCTCGCTGGAGGACAACAGTTTGAAGGTCCTAAATCGTGCGCAAACGTTGTTCTCGGGATTTCACCGCCACGTATCAGACTGACTGCTGCATCTTGACGATCCAAAATCGCACCAGAACGCCATTCTGGGGACTTCGACACAGCGGGTCAACATAACTGCTGCGCCCGAATAATCCTGAATCCTTCCTAAACACCATTTCTGATGCGTTGATCATGGGAATCAGTGAAACTCTTGCAAATTTTATTATTATTATTATTATTATATTTTTTAATGAAAAAAAGAACGTGCGCGGCGCTACAGCGAGACCCACATTTTGAACAAGAACCGCCCTCAATCCGTGAAACCCTTGTAATTGTTTGAAACGAATGTGCGCGGCACTACAGCGAGACCCACATTTTGAAAACGGCCCACCCTCAATCAGTGAAACTCTTGCAAATTGTCTGAACGAATGCGCGCGGCACTACAACGAGACCCACATTGTGAAAAGGAACCGCACTCAATCCGTGAAGCTCTTGCAATTTGTTAAAGCGAATGTGCGCGGCAATAAGGCGAGAGCCACGTTTTGAAAACCAACCGCCATCAATCCGTGAAGCTCGTGCAAATGTTTAAAGCGAGTGTGCGCGGCGCCAAGGCGAGAGCCACATTTTGAAAACCACCTGCCTTCGATCCGTGAAACTCTTGCAATGTGTTCAAACGAATGTGCGTGGCGCTAAGGCGAAAGACACACTTTAAAAATCATCCGCCCTCAACTTGTGAAATGTTTGCAGCTTGTTTTTTCATATAAAAAACGAATGTTCGCGGCGCTAAGGCGAGAGCCACAGTTTGAAAGCGACCCGCCCCCCATCTTCAGAATCATAAATGATGAAGTCTCTGGCGAAAAGCCCGGCCCGCCGTAAAAACTGGCCTCGGGGTGAGACAGGGAGAAGTTATCTATAAAAAGAAAGACTGGAGGACAGGAAGGAGGAGGAGGAGGAGGAGGAGGAGGAGGAAGCGGAGGTGGAGGAAGCGGAGGTGGAGGTGGAGGTGGAGGAGGAGGAAGATGTGGAGGAGGAGGAGGAAGAGGAGGAGGACGGGGAGGAGGA
>CAUYUJ010015173.1:294321-304321 GCA_963575745.1 Prorocentrum cordatum
ATTATTCGTATTATTATTATCATTATTATTACTATTATTATTGTTATTATTGGTATGATTATTATTATTAATATTTTTATTATTATGAGTATTAGTGTCATTATTATTATTATTAATAGTATTATTATTCGTATTATTATTATTGGTATTAGTATTAGTATTATTAATATGATGATTATTCTTATTCTTATTAATATTAGTATTATTAGTGATAATATCCGTCTTGGTTGTATGCGTCTTATTCTTATTCCTATTATCATTCTTATTAGTATTATTATTCGTATTGTTATTATAAGTATTGGTATTATTATTGTTCGTCTTATTAGTAGTATTCTTCTTCTTCGTATTATTATTCCTTCGTCTTAGTAAGTATTGTTATTCGTATTCGTCTTCTTATTCGTATTATTATCATCATTATTCCCCATATCCAAAGATGGGGTTCTTGTTATTGGCGGACCGCGCCGGAAGAACACAGAACAGGACAGAACACCACACTCATCACTCAGACTCACTCATCAAGACTCACTCATCACTCAGACTCAGTCCTCACTCAGACACACCACTCATCGCTCAGACTCACCACTCAGATTCACTCATCACTCAGACTCACTCATGCTCTCTCATCACTCAGACTCAGTCATCACTCAGACTCAGGCGATTCGCTCGTCTCAGCAATCTAAGGGGGGCGGCGGGGGGGGTATTTCACGGGGTCCCGTTCGCGGAATTTTGTGGGGATGTTTCAGGCGGTTTGGCCATTTTCTGATCCAACATGTTTCGTTTTCGGAGCAGGTTTAGAGGATGTCTCGAGCGAGGCGCTCATTTCAGCACCCCTAAGGGGAGCCGCCAGGGGTGTTTGCACGGGCTCGTTCGCGGCCATTTTGTGGGGATGTCTCAGGCGGTTTGCTTGTTTCTGTGCTCAACATCCTTCGCTTTCGGAGCAGATTTGGAGGATGTCTCGAGCGAGGCGCTCATTTTCACCCTCCAGGTGGGCCAGATTTTGAGGATGTCTCGATCGGTTTGCTTGTTTTGGTGGCCAGGCTCGTGGCCCTAAGGGGAGCCGCCAGGGGTGGTTGCACGGGCTCGTTCGCGGCCATTTGTGGGGATGTCTCAGGCGGTTTGCCTGTTTCTGTGCCCAACATCCTTCGCTTTCGGAGCAGATTTGGAGGATGTCTCGAGCGAGGCGCTCATTTTCACCCCCCAGGTGGGCCAGATTTTGAGGATGTCTCGATCGGTTTGCTAGGTTTGGTGGCCAGGCTCGTGGGCGCAGATTCTTCTCAGGATGCCACAGGAGGCTACAACAGGCTCCAGGAGGCTCCAGGAGACCACATGAGGTCCCAGGAGGCATCAGGAGGCCACAGAAAGACTCAAGAGGCCACAGGATGTCCCAAGAGGCTCCAGGAGGCCCCAGGAAGCTCAGAAGGCCTCAGGAAACCACAGGAGACCCCAGGAGACAACAGGAAGCGCCAGGAGGCCTCGGAAGGCAACAGGAGGCCCCGAGAGGCCCCAGGAGCAGGAGGCATCAGAAGGCAACAGGAGTGGCTCCAATCCCATGTGTTTTACGTATGCTCCTATCGATTGGGCCTCACCTGGAGCACGATTCTTTGATGTTCTCCGTATGTTTCTATAGATGGTCCTTCGCCTGTGTACACAATCCTAAATGTTTTACTCATGTTCCTATATATTGGGCCTCTCCTGGGGCACGAGTCCTTGGTGTTTTACGCGTGTTCCTATAGATTGCCCTTCTCCTGTGGCTCTAATCCGCAATGTTTTTAATGTTAATGTTTTATGTACGTTGTTGTTCTATAGATTGCGCCTCCCTGGGGCACAATACACAAAAACCTTCAAGGAGGTCCTAGGAGGTCCCAGGTCCCAAGAGGCTCCTGCCTGGAGACCACGCAGGAACGCCCCAGAGGTTTTCTTTTCAGGAGGCCCAGGAGGCCCCAGGCTCATGCACAGAGACGCGCTTGTACTACTGAGGCTCATTCACACTCCAATTCATTCGCAGTTAGATTGATGTCCAGACCGTCACAACTGAAGCCCGTTAATATTCGAAAGCTCTTGCGCCTAGACATTCACGGCGGACAGGTCCATGCGAGTAGATGCACATATGGGGAGCTCCACGCAGTGAATAATTATTAGTATTAGTATTATTATTATTATTATTATTATGATTATGCTTCTTCTTAGTATTATTAATATTCTTAGTATTATTCCTCCTCCTCCTCCTCCTCCTCCTCCTCCTCCTCCTCATCCCTCCTTTCTGCCTCCCTCCTCCTCCTCTCTTCTCCTCCTCCCTCCTCCTCATCATCCCCATCCTACTCCTCCCCTCCTACCACTTTCCTCCCCCTCCATCCCCCTCTACCCCCTTAATCACCCATTCCCTCCTTTCCTATCTCCCCTCCCTCCTCCCTCCTCCCTCCTCCCTCCCTCCTCCTCCTCCTCCCTCCTCCTCCTCCTCCTCCTCCTCAATTCATCATCTTCATCATGCATCATCCATCCTCCCCCTCCTCCCACTTCCTCCTTATCCTCCTCCTCTCCTCCTATCCTCTCCCTCCTCCTCCTCCTCTTCCTCCTCCTCCTCCTCCTCCTCCTCCTCCTCCTCCTCCTGGGGGGTCGGATTTTGTTGTGGTTCCTCTCTTGTACGGCCTCCCTCAAATCCTTGTTAGGCTGCCGCCGCCGCTGTCCCATCCTCCCGTGCTGCATTGGGGTCTCACGGAAGGCACCTGGGGCCCGCTCCTTTTCACCGACTGCAGCGGGTTGGCGGGCGCGTGTCCCGAGGCGGCGAGGTGCGGTTGGAGCGTGGTTGAGATCACGGAGGATGGCTGGCCACTCCCAGCGAAATTCGGAGGGGTGCCGGGACCATTTCAAACAGTACCTCGGGGCGAGCGCTGGGCTGGCCTTGAGGCGATGCGCGTGCGCCCTTTGAATCACGATAATTAATGATCACCTCAGCTTTGTTCGCGAGGGCCAGCGCCGGGACTCTGACCTTGAGAGCGGCCTCGCGCTCCACGCGTCGATCTGGCAAAAGATGTTTAGGCTGCCTGAGCGGTCGGGTTCACGGCCGTCGATGGTCTGGACTCCCGCGCATCGGTTGTTAGAGCAACTGGTCGACGAGGGAGCGTCGGCCGAGGAGATCCACCGATTCATGGGAAATGCTTGGGCCGATTTTTTCGCGAAGCTCGGAGCTAGGGACATCGCTGTCGCACAGGTCGCGGTCGATGCCCTCCAGCGTTCTGTCAAAGAGTGCAAGTGTGCAGTTGAGTTCCTGTCGAGGGCGGTGCAGTTGATTTGTGCTCGTCCTGAGGCCCAGGACTCGGACCCTCCTCCGCCCAAGCTGGTGCCAGAGAGGCGCGATGTGCTCGTCCTTATCGCCCATGACCCCGTCCCCCTGGTTCTTGGATCGTCCGCGTTGCAATTTAGGCGTTGTTTGGCCGTGGCTCGGTCCCCTGCCAGTGTGAAGACGCTTTTGAAGCCAGGGGCCAAGTGTGACCCGTCGCCCATGCTTCAGGCTCTCGCTCTAGCTGTTGAGCGGCTCGGGTGGCGTGCCCGAGGGGACGGGGAGGCTGCGGGGGGTGCTGCTGCTGCTGCCGACAGGGCGGTGGGGACTGGGACCCTCTTTGAATGTGATGGCCATAAGGTCCAGCGTTCGGGGCCATATTTGTTCTGTGTTCGTTGTGGGCTCGTGTGGCCATCGGTTCTCCCAAAATCGATGCCCTTAGGGGATGTCTGCCCCTCGCGCCCCCCGAACCCCGCCCGCCGTAGAGCCAGGGGCTGGCTCGTCGACCGGCGGCACCCAGCAACTGGAGCTAAGCTTTAGTTGAATTCGTTGGGTCTCTGAGGCGTGTGATGGTGGTCTGACCTCGCACGCAGCACCGCTTACCTCTTAAGTCGTGCTTCCATATTCCCTTTGGCTCAGAGATGGTTTCGTGCTCACATGACTCCATTTTCTATCCTGCGTCCTGCGTCCTCCTCCTCCTCCTCCTTCTCCTCCTCCGCCTCCTCCCCCTCCTCCTCCCCCTCCTCGTCCTCGTCCTCGTCCTCCTCCTCCTCCTCCTCCTCCTCCTCCTCCTCGTGCTCCTGCTCCCGATCCGGGTCCGTGGGGAGGAGAAAGAACTGGAACCAACGACCCAGACCGAACGCGAAAACGTCGTGTCGACCTTGATCACCGTCCATCCTGGCCAGCGTTTAGATCAATGTGGACGATCCACTCGAGAACCGACCAAGGCCAACACGGACCACGACCGAGATGGGCATCGGCAAGACAGACATACAGACAGACAGGCCCGCATTCCGGCCCTCGGGGGGCGGTCCTCTGGAGGGCAGGCGAAAGGGACACGCAGTCCCACACATTGGAGGAGACCATGCGCTGTCACTGCATTGCCACAGCAAGCAAAACAAGACATCGTGCGAAGCAAAGGACCACGCCGTCATCACAAATCCTTCCTCGAGGTCTCGAGGTCGGCATCGGCAAGAGACCCCGCGCAATCTCGGTCGTGGTCCCCGCGCTTCTTCCCTCGCCTCAGGCCGCGCCGACGGCCCGCGGCGGGGGGGGGACGCCTCGGCCGCGGCCTCCGCCACGGGGTCGGCGCCCCTCGGGGCCGTGCCGCGCTCGCCGTCGCTGGCCTCGCTGCTGCCCTCCTGCGGGCGACGCCGCCCGCCCAAAGCGCGCACTTTGGAGTCCCGCAACGCTGCGGCGACGGGCCGTGCGGCGACCTCTCGGAACCCCTAAGAGACCTCACCGCACGCTCCGTCACCGCACGGTCTCGGGACCCGGGAGGCCCCCGTCGCCCGAGACGCCCTCGGAGAACGGCCCGAGTCCCGAACCCGTGCGGCGACCCCGAATCCCCACCGACTCGCCGCACGGTGTGGTCACCGCACCGTTTGGGGGCCCCCGAGCGAACCGAGAGCCACGACCTGGCCTCTCACTGCTCCGGCAACGCTGGGGGAACGAGCAGAGACATAAACATGGTACATCGGAGGTCCGCGCGGACTTCTCGCATCGGCGCCGGGGCCCCCTGGCGGCGCCTCCGGCGCCGCCCCTGGCGAGCTCCTCGCGCCAGGGAGGGGGGTCCAGCGCAGATGCAAGAAATCCGCGCGGACCTCCGAGTCTTTATGTCTATGTCAAATTTCGTTCCCCCAAGCACACCCGAGCAGCAAGAGGGGACCGGGGAGGGGGGAGAGGGATCGACAAGCGCGTTCCACCACTCGCAAAGTAGCTGCTCGCAAATGGGAAGAACCCGCCGCGGGGGGTTCACGCTCCATGACATCGAGTAGGCACTTTGAGAGTAGTGGAACGCTCTCGGTGAGGGAGGAGAGGATGGGGAGCAAGGCACGTCAGCCGTGGCACTTTCTGGACACCAGGAGGGGTGCGCAAAGGGGGGTCCCTCAACGCGGCCTCTATCCGTCCCAAGGGCGCCGGGCGTGGCAGGCGTGGCATTGTCTCCACACCACACGGGGTGCGCAGGGGGTGGCCCCTCACCGCAATCTCTATCCGTCCCAGGGTCGCGGAGCGTGGCAGGCGTGGCACCTTCTCCACAACACAAGAAGTGCGTATGGGGGTGGTCCCTCAACGCGGTCTCTACACGTCCCAGGGACGCGGGGCGTGGCAGGCGTGGCACTTTCTCGACACCAGAAGGGGTGCGCAGGGGGTGGTCCTTCAACGCGGTCTCTCTTTCCGTCCTAGGGTCGCAGAGCGTGGCACGCGTGACATTGTCTCCACACCACAGGGGGTGCGTATGGGGGTGGTCCCTCAACGCGGTCTCTATCCGTCCCAAAATCGCGGAGCGTGGCAGGCATGGTACTCTCTCCACACCACACGGGGTGCGCAGGAGGGGTCCCTCACCTCGGTCTTTCTCCGTCCCAAGGTCGCGGGGCGTGGCAGGCGTGGCACTTTCCTTACGCCTCAGAAGGTGCGCAAGAGATGGTCCCTCACCGCGGTTTCTCTTCGTCCCACTGGTACTAGTCGCAATAGTGATAATAATAACAAGAAAACAATAATAATAATAATGATAATAATAATAGCATTAATAACAATAATAGTAATAATGATGATAATAAAAATAATAATAATAACCCGCCGGCCCCCTTGCGGGGCCACCTGGCTGTAGGCTGGAGGTTCGCAATTCCCTGTGCCAGTTGCAACTTCCAGTTACCACTGTTACAATTATGCTTCTTGCTGCTTACTGTTCCTTGTCGACTTCTTGCTGCTGGCTGTTCTTTGACTGCGCGAGGGGGGGAGGCCCAAAACGGGCATTCTTACCATGCCCAAATCGTGTTGTCTGAATTGCTGGGGTGGGTAAAATTGGCACCCCTCACGCATATCGGCGGGGTCAGGGTGCAAAAACACAAAGGATTCGCCACATTTCTAAAAATTCGGTTGCGCCCCATCACGCAGATCGGCGGGGTCAGGGTCCAAAAACACACAAAGGATTTGCCACATTTCTGAAATTCGGCAGCACCCCTCACGCAGATCGGCGGGGTGAGGGTCCAAAAACATAAAGGATTTGCCACATTTCTGAAATCCGGCGGCACCCCTCACCACGCAGATCGGTAGGGCACAGAAACAACAAGGATTTGCCGCATTTCTGAAATTCGGTGGCACCCGTGACGCAGATCCGCAGGGTCAGGGTCGAAAAACAAACAAGTCCCGACACTGCTTCACGGCGAAGCCAAAGCCTCATGACTTTGCTCTTCCATGGCCCATTCTCCGAGAGAGGGGGCCGGCGGCAGGGGGCGAAGCCCTTACGGATAATAAGAATAGTAATGATAATAATGGTAATAATTAATACTACTAGTAATAATAAATAATGATAATAAATAATAATAAATAAGAGTAACAAAAAATACTAGTAATACTAGTAGTAATAAAAATAATAATAGTAGTAAGATGAATAATAATACGCATAACATATTGAGATACTGAAAACCCACATACTTATCATGTGTCTTGCGTGATGATAGCTGACGCGGAAATTGCGAGCTCGTTGCTCGCGGCCGTTGCTTCGCCGACATCGAAGGCGGCGCGGTTCAAGCCTTGGAGGCCTGACATGCCGTGCCAAAGGGAAACTGAAGTGTCTGGGCGAGTTCGACGGGGGGAGGAGGGGGAAGAGGAAAGGGGGAAGGAGGAGGGAGGGACACACGGTGAGACAGGATCCATGCCGGAGAGAGCAAGGCACACGGGAAAAAAGGAGGAGGAGGAAGACAACCAGCCTGCTATGCCCTGGACGACAGTGACGGATAACGGCCGCGCTGAGGGACCACCCCCTGCGCTTTCCCCTATGGTGTCGAGAATATGCCACGCCTGCTACGCCCTGGAAGACCGTGACGGATAGCGGCCGCGCTGAAGGACAATCCCCTGCGCACCCCGTGTGGTGGCGAGAATATGCCACGCTTGCTACGCCCTGGAAGACCGTGACGGATAGCGGCCGCGCTGAAGGACAATCCCCTGCGCACCCCGTGTGGTGGCGAGAATATGCCACGCCTGCTACGCCGTGGACAACCGTGACGGATAACGGCGGCGCTGAGGGACCATCCCCTGCGCTTTCCCTTCTGGTGTCGAGAAATTGCCACGCCTGCTTTGCCTTGGACGACCGTGACGGATAGCGGCCGCGCTGAGGGACCACCCCTGCGCACCCCCCACGGTGTCGAGAATATGCCACTCCTGCTATGCCCTAGACGACCGTGACGGATAGCGGCCGCAATGAGGGACCACCCCCTGCGAACCCCCTATGGTGTCGAGAGTGCGCCACGCCTGTTAGGCCCTAGACGACCGTGACGGATAGCGGCCGCGCTGAAGGACCACCCCCTGCGCACCCCCTGTCGTGTCGAGAATACGACTGTGACGGATAGCGGTCGCGCTGAGGGACCACCCCCTGAGCCCGCCCTGTGGTGTCGAGGATCTGCCACGCCTGCTACGCCCTGGACGACCGTGACGGATAGCGGCCGCGCTGAGGGACCACCCCCTGCGCACCCCGTATGGTGTCGAAAATATGCCACGCCTGCTATGCCCTGGACGACCGTGACGGATAGCGGCCGCGCTGAGGGACGGCCGTCTTCGAGGTAGCGCCGCGCGGCCGCCAGCGCCTCTTCCGCGGTTTGCACGGCTGCGGCTGCGCCTCATCCTCATCCTCATCCTCATGCTCGCTCCTCCCCCTTCTCCCCCTTCGCTGCTCATCCACCCGCTTCCTCCCAGGACGTCACAAAGGGGCCCCTGGATGCCCAACAGTGGCCACAACGCTAAAAAAATATCGAACCTCGCTCCTCGACCTTGCCGTTGCCCCCCTCTCCCTCCCCATTCGGCTACACGCAGGAGTGACCCTGGGTAAGAGTGACCTTTGGTGCGCGGCTTTTTGGGGGCCGCGGGGGGCCAAACACGGGCGCGCAAGACGCCACTATCGCATCGCGTTCGGCGATTAGGGGGCCCGACTGGGCCCGCACCAAAGGTCACTCCGGCGAAAGGTCACTCTTACGTCTAGCCGACCCATGCTGCCCACGATCCTCGGAGATGGCGGCGAGGGCGCCGGCGCTGCCGCTCGGGCTCCTCGGCGACTTGAAGGCCGCGGGTGGCCGGGCACGTCCTGCCCGCCCGCCAAAAACGCCGCGGGCGGCGCACGACGCGCAGACACCACGAGGTCGGCGCCGACGACGGCGACGACGATCGCGACCACAGGCGAACCCTACCCCTACCCCCACGATTTCCGAGGGGGAGGGTGGGGTTCACTTCGCTCGGGAGCTCCCGAACGAAGTGAACCCCACCCTCCCCCTCAGAAATCCTGGGGGGTAGGGGTAAGGTTCGCATGTGGCCCCCTAGACGATCGCGACCACCACCACGACGACGACAACTACGACGACGATGGTCGCGACTACCACCATCGGCGGCGGGCGACGGGGGGAAGCGAGGAGGAGGCGGCGGCGGGGCTTCTCACCACGAGGCCTCGGGCCGTCCGGGGAGTGTTCTGTTTCTGCGGGGAAAAAATGTTAGAGACTTCTCAGGAGGCCGGGAGGCTTCCGAGCCTGCTGAGAAGGCCCGCCCCTTCTCACTTACCACCCCTGGGCTCGCCGCCGAGACCAGCAGGAGGGCCATGACGCCACCGACGCCGACGACGACGGCGACGATCACCGCGCCGACGAGGAGCCGACGCCGGCAACGACGCCGACGCCGCCACCGAAGTCGGAGACGACGGAGAGGGCAGGCGACGAGGGGGGGGTACAGGGAGGAGACGGAGGAGGAGAAGGAGGAGGAGGAGGAGGAGGGGGAGGGGGAGGGGTCGGAGGAGGAGGAGGAGGAATGAACCCCAAGCAGGGCCGCTTCTTCCCACCTGTCTATCTCCCTGGCTTCCCCTCTGCCTGCCGTCGGCCCCACACCGCATATCCACTTCTTCCAATGTCCCTTCTTCCCGTTCGGGGGGGCCCCTTCTACCCCTTCGGGGAAGGAGGGGGAGGAGGAGGAGGAGGAGGAGGAGGAGGAGGAGAAGGAGGAGGAGGAAGAGGAGGAGGAGGAGGAGAGGGAAGAGGAGGAGGCTCAATGTAAACCCAAGACTACTCAACGATGTTGGGATACACCCTTCCTCCCAGCTCCCTCTTCATAGACTCCATACAGATATTCACTTCCACTGAAGGTAATGCTGCCCCGTTGGGAGATAACCGTGCGAAAATCCTGAAGCGTGCCAACAGATCATACCCAGGACTTCAACGCCACGAATCAACCAGTCTATTGCGTCTTGACTATCCGCCACCGCGAATCAAAGTAACTGTTGCGCACTGGCAATCCTAAATCGCTCGAAACAGGCGAGAGCCATAGTTTGAAAACGGCCCGCCCTCAATTCTTGCAGCCCTTGCGATGATTAAGACGGATGTGCGGGACGCTAAGGCGAGAACCACATGTTGAAAACGGCATGCACTCAATCCGTGAGACTGCTGCATTGTTAAGAAAGCAATGTGCGTGGCGCTAGAGCGAGAGCCATATTTTGACAACCACCCGCCCTCAGCCCATGAAACTCTT
>CAUYUJ010015173.1:309321-349558 GCA_963575745.1 Prorocentrum cordatum
GGAGGCGCCCATGCATCGAGGAATGGGCCCAGCGGCGGGGCCGAAACCAGCTTTTGGTGTCCGTTCCATGGGAGCCTGCGTGGCCCCCGGCACTGTCCAATTTGGGCCTGATTTCGACCGGATTTGGAACAAAGTTGGACCGGATTTGGACCAGACCTGGACTGGATTCGTGGGGGCTACGTAGGTGAACGAGGAGGGGGAGGGGGAACAGGATGGGAGAAGAGGAGCAGGAGGATGGGCCAAATGCGGTCCCCACGCTGTCCACATGCAGGAAAATCAGATTTCAATGTCGCCGCCCAAGGCTCCCATGAACAGACATCAAACCAGCTGCATGCAGCAGATCTCGTAGCACCCATTTTCCCTGTCCGCCCCTTTCGCTCGGCCCGAGTCTCCGACACGACACGCAGGCGGCACGACGGGAAGCGTCAAACAAAAAATACACACACACACATCCTCGTCGGGGGGTCGGCGGAATCGAGGAGGGAAGTGACGAGGAAATCGAACTCTATACACTGACGCTGTTTCCGGCCCTGCACTGAAATTTGCACTGGAGAGCGGATCCCGGTGTATACGGAACCCTGGTGTATACATGTTTCGCTCTTTCCCTGGGGCATCGGGGAAAAAAGTATACACCGCGCCACCCCAGCGTCGTCCCCGACCCTCAAGAAACCCTTTGATTGAAAAACAGCCCGCCACTGGTAATGTATACAGTATGTTCCAGTTTCCGAGTGACGTCACGAGGAGAGGAAGGGGAGGTGATGGAGGCTGGGGACGTGAGGGCAAGGGGCGACGACGGGGGGCCGAAAGACGGGGGGGGGGGCAGAGGATCTGGGCAACCCCCTCCGGCCCAGCGCGGCGAGAGCGCAGAGGAGCCCGCGGCACGCGATGCTGCAGGCAGGCCGGGAATGCCCCTCTACAGGGGGAAGATTCGAAAATAGTATAAAAAAAAAAGAAAAAAAAAATCTGGGGACTAATTGTTTTGCCATTTTTGAGCATTTTCAGGGTATCTTTGGGGTATGCTTCATTTTTCGTCCAAGATCGGCCTGTAGGGGGACAGGCCCGACTGAAGGTTAGGTCGGGCATGCCCCCTACAGGCGGATCATGGGCGAAAAATGCAAATACCCAAAGAATAATTCCCCAAGTGGCCAACCACACAGTGACAAAGGAGTCGCCCCCAGATCATCATGTTGGCGATATCTTTGAGTGCTCCTGCTGTAGGGAGACGTGCCCGGCCTCATGCTGCAGTCACCGTGCAACACCAGAGAAAGCGCCAGAGGACGAGCGACGGGGCTCTCAGTAGGTGGACGGGAAAGCGACATGAACCCAAAGACTCGGAGGTCCGCGCGGACTTCTCGGATCGGCGCCGGGGCCCCATGGCGCGCTCCGCGCGCCAGGGAGGGGCGTCCAGCGCGGATCCGTGCAATCCGCGCGGGCCTCCGAGCTTTCGTGCGCACGTCACTTCTCGCCCCCCTGCTCTGAAGGGGCCCACAAACGCACAAATAAATAAACACAATTAACCATAGTCCCCGTACTTTCCGACATTTTCTGGGTTTCTGTCTTCCCCCCCCCACTTCCCATATTTTCCCATATTTTCCTGGGAATCGTCGATGAATTGTGTCTGTGTGTTCTTTCCCCTCCAGATGTGCACGGCAGCGGCGCGCCTAAGGCCACGAACGGGCTCCCTCTGCCCCGGGCTGAGGGGCGCGGCTCGAGCCCCAGAAAACCCCGCCCCGGAGCCCAAAGGGGCGGCCCTCGGAAGCAGCGCCCTGCGTGCGGGCACCCGCACAAGCAAGCAAGCAAAGGTCCGATCGGACTCCTCAAAGCGTCACGCCCCGCTCGTGGGGACGGCGAAACTGTGAAACAGGCCTGCCGTGGCGAGCAACGCTGGCGGCGAAGGAGAAAAATTGGATGCAGCCGTAGATGCGCGGTACAGCCGGCCCGCATCACAAAGATGCGCGGTTAGAACTATGCTGCTCCCATCGCGCTCAGAAAGCATGTCGAGCACCCAAGAAGGTATCGAAACAGTGTCGAACGAGTATCGCCTCCCAGGGCCCGACACGTGGAAACCCTCCAGTTTCGTTACTGTCTTGGTGCTCGATTTTTTTTGTGCTTCAGGCTAAAGTAGATTGAAGAAGAGAAACGCCATAAACATGAACTTTGGGCGCTCCGCGCGGATCTCTTGGATCCGCGCCGGACCCCCCTCCCTGGCGCGCGGAGCGCGCCAGGGGCGGCGCCAGAGGCGCCGCCAGGGCGGCCCCAGCGCGGATCCAAGAAATCCGCGCGGAGCGCCCAAAGTTTACGTTTATCGCCTTGTTTCTTCTTCGACTGTGGGCATCTGTTCAGTCGGCCCGTATCATGAGGATGCACGACAAAGATGCAAGGGCCTCAGAAGGCCACCTCGAGGCTTCTCGAGCGGGGCGCGGCCAACGAAAGAGGCGAAGGATGCAAGAGTACCCTTGGGAAGGTCGCCCATCCTTACTGTGCGGGCTGACTGCAGTCCATAGGCTGGTCCGCCAGCTCCGCGCGCGCGCGCGGGCGTGCACCCAACAGACGGCCTGCCCGCGCACCTGCCGGGAGGCGGCCGGCCCCCCTGCGCCCAGAGGCACGAGGGCCGGCGTGCGCGACGGCATGCTCCCGCCTCTGGCGAGCACGCTCGCCAGAGGCGGCCGAGGCGCCCTGCGTTGGACGCGCTGGCTATGGGCAGCGGCGGCGGGGGCATTGAAGGTACAGGCAGAGTAAGCCGGCAAAAAAAACAAAATTCTGTCAAATATATTTCTGGCGACAAACTATTGGATACTTATAAAAGTTCGTGTTTGTTTCTATATATTCTTTGAATAAAAAAAAACTCATTTTTGCAGACTGGCGCAGAGCTTTGGTGCGAGGGCGCGCGACGTCCGGGGCAGTGCGCCCCGGCGCCGGTCCGCGCTGGCCTCCTCGGGAGCTGGGCCGGTCGCTCTCCAGGCCCGCCGAGGCCATGTACAGTCGGGGCGTTGACCTAAGGAACCCTAAATAAGGAACGGGGCCCATTTCTCCCATAAGTTGAACTTCGATTTCCCATGGAAAACCTCAGGAAAACAGAAGGCAAACTGTAGAATAATCAAGGAACACCGAGCCCCTCCCCAAAAAAAGGGTTCCTTCTGCAGGGCCCCGGCTGTATGAGGTCGCCTTCCTGCGCGCCAGCCTGCAGTAGGGGCCCGACCACGAGGAACCTTCCACAAGAAGCTCAACCCTGAGACCCCAGGGCGTCCATCGTTTTTTGGCGTGGGAACGTCTCGCGTTCCATGGCAAAACCATCGAAACCCAAGAAACCCAGGGCACCCTCGAGGCAAGCAGGATGTTTCCTGGCATGGGTCTCCACTGTATGGCGGCTTCCAGAGGAGGACCTTGAACTGCAGGCGGTATTCCTTGCATGTTCATAGGTCGGAGGGCCGCACCTGGGCGCAGCGGTCTCAAGCTCTCCTCGACGCGTGGCCCGTTGTGGATTTCGGGGGGAAGAATGACATACACATAAAAACTCGGAGCTCCGCGCGGATTTCTCGGATCGGCGCTGGACCCCCCCTCCAGGGCGCGCGGAGCGTGCCAGGGGCGGCGCTGGAGGCGCCGCCGAGGGGCCCCCGCGTCGATCCGAGAAATCCGCGCGGACCTCCGAGTTATCATGTTTCTGTCATTGTTCTCGGGGATCTTCTGACCCGGGTCAATCCAGACCCGGGTCAATCCAGACCCGGGCCAGCAGGAAACCAAAAACTGAAATGCAGGCACAAGAAAAAACTGCAACGCAGGCCTTCACGAACCCGGGTCAGCCAATGTGCGCGGCCGCCTCGCGGCCACGAGCGGCCCGCCAACCCGGGTCAGCCAGAGGAGGTCTTCGCGGGATCCTGCAGGATCTGGCGCCCTGGCTGACCCCCTTTTGCATTGACCCCCGTCTCGAGGCTCCCGATGTTCGTTCCCCTCTGATTGGCCGGCTTGGGAGGCCTGCTCATGGTGGCCTGTCCCTGCGCCAGCACGAGGCGCTGTCCGAATCCACCCGAAGGAGGAGGAGGAGGAGGAGGAGGAGGAGGAGGAGGAGGAGGAGGAGGAGGAGGAGGAGGGAGGAGGAGGAGGAGGAGGAGGAGGAGGAGGAGGAGGAGGAGGAGGAGGAGGAGAGGGAGGAGGAGGAGGAGGAGGAGGAGAGGAGGAGGAGGAGGAGGCCCCGCGGGGCCTCGGCGCCACGCCCACGCCGTGCCGGCCGCAGGAGGCGGCGAGCCGAGCGAGGCGCGGAGGGCGGGGAGGCGCGCGAGCCGCCCCTCCGACCGAGCTGCCTCGCGAGGACAGGGAGTGGGAGGAGGAGGAGGAGGAGGAGGAGGAGGAGGAGGAGGAGGAGGAGGAGGAGGAGGAGGAGGAGGAGGAGGATAGATGAGGAGGAGGAGGAGGAGGAGGAGGAGGAGGAGGAGGAGGAGGAGGAGGAGGCGGAGGCGGAGGAGGCGGAGGAGGAGGAGGAGGAGGAGGAGGAGGAGGCGCCAGCACGAGGCGCTGCCCGAATCCACCCGAAGGGGAGCGCTGCGAGGCGGAGCTGCGCGGCCGCGGCTGCGGCAGCAGGGCGGCCGGCGCCCGAGGCCGCTCCCGGTCCTCAGCCTTGGGCTCGCCCCCTTGGGCCGGGAGCTCGCCCGCGCCCTCAAGCACGGGAGGCTCCCCGCCCCTCCGTAGGGCTGCTGGGTCAGCGCTCGTCGAGCAGGTCGCGAGGACGTCTGGCTGGCCTCGGCCACCTGTCCCAGGCCCCCGCGCGGATTTCTTGGAGCTCCAACGCGGATTAATTCTTAAACATTAAACATTGAGGTTAAAATTAACATTAACATTAACATTAGCATTAACATTAACATTAGCATTAACATTAACATTAGCATTACCATTAACATTAACATGTTCATGAGCATTAACATTAACAGTACCATTAACCGTAACCTTAACATTAACATTCACATTAACATCAACATTAAACGCGGATGAAACATTAAACATTTCCCAGGAAAAAACGCCACAAGCATAAACTTTCGGAGCTCCGCGCGGATTTCTTGGAGCTGCGCGGAGCGCCAGAATATTATGTTTCTCGCGTTGTTTCCTCGTCGATCCTCGGCGCGGAGGCAGGCTTGTGTCCCCAGCGGCGAACAGGCTCTGAATCCTTCCCTTCCCGTGTCCCCGGGTGCTTGGGCGAAGAAGCACCCCATCTAATCCTTTGGGAGGCGACCTAAGTTTAACTTAGGCGACTTAAGTTTAACTTAGTTAGGAGGGCCAGAAACAGCAATCAGGGACAGGGGGTCTCTTCTACAGCTGTGCCGCACCGGCCGCTCCCAGATACACGTGTACACCCTGCGAAATGCTTAAGAAATCATGGGTTAAGAAATTCGTAGTCTCAGAATCTGAATCAAAAAACAGAGCTTCTGTTAAAATCTGGGGATTTACATTGAAGCATTAAGAATAATCGAGACTCTGGCCGAAAACTTAAGTTTTCTTAAGCATCGCCTAAGGTGTACATGTGTACGACCGGGCGTGGCAGCCGCGCGGCGGGCCGCGCGCGCGCACCACTGTGGGCGGCGCGCGCGGGCCCGGCCCTCCCCGCTCTCCGTCGGGGGGGGGGGCGAGAGTCGGCGAGCGCGCTCCTAAGGGGGCCACACGCGAAGGGGCGAGGAGGAGGAGGAGGAGGAGGAGGAGGAGGAGAGGAGAGGAGGAGGAGGAGGAGGAGGAGGAGGAGGAGGATGGAGGATGGAGGAGGAGGAGGAGGAGGAGGAGGATGGAGGATAGAGGAGGAGGAGGAGGAGGAGGAGGAGGAGGAGGAGGAGGGGGAGGGTGGGGTTCACTTCGTTCGGGAGCTCCAGAGCGAAGTGAACCCCACCCTCCCCCTCACGAAATCGTGGGGGGCAGGGGTGGGGTTCGCATGTGGCCCCCTAGCTCCACGACTCGCAAAGTAACTATACTCGCAAATGGCCCGGATCCCCCGCCAGGGAGCTACGACAAATCACGTCGAAGCAGAGGGGTGTTTCTCGGACGCTTGCGAGTAGGCACTTTGCGAGTCCGAGAGTCGACGAGCGCGTTCCACGACTCGCAAAGTAACTGCTCGCAGTTGGCCTGGATCCCCCGCCAGGGACCCACGAGGAATCAATTCGAAGCAGAGGGGTGTTTTTGTCGGACGTTTGCGAGCAGGCACTTTGCGAGGAGTGGAGCGCGCTCGGTGAGGGAGGGGGGCGTCCAATACCGGAGCCCCAGACCCCGTCTGTCTGCATCATTTCTCGAGCCGGATCGACCCCTGAGGGCCCCGGGGCCCGAAAACGAGCAAAAACGCCCGGCATGAAAAAAATGCCACGCCAGGATCTCAGGGTCCGCGGAGAGTCGAAGGCGGCCGAGAGAGGGGAGTCCAAGAGGGGGGGGGTCGCAAATCATGGCTGGCGGCATGTGCTCGGCCAAGGGGGGGGGGCCGGGGACGGACTGAAATGTGAAGAGGCGCCATGAGATCTGGGGAGATATCATGGCCCCTCCCATGATATCCAAGCCCCCCTGGTTTTAGGTCGGGCATGTCCTCCTATAGGCGGATTTTCGGCGAAAATTGCAACATAGCAACAAAACATTCAGGAAAATCGACCCCAAACTATTTTTGACTATTTTTGAAGGGGCCGGCCGCTTCTGTTGGCGGCCGCCGGCAGCGAAAGATCCCCAGACCCCCTCGGGTCGTGAAAAAATCGTAGCGGGAGGTTTTCGCTACTTTCGGCCTCTGGGGGCCCTCGCCGGGCCTCGTGACCTTCAAAAAAACGAGTCGGGATGAAAAACCGGTCCCCGGGAAGGGGTCCAGGCTCCCGGGGGCTACGTCCAAAAAAAAATCACTACGTCGGGGGTCTGGGACTACGTCTTTCTCTCTTCCCAAGCCCCTGCAAACGGGGCGTTACTCAGCGGGGTGGCAGCTAATGGGCCTCTTCAAGCGGGAACGGGGCGACAGGGCGGTTGCCTCGCACTAGCATGATAAATCGGGACGACACAGGCGTCGATACATCATCATAACTATTGGCGGGGGGGGTTACCTCGCACTTGTGCGCGGCAAATGAATATCTTGAGAGCACCCTTGAAAACGCATCCTTGGCTACAAGCCCGTTTACTAACGCCCCGTTTGCAGGAGCTTGGTTTTCGTCCGTCCTCCCCCCCCTTGCCCGGCTCACCGGATGGGCGGCTCGTGTCGGGCAGGGTTTTCCTCCACACGGTCTCGTCCCTTCTCCCTTCCTCCTGCGGTGGCTCCCTCCCCCCCGTTCCTGCCGCCGTCTCGTGCCTGCGAAGTGCGACGGCCAGGCAGTACAGGTGGGATCGGACGAGCGCCAGGCAAGCGCTCTCTGCCTGGTCGGCCCCCCGCACCGCGGGGAGTCCCTGAGCTTAGGTCGGGCCTGTCCCCCTACAGGGGGATTTTGGACGAGAAATTGAAAATGCCCAAACATAGTTAAAAATGGTCCCAGACAGTTGTTCTACTATTTTTCCCTCGTCAGAGCTTGCCTCTGTAGGGGTCCTAGCGGATTCACATGGTTAGGCGAGGTGGGGCGCCGATTTGGTGGCCAGTGGCCGGGTGCCCGGGTGCGCGTGTGCGCCCAGTGCCCCAGGATTTCGGTGGCCGGTGGCCGGGTGCCCGAGTGCCCGGATGCCCGTGGGTGCCCGGGTCCTCGGGGGTGCCCAGAGGTGCCCAAGGGTGCCCGGGTACTTGATAGCCATGTAGCCCTATAGCCCTATAGCTCTATGGCCCAATCGCCCAATAGCCCACTAGCACATATAGCCCATATGGCCTTATAGCCCAATTGCCCTATAGCCCTATAGCCCTATCGCCCTATAGCCCGTATAGCCCCATAGCCCAATAGCCCTATAGCACTACATCCCGGTGAACAAAGTTTATACCAAAAGTGGGAGAGGGATGTAAGCCAAAACGATGTTGAATCAGACCAGTCGGGGCCCGTCGCATCAAGCGACGTACACCTGTCAACGTTGCGGAAGAACGTCTCGTTTGCACCGCGCGTTGCATGTCAGCCGTCGGACTGTAGGAACGAAAGCGCATGGCAAAACGTGGAACCGCCCACGCCGGCGGCCCTGTGACGGATGAACTTGGAAGAGCCCCCGGGCGTTAAGTGGCATTCGCCTCCCACTGTTGCCACCCGACGCGCAAGCCACAGCAAGGCATATCGATGAGCTGGCCCATGTTCCACGCCTGCGCACGCTGCCAACATTGAAAAGCGATTCTCACTTAATGGTCCTCTTTGGGCATTGCCGTCTGTAGACCATTCAAGATGATCACCTTGTGGATTTTGTTATAACTTTTCTCCCGGCTGTGTATACCCCCATAGCCATATAGCCCTATAGCCCCATAGCCCTCTAGCCCTGCAGTCCTATAGCCCGATAGCCCCAACAAAAACCTGATTGGGATTTTTCTCTGGTATCATTGAATATTCCTCCTGTAGAGGGACAGACCCGACTTCACCCTGAGCTGCCTCGCTGTTGGCCTGGGATTGGGTGGAGGAGCTGGCTGGAGCTGGGGTCATTGCTCCCGCAGCTCCCCCATGGCCCCCTTCAACGCAGGCGGCTTGGCTTCCACGTGCGCCGCCAGAACATGGCCATATCCACCGCTCCTCGAGATCTCAGAGCACCGCTCTGGAGCGGTGGATGATGGACCAGAGCCTTCGGAGCACGGACGCTTCCCAGCCTTCACAGACGGCCGTGGCCCCACGCTAAAGGAAGCTGCGTCTGAAGCGCCCGAAGGCCACCTCAATGAGAGCATGCCAACCACCCTTCCCTCCCTCCCTCGTGCTCTGAATCCGCGCCATGGCACCAAACCCGTTTTGGGTCTGGTGGAGGTCCCTCCCTCCCTCCCTCCCTGTAAGTACCCGACGGGGCGGCCGCAGGGGAGAAACGTCTGCCGAAGGGACGAAAACATGCAGCTACGGGGTGTGCAAAAAATACCTTCGGAAGGGCAGCTCAGGCGTCAGCAGAGGAAAGATGAAGCGTTCCCAAGAGGTGTGGATGCAAGAAAAGGGGGAGAACACACAAACCGTCGACAGAGGAACTGAGGTCAGGAGGAGGGATGGAGGTGAGGAGTGGAAAGGAATGAGGGGAGGGCAGGGGACTACTGGAAGAAGAGGAGGCAGGGCAGGGGAGGAAGCAGCTGAGCGAGGGAGGGGGGGAGGCGAGCACAGCAGCAAGGAGAGGCGAGGAGGAGAGGAGAGGAGAAGAGGCAAGACGAGACGAGACGAGGAGGAGGAAGGAAGAGGAGGAGGGGGAGAGGCAAGGGACGCAAGGCGAGGGGAGGGAGGAAGAGGAGAGCACCAAAGTAGAAGCCGCGACCCCGCCGCCTCCGGGGCGAGGTGGTCCCGGTCGCCGCCCTGCGTCGTCGCCGAGAGGCTGTGCAGGCACTGCGCCTGGCTGCCGCTCCTCCTCCCCCTCATCCTCCTCCTCCTCCTCCTCCTCCTCCTCCTCCTCCTCCTCCTCCTCCATCTCTTCCTCCTCCTCCTCCTCCATTTCCTCCATCTCCTCCTCCTCCTCCTCCTCTCCTCTCCTCCATCTCCTCCTCCTTCCTCCTCCATCTCCTCCTCCTCCTCCTCCTCCTCCTCCTCCTCCTCCTCCTCGGGACTCGAGCTCCGAGGATGCAGACGTTCGACGGTTCGGAACCCTGCTTGGGCCTGCCGAGGCCTCCGGGCACTGCCCCATCCCCCTCGGTCTCCGCCCGCTCCCCCTCCCCCTCCTTTCTCCAGCTCCTGCTCCTGCACCCTTTTCCTCCTCCCCCTCCTCCTCGTCCTTTTCTTCTTCCTCCTCCTCCTCCTCTTGCCTCTTCCTTCTTGTCCTCATCAGTTCCACGTATTCCGTGTCCCCCACCACCACCACAACCGCCACAACCCCCAAATCGCTTTCCGCCGTCGTGATCATTTTCGTCCATATTCGTCCCTCTTCCTCCTCCTCCTTTTCCTCCTCCTCGTCCTCCTCCTCCTTCTCCTCGTCCTCCTCCGAATCCTCCTCCTCCTCCTCCTCCTCCGAATCCTCCTCTTCCTCCCCCTCCTCCTCCTCCTCCTCCTCCTCCTCCTCCTCTTCGTTTTCCTCCTTTTGTTATGTGGGGAACCGTCCGTCTACTCCCCCTACTACTGACAGTTCCCCACCGCGGATAATCCCAGCGTGAAGCCCTCACGTGCGGTAGGTAATGTGGAGCACAGGTTGTCATTATGACAACGACACCACGAGGTCACTCAACTGATCCACGTGGGGCGACACGAGCAGTCTTATAGTGTGGCTAAGCCCCCTCGGTACCCCACCCACCCCGCTTCAACCCATCCACACACCTCTGACGTATGAGAAGAACCTCGCGGTCGGCCAACCCCATTAAAACCTGCAACTTTGGAACGACACCAATGTCATGTATTGAAACACCGCCGCTGCAACTGACCTTCGCATCAGCCGTGAAATCTACGTGCACCAGACATTAAACAACCAACTGCATCAACAGTTCGCATTCAATCAAAATAAACAAAATTTGCCAGGACGCCGCAGGCCACCAAAGCCTTGCGATTCCAGCGCGAACGTACGTCACCAGAAGCAGAGTAGAGTCCGCGCACCCCGCAGGTTCTGTGGTCACCAGGCAGTCCTGCCCTGTGGCTTGAGCCGACATGGAGATTCCCATTGTGCTTCGGCAGCAAAGTTCTACGCCATCCTTCAGAGATAAGGCCGCTGCGGAAACACCCCCGCCAACACAGCACATGAAACCGAGCGCACGCCTCAACCCCAAAAATGCGCAATGCCACAAGGAAGGCAAACGGACCAATGCGGCCAATGAAACGTTGCGCTTTGCCCAGCCCGAACCTCTCCCGCATCCATTTCGATGCCATGATGGGTCTGACGATAATGATGGTGATGATGACCGTGGGAATGATTTTGACGAGACCGAAGATTGGTCCACCCGACGGGAGGTTTCTGATGGGGCTGCGGCGCAGAAAACGAGGTTCCGCTCGAGACTTCCCTGGAATTCGCTCCTAAACACCCTAACAAAGCAGGAGTACTACAGGGTGTAGGAGTATGATTGAACGAACTGTTGTTTTCACTCCGACGAACTGGCCCCGCGCAGTCGTCGGACAGGGCGGACGAGGGCCAGCACTGCAGGCCACGTGGCAGCAGCAAGCGCAGTAAATGTTTTTCCCTTGAGCCAAGTGCGTCGGAGCGGACGAAAACCTTGCTCCAACACCTACTTTAAAACTTGTCTGAAGTATCTGCCTGCCTGCTTCACAGGCAGGTCTTTCTCCTAGGTGTTCCTGTCCCGAACGCCGGGCCTAAGCAACCACGGGCGCCAGGCAGTACGTCGCTATGACGACGACCAGGGGGAAACTCAAAACGGAGAAACGCCGGAAAAACAACACACATGATATTACTGAAAGACGGTCTCTGAAAGAGCGCAGAGGGCGAGAGAAGAGGAGGGGGAGGAATCACCACCACCGCCACCACCGACCCCTGGGCCGACGATCTCCTGGGTCGGGGCCCAGAACTTCTGCCACGACACAAGTTGGGCATCCAGAAGTGTGCGAGATGCCGACTGAAAGCGACACTTCAGCTCGGGAGCCTGGCGGCGGCGTTCAACCTCGGCGCCCTGGTCGCCCAAAATGAATCTCCCGCTGACCATAAGGACAAACAGTGCCGCGCTCCCCTTTGTGATGTCGTCCTCCGTCAGACTATCCACCGGCATCCTCCCGTGAGGTATCCAGTGGACACGTCCATCAGCTTCTAGGGCCTGGCAAATGATGACAAAGTCAATGGCGGTGCGCCGGTCACGGGCGCCAGCGCTCCCATCCTTAAGCATTGTGTCGCAGATGCTCTTGGCATCGACGACATGGACTTGACGCTCACGAGATCCGAGTCTCCAGTCCCTCCTAAGTACCGTAGTGAATGGTCCCGAGCCACGATAACAATCTTCGACATCGGCGTCCCGAAACAGAACATCACGATACAGTTAGATGTTCATTCTGGGGACTTTCCTGGAGCCACTCGCTTCACTCGTGCGTCGAACCTGAGTCGAACCTGAGTCGAACCTGAGTCGAACCTGAGTCGATCCTGAGTCGAATCTGGGTCGAACCTGAGTCGAACCTGAGTCGAACTTGAGTCGAACCTGATTCGAACAGATCCATGAGGTGGTCCCCAGGAAGGTCCCCAAAACGAGCATCGAAATACAGGATCTGAAGGTACTCCACCCTGCGTCTCGCCTGCTAGCGCGCATGGCGCCTTCCGTCCGAGCTCGGAGCTCCGCCAGCCTGGCAGGGATACCTCGACCGACCGATGCTCGAGGACGTCGCTGTCGGCAGCCAATACTAGCCAGGCACCCTGGGTAGAGTCTTCGGGGGGCCCCGCATCGTCCACCACGCTGTCAAAAGCTCCCACGCACCCCACACCCGAGAACGAGATGAACGCCATGCGCTCCGGGGGCAGCTTCCGGACGGCGAGGCCCCGGGGTGCCGTTGAGCGGAGGTGGAGAACCAGCTTGTTGGCCGCAGAGATGTCGCCGGTCGTGGGGGCCTTTAGCCGGCTGGCAACGATGCTTGCCACTCCGGCCGCCTCCGGCCTCGTCTCCCGGCCGACCCAGTTAAACATGTAGACCAGGGAACGGAAGGCACGGAACACAGACAGATCTAGTGGGGTACCCCTACGAACCAGGCGACCACGAGCAACCGAAAGAGTCTTGATCTCTTCCACGATGTACTTTTCCTGGTCGAGCGCGGCCTTGCGGGGTCCTACGGTCGCGCGCCGTCCGGCGAAGTCTACTGGGCCACTGTGGCAGTCCCGATACTAGACAAACTTGAATCGGTTCTCTAGGAGATCACGGGGCCACTTCCTGGACGCTGTCGTAGAGCTCCAGATGAGGAAATCGTCAGCCTCCAGGAAGACAACGTTCAAGATCTCGCCCCGCTACCCGTAACGCGGCCACCAACACGGCTCCAACAAACACCAAAGAACCCGTGCTGTTCCAGGAATTCAACCGCTGTGCGTCTCCAGACCACTGGAGCGTCGCCCAGTCCGCATGCACTCATGCGCAGCAGGACGTCGCCCCGAGAGCGGGACGTCGGGTCGGACTGACAATAGGCGTTCTTGACGTCCGCAGTGTCCGCCAGCATGCCCACATTCATGAGCACCTGGGCAAACGTCATGATGCTGTTGGTCTGGGGCGTGGGTGCATACACTTGCAGGGATCCTGAGTCGGAACCCATATGGCCGCGGATGCACCATCTTGACTTGGCCGAAGGCTCTGCGACAGTGCCCTCGACGGGCTTCCAACGCCGCACCCATCCGGCTCGAGATGATCCGCTCAGGCTGACACATCCTCACAACATCGGCCTTGGCCAAGGGAATGACGACGACAGCTCCGGTGCCCAGCATGGCCTTCCATTCGTCGTTGTCCGAAACCCAGAACTTCTCTCGCTCGGCTGGCGAAAGCTTCTCCAGGCACACCTCTCGCCCCCCCATACTAGCCGCGAAGCTCCCTTCCGGATCCCCAAGCAGTCCAGCCCAGTCGCCCGGCAGCCCTGGGCCCCGGTTGTCCTGGGCCGCCCGGACCACGCCTTCACCGCTGGGGAGGCTTCACCGCCGGGGAGGAGGAAAAACTCCTGAGCCCTCCTCCTCCTCCTCCCCCCCCTCCTCCTCCTCCTCCTCCTCCTCCTCCTCCTCCTCCTCCTCCTCCTCCTCCTCCTCCTCCTCCTCCTCCTCCTCCTCCGCCGGCAGGTTGCGCGGAGACCCGCCGCGGCCCCGCGCCCTGCCGCCCTCGAAATCTCGCGCGAGGTCCGAGACCGACCTCCGGGCCTCGGCTCGAGGGGGCACCCGCCTCTCGGCCCCCGCCTCGGCCGGGGGAGAGGGGCCCGACACCTCCGGGCCGAAGGAAGGAGAGGAGGGGGAGGAGCGACGGCCCCGACAGGGGCGGGAAGCCCGGGAGGAGAGGAGGGAGGAGTCGACCGGGGAAGCTCCCCTTCCTCGATCCTGGCCCGCTGGACTTGCGGCGGGCTGCTCGCCGTTCGGAGCCTGCGGATGAAAACCAGAACGTCCTCGGGCAGCTGGATCCCCAGGAGAAGGCGAGGGAGGGAAAGGAGGAGGAGAAGACGAGGGAGGAGCAGGAGAGGAAAGCTCCTCCGCCGTGGGGAGGCCCGAATCTCCTGGCACCTGAGCCCCAGCCCCCGACTCGGACGCTGGCCTCGACTCCTCGGGAGATGGAGCCGTCTCGCCGTCAGCAGACCCCTCGGCGATCGATGGGAGCCTCGCGCGCTTGCTCCCGGCCTGGGCGTCGACCGACCCCGCCTCGGAGGGGGCCCAGGGGGCCTCCCTGGGGCCCCGGAGGACAGACATCGTGCGGCAGCAGCAGCGGCAGTCAAAGGTTTTTAGACTTGAGCCAACGTGCGAACCACGGTGCACTCACACTGTCCTGCGTATGCAACAGTACAAACGATAGTACACACACTACCGCAAATCAAGGATATACGTCCACTAGCTAAACCTGTCGGTGAAAATATGGCACGCATTCACATGCCCTAAACTTTCTTGCAGGTTCAGAGGTCCCCTGTGGACGTTGCAAGATCCGAAATCGTCAGTGCACTGGCGCCTTCGCGCGCTGGTACAAAACAAGTGACATGTTCTCCTTGATCTCACTGGAACACCTCTGTGGTGTCCGGCACCGGGGCAATCCTAGGTTGAGAACAGGAAGGGAAGAGGAGGGGAGAGAGAACTTCACCACCACCACCGCTGCCGATCGAGTCCTCGGAGAAACTCGAGAAGAACTCACTCCAAGAAATCATCTCGGCCTGATTCAACTCCTTCCGGGAGGCGGCTTGAGAACGATTCTTCAGGCCTGGCTGCTCTCGTCTCCGCTCGACTTCTGACCCTTCGTCTATGAGGATCAATATCCCGCTGGTCATGAGGTCGAACAGTGCTGCGTTACACTTGGTAACATCGTCCTTGGCCAACGAGTCGACTGGCATCCTACCGTGTGGTATCCAACGAACTCTACCTCTAGCACGTTCTAGAGCCTCGCAGATTATGGCTAGGTCGACGGCCGTCCTTCTATCTTTTGCACTAGCATTCCCTTCCTTCATGATCGTGTCATAAATAGACTTGGCATCTACAACGTGCACCTGCTTCTCTCTAGATCCCAGACGGCAGTCCCGGCGTAAAACAGTAGTGAACGGCCCAGATCCCCTATGATGGTCTCGAACATGGACGTCACTAAAAACAACATCTCGATGTAAAATCTGAAGATATTCTACTTCTGCTACAGCAGCAGACAGGGCTTGTGTTTCTCCTGCTAACGTAGAGGGCACCTTCCTACGGAGCTTTGAGCTCCTCCAGCCGAGGATAGACGCCTTAACAGCCTCGTTATCTAGAATAGCTTGGTCACAAGCGAGAACCATCCATGCTCCTTGGGTAGGATCCTCGGGGAGGCCCTTCTCGCCCATCATATCCCCAAAAGCACCCACACACCCCGCGTCTGAAAATGATACAAAAGCCATTTTATCTGGGTCCAGCTTCCATACAGTAATGCCCCTGGATGCTGATGATCGCAGATGGCGAGCGAGTTTATTGGCGATGATGATGTCTCTGGTGGTTGCCGCCTTCAGGCGACTTGCCCAAATACTCGCCACTCCAGCTGCCTCTGGACGAACCTCGCGTCCGAGCCAGTTGAACTTATACACTAGAGATCTCAAAGCACGGAACTCAGAGGGTTCAAGTGGAGCATCTTTGTGCGACAACCTACCTCGTGCCACGGACAATGGTCGAATCTCCTCCAAGATATACTTTTCCATATCTACTGCAGCACGTTTGGGCCCGATGGTGATTCGACGTCCTGCGAAGTCCACCGGTCCGGCACCACAGACGCGGTATTTCCCGAACTTGAATCTCGATTCCAGTCGGTCCCCGAGCCACTTGCGGTACTCGGTCGTAGCACGCCCAATAAAGAAGTCGTCAACTTCTAGAAGCATCATGTTCCGAACACTGCCGTTTGGTCCATATCGTATCCACCAGCAGGGTTCTAACAGGGAGCGCGTAAAACCGTGACGCTCCAAGAAGCTGACGACCGTCTATCTCCAGGCCATGGGAGCATCGTCAAGTCCGTAAACATTCACCTTTAAAAGAATCAAGGAACCTGGGGGAAGTCTGATTCCTTCGCAGGGTTCCACGAAGATTTGGCCCTGGGTGCGGGACATGGGGTCGGACTGACAGAACGCATTTTTAACATCGGCAATGTCGGCGAATAAACCCAGGTTCATGACCACCTGCAAAAACATCATGATGCTCGACGTTTGCGGCGTTGGGGCATAGACCGCCAAAGCTCCTGAATCGGGGTCCCTATGCCCATGAACGCACCATCGTGATTTGGCATCGGGGTCCTTGAACGTTCCTTCCACCGGCTTCCATCGTCGGACCATTCTGCTAGAGATGATCCGATCCGAGTGCAGCTTCCGCACAACTTCCGCTTTCGCCGGGGAAATGATCTCGACGGCTCCCGTGCCTAGCATCGCTTCCCACTCCTTGGAGTCGGAGGCGGCGAACTTCTCCCTCTCGGCCGGTGACAGATTTTTCAGAGAAACCTCCCCTCCCCTACTGGTGGCAAAAACTTCGGAATCCTCGAAAACTTCTGGGTCCAGGAGCCTGGCCTGGACACCGTCGCCAACCTCCCCTGGGAAGATGAGAAAGTCAGCGGTTTCACCTGCAGGCGAACGACTCCTGCCTCTAGCGGGTGGTCGTGCCAGGCCTGGTGTCTCGAGATCGCGCACCATCTGGCTGACTGGTCTTCGAGGTTCCAGCCGGCCCGACTGCACCTGTCTGGCTGGCTCCTCTTCTCTCACAACGGGCGACGCTCCAGCTTCGGAAGAGGAAGGTAAGGGGTGGGAAGAGGAGGAAGGACCAGACGAGAGGGGAGGGACAGTCGCAAGGCCAGGAGGTGGGGACCCAATCCTTGGTCTTTTCACTTCCGGTGGGGCCTCGGACCTGGCACGTCGAATGCATGCCGGCACGTCCTCGGGCTGCGCCAGGCGTGCCCTGGGTCTGGGAGGAACGCTGGTCATCCGAGATCCCCCAGCCGCCCCTTCTGACATCGGCTCCTCTTGAAAACGAAGAAGAGGAGGAGGAAGAGAAGGAGGAGGAGGAGCAGGAGGCACAGAAACGGAAGGAGGAGCAGCAGCAACCGGAGAAGGAGAGGCGGAGGGATCCGGGGCAGGGATCGGAGGCTCAGCTCTCTCTACTCCTTCCCTGGAACCATGAGCTTCCGAGGACTGACGGGAGAGGTCGTTAGATGGGAACCTGGTCCTCTCCGACCCGGCTTGGGCTTCTGCCGATCCGGCCTCGGAATTTGGTCCTCTTTCCTCGGCCCTGGGACCCTCGAGAACGCGGCGAACCCCGGAGTGGGGAATCGAGGCCCCTGGGGAAAACGAGGGAGCTGGGACCGCTGGGGCGGGACGACTAGCCTCTGACGATGGCTCGGTTTGACCTGGCACCTGTGGGGCTGGATCCATATCCCTCCTAACCTGGTCGTCCCACGCATCCTCTGGTGGTGGGCCCTCTCGCTGCACATCCACAGCAGTGGCTCGACGGGTGGCCGACTGTCTTAGCAGTTCCTGCCATTGAGGACTCTGTGTCAACTGCACCCCCAGCTCCTCGTCAGCACTTGCGAGACGCAGCTGCTCGGCCGAGCACTTCCACAAACGCGCTCGCACCGCCACCCAGATAGTCCCGCCCTGAGCGAGCACCACGGCCCCAGGACCACACCATCCGTCACGACGCCGGCCAAGAGCATCCGCTCGAGACGAGGACCTAGTCATGCGTCTCCACACATAGACCCATTGTCCTGGCAAGAACTCCCTGGGAGCGGGGCCCCGGGCCCTCGAGGCACGGCTTATCTTCTCGTGGGCCATGGCTCGCATAGCTAGGTCGCGAGCAGAGGCCCTAATCTGCTGGGCCCTGGCGAACTCAGCACCGGCCGCATCCTGCTCGAAGGAAGGTCGGAGGGTGTCTTCCCAGCCTGGGAGACCGTAGGAATCGTCGCTTAAAAGGTCGTGTGGAAGTCTTGGGTTTTCTCCGAACACGAGCTGAAGTGGCGAGAACCCTCCTCTGTGCCAATATCGATTCTCATGGGCGGTGAGCTCGTGAACGAGCGTGTCCAGCTCTTCCAGATCCCCTGGCGGATGAGCTCCGGCGTCGAGCTCAGCCTTCACACGGTCTTTTATCCAACCCCCATGACGTTCAACCTTCCCGTTTTGCCAGGGGGAGTCCGCGTCGCACACATGGTGCTTCACCCCCCATTGCTCTAACCCTCGAGCGAAACGTTCTCCGAACTCGGAACCTCCGTCGGAAATCATAAAATGAGGAGCGCCTAGTGGCCTCAACCAGCATTGCGCAAACCCAGCCCAGACAGTGGCGGCCCTAGCATTCGCGACCCTGCAACAGACCTGAAGATTGGATCCGTGGTCGACCACGTTGATGAACGGATGCGAGACCCCTTGGAAATCCAAATAGAACAGGTCGATGCCCACAATGTGGTTGAAACGAAAGGTCCTAGGAAGAGCCACCCGGCGGTGGTTGCCCGCTCGTCGATGCTCCTCGCACTCGGCACAGCGGAAACTATTCCTGGCCCATCTTATCAGGTGGCGCTTGACCCCCCGGCTCTCAGAACTCGACAGAAACGACGGGTCTCGGGATGGCCCATATTGACATGGACTTTGTACAAAAGCCTCTTGTCTTCCTCCGACGGGTCCATCTCGTCCTGATGGGGTGCCCTTGGCATCCTGGGGGACCCGGGTCTCTGGCTCGTCTCCGCTGTCGGCGTCGCTTCCTTCTTCGGCTTCCGCAATCGGCTCCAAGCGTGGGCCACTGCCTTCCTCCGCTTCCGCCGGAAAGGAGTCCTCGCCGAACTCAGCCCAGGTGGGCCTAGCGCCAGCTGACGCACCGCTCCATTGCTCGGTCACCGCTCGGGCAACCAGCTAAACAAATCTAGGGGTGTATCGGGCGGCCCTCGAGGTCTGATGGCCCCCTTCCAGCACGGCATGTCTGTGGTCTCCAACACACAGGTGCCCACTGAGAAGCTTCTGCAGATGGGGATGGTTAGTGAGGATGCCGGTTGGTTTCTTGTTTAGGCTTCTGGAGTCCACTTGGAGCCCAAACCTACACATATCCACCCGCAGACGCTTGACCCTCGGGAGATCCATGACATGTTGAACCACGTGGGAATCCCACGAGCTAGCACACAGTGGGTGCTCGAAGGCGAAGTACTGTCCCTTAGCTTGTTGGTGCTGCGCCACCTCCATACATAAGACGAGGTCCCTAAGGCCCTCCATCACCTCGCAATGCCATCGATCGGGGTCTCGACGATCGCGGTTGATTCGATTGATCGCGGAAAAGACCCGACACTCCGATGACATCCAGATCGTCTCTGGTTCTTCCTGTTCGATCTGCGTTCAGAGATCCCTCGCGTGACTCGGCCTCGACGAGTCCCATCCAGTCAGTCGGTCCAGACTTGGTCTCTCGCCGAGGTTCCCCCCCCCTTCGCTCGACTTCAGGGGCAATCCTAGGGGGGGGGAAGATCTCCAAGAACGACGTGCGACCCTTGGCCTTGGCCTTGATCGTCCCGGCTGGCCTCGACTGAGTCCAGTTTCCCCCTCGGCTGGGGGACACAGCAGCTGCTCCTCGCTCGATAGCCGTCCTGACGGTGCTCGTCCACGCCCCTTCGTGGTCGTCATTAGTGCAATCCCCGTCATTCCAGAGAACTCTAAAGCTGTCTGGTATCGCCGACGACCTGGGAGGAGGGTCGGTCTTCTCCTGCAGCCCTTTAGATCCGGCCGTGGCCGCGAGGGCAGCTCGGTCTCTCTGAGGCCCGACTGGGTAGCAACATGACGGAAAAGCATGGAATTGAGAGGAACCCGAGGTTCTCTCTCGAACTGTTAAGTGGGCACTGCTCGAGTAGCTGGCTACTAGGCCCAGCTCGGAAAACTGTCGAGCCTCCCTCGAGGCCCGGACATGCAAGGCAGACTGCTGGCTGCTCACACTAGCTCCCACAAGCTCGCCCCCGGAGTCGTGGACGTCTCGGCGCCCGCCTGGTTCTCCATCTCCTGGGGCGGCGGTGGCGTCGTAGTCTGCGGGATCGAGTCCTCGCCCGCCGTCGCGGTGTCCTGGCTGCTCAGGTCCGAGTTGGGCGGAGAGTGCTCCGGCGAGGGCGGCGGTGGGAGTCCGCTCCCACTTGCTCCTGGAGACCCTGTGGTGTTCATCAGCGCCTGGCCCTGACTCTGGATGTTCATGTTGAGGTAGTTCACGATGCCCTGCACTGCTGTCCCGATCTGAACAGTCATCTGGACCAGCTGGTTGATCGCTTGGTTGGTGTTGGACACCTCTACCTGGATGCGCCCGACGCTCTCCTGGATTGAGTCGACAGTGTCCCCCAGCACCTCGAAGGTTCCCAGGCTTCGGCGGATGTGAGTGACGCTCTGGTAGATCTGCTGCAGGCCCTCCTCGACCTGGCTGGTCAGGAGGGGCTACTGTTGAGTGGCGTACTCGATCATCTGGTCCACCACCGACTGTATCCCCTGCATGGCCTTGACACCCTCCGGCAGGTCGTGTAGCTGCCATTGTAGGGTTTGAAGTAGCGAGTATAGCCCGTTCACCGTATTCAGTGCTGCCGAGCCCTCGATGAACTGCGGACTGTTCTGCAGCATCTCCACTGCGCGGCCCGCTGACTCGGCTGCCCGCCTGGCTGCCTCGGCCGCTGACTCGGGGCGGTCTCCCGGAGGGTGGACTTCGCTGCGCGGGATCCACTGAAGGCGGCGGTTGCACCTCCGACACTTGGATCCCCATCCGTACTGGTTCCCGTAGTACTTCAGAGTTGGGCCCTGAGGACAGCTGCATGGCCCGTCTGGTACTTGAATCGTTGGATCCTCCTCCGACTCGGAAGCACCGGGACAGCCCGTCGTCCGTGGATATGGAAATGGCTTCGGAGGAGGCTCTACTGCTGGCTTCGGTGGTGGCTTGATGGGCGCCCAACCGTAGGGACTGAAAGCCCCGGGCTGACCTGGGGCAGCTGCGTGAGCGGTCGCTGCCGCTGCGGCCCCGCCTGGTCCGAATGACATGGGCGGACCGGGCACGGTCGGAAGAGTCGTCGCTGCCGCCGCAGCCGCCTGGGCAGTGGCCGTCCCCGGCAACGTAGCTGCCGTCGCCTCGTGTATGGTGGGTAGCAGTCCCGCCTGGATAGCGGCTCCAACTGCGCTCTCGTCTGCGGACATGTCGGGAGCGCCCCCGCCACCGGGTCCAGTCTCGGTCTGAGCTGCTCCCCGTAGCTGCCTGAGCCTCTCCTCGTTCAGTTCCTGAGCCACTGGCTTCTTCTTGGGACCCGCCTCTGCTGTCATAACAACAGCCAGCACCACTGCAGCAACGACTAGGTTCATCGTCTCGATTGCTGCTGAATGCGAATTGTCTTGCCACTCGGTGCGTGGCACGTCTCGGAGATCGCTGAGAGATGAAAAGGCTCGAGCCAAAAGTGGCTACGGATGCTACCAGCCCCAAGACTCTGCTGCTGCTGTTGTATTGGTTCTGCTGACTGCTCCTGGCCCCCCGGTTGGTCCTTGGTCTCTTGTGGAGCCTGACGATGTCATTAGTTGACTGATGCGATCTAGCGATCGAGCCTAGACTCGTACTTCCTGATGAGGCCGATCAGGGCCCCTATGACGACGCCCTGCCTGATCTTCCCGAGATGCCCGTTGCTGTTGATCCGCTCGTGCATGGCCCTCACGGACCTGTTATTACCCTTGATGGTGTTGTTGTGGCCCCTTAGGGCCTGGATGATGCTGATCGTGATAAGGGCTAGGATGTGGGGAGTGACCATGTAACTCTTGATCTGCCCCTTGACAGACATCACCTGCACCGGTCCCTTCTTGCATTGAAAAGCATCTGGAGTCAGATACGGAAAACTCTCGAGAGCGGACTGGGGCACAACTGAATCTGACAACTTCTGGATGATATCTACCATCCTGTGGCCGGACCCCAGCTTCGTCATCGGGATCTCTGCGCCCAACCGAGACGACTGCATGACATTGCTCGGCAAATCTATCACGCAGCCCAAGAAATCCAGAATATTCACGCTGAGAATATGTGGAACTTCTTCGGCGAGCACTGTTGTCTCGACGATCCCGAGCACTCCTGCCACGCAATTGGGAAAAGGAACAGCGCTCACTACTCTCGCAGCCCCCCCGACTCCGTGAGCGGCACGTGGTCGACGGAGGTCGGCTGGCACCTCCACGCACCTGAGCCCGACCTCTGCTAGGGCACGAGCTTCCCGGTTGAGAGCATTCACCCCCACCAGGTCGCTGCCCGCCCCGGGGTCGACCAGGCCCTGCACCGGGCGCGTGACAATGAAGGCGTCGTCCTGGTTGAGCTCTTCCTCGATCTCCTCCCAGTCCTCGATCGCCTCCTGGGTGACCGACTTGCCCTCGAGAAACACTCCTCCGGTGAAGGTGTAGGCCGAGAGCTTCTGCCTGTCTGTCCTGCTGCCGCCGTTGTTGGTAGGGCACTCTCGAGCCCAGTGACCCTTCGGGTGGCAAAGCTTGCACTTGGTAACCTTCATGCGCTGCTCCAGAGTCAGCTTGGGAAACCTCCTTGGCCTCTGGTCCCGGTCACGCCCTCTGCCCCGGCCCCCACGTCCTCGCCCGCGATCGTCTCGACGGGCTTGAGGTGAGAGCCGAGGTGGTGGCGGGATGTTGGCCTCGGATGCTCGAGCACGACCTCCAAAGTATTCGCGGTCCTTCTTTGCTGCACGCTTGATATCTCTGTTCTGCTTCCAGGTCCTGTTGACTGGGCGCGTGGCGATGGCTGCTAGCGCCTCGTCGACCTGATCCTCGTAGAGGTCGAGATCCTCCAGTTCTGCCATGATAGCTGCCTCATCCATCTTCATCTTCTTCTTCCTCGTCGTCAGTCTCTTCATCGAGATCCCCCAAGTCCTCGTCGGCAGCACCGATGAAACCACCGGAGGGAGTGGAGGAGTAGGGCTGATGCTTATGCATGCCGTCGGCACTGGGCTCTTCGTCCTCAGTGCCGCCGGCAACGTGCATTGTGCCTAGAGAAAATCGGCCAGGCAACAGGCGCTCAGTGCCAGTGGAGTCCATCTGCCTCAGCGCCCACGAAACGCTCTCATAGTCGAGCTGTCCCCGCGTGAGAGTGCGCAAGTTTTGGAGGCCTTGAGGCGTGAGCCCAGCCCCCTCCTCGAGTAGAAGTCCTTTCAGCTTGGATGATAACCACATGTCGTGACCCTCGGCTTCTTGAAGTTGAGCCTCCCTTCTACTGACGAACTGGGTGAGAGTCTCTTTTGGATCACGGCTAGCTTCGAACAGTGCTTTGCGTCCTGTGCGACGGAGATGGTCTCCTTATCGTTCTCCAATCATCATGTCCATGCGACCAGGCACCGTCTCGAGCCACTTGTTGCTGCTGAGGGTGGCCTCTGGGATATCCTCGAACTTGGCTTGCATGCCCCGATCGAATAGCTTGAGGAATTTCTCTGCTCTGCGCCACACTTGTACGTCGGTGTTTGTGTCCCAGCGCGTCAGAGCTTTGCGCCACTGCCTGTAGTGACTCCAACCTGGCCATGCTGGCGGGTCGGAGAAGTCTCCTCTGCCTGATGAGCCCCAGGAGTTGTGCCAGCCCCAGCTGTCATCGCGGCTCCAGCCGTCGCTGGTCCAGTGGTGCGGTCTCCACCGGTCCGCGTTGACCTGATCCTGGTCGAGCTCGTTGTCCTTCATGTTGCCGTCCTTCTTGTTCTTGTCGTTGGGATCCTTCTCGATGTTGCCCGCTGCTGCTGACCAAGGATCCCAAGTTCCTTCCCCTGGTTGGCTTGACGCGGCTGCCCTCGAAGCGGTCGCCGACTGCATAGTCTCCCTGACTACTCCGGCAATCATCTCCTTCAGCTGCTCGGTCGTCAAGCCCGCGGTGGCTGCACTCGGCTGTCCCTCTGGCCCAGTGATCACCGCCCCGGCGAACCCCTCGCCGCTCTTGTCCTCTTCCCCTGTCATGCCGTGGAACCACGCCAGTCGGCCTGCTCGGCGCGGAGGTCGCCTCAGAGCCGCCGAGCTCCCGTGCTGCTCGCCATGCCGGCGCGCAGTCAGGGAACCCCTGGTCCCGAGGCTTCCACCGCTCCGCTACCAACTGTGGCAGCAGCAGCGGCAGTCAAAGGTTTTTAGATTTGAGCCAACGTGCGAACCACGGTGCACTCACACTGTCCTGCGTATGCAACAGTACAAACGATAGTACACACACCACCGCAAATCAAGGATATACGTCCACTAGCTAAACCTGTCGGTGAAAATATGGCACGCATTCACAATCGGAGGGAGAGAGGGAGGAGGCCCCGTCACTGTGGGAGCAGGCGAACCCGGCACCCGCGGCGAACAGCGCGCGCTGGCCGCTTCCGCCGCGAAGCATGCTCCCGAAGACGCGCGCGAGCCGCGCGGAAAGCGCGCCTCTCGGCGCGCTGCGGGACGCGCTCGGACCGCCTGCCCCCCCATCGGTCGCCGGGCGCCGAGGATGCGGCGCAGTCCCGCGGAGCGCGGCTGCGCCCACGAGGCCCAGCCGGCATGCGGGGCACCGCTCGGCGGCGAGCGAGGGGGGAAAGCGAGGAGGAGAGGGCCTTCTCAGAGGGCGGCGGGACTGCTCCGAAGCCCTCGCGCCCTCGCGCCCTCGGAGAGGCCTTTGCCGGTCTGGGGGGGGGGGGGGAAGGCTCAGGGAGCTCCTCGCAACGCCGCGGGGACCTCCGAGCCTTCCGAGGAATCCTCCTCCTTCTCGCTTCCCCCCCTCGCTCGCCGCCGAAGCGCGGCCGCACGAGCCCGCGCTGGCGACGGCGCGACGACCTGCCAATCGAGACCGTCGACGTCTGCGCGGGCGACCACCCGCCGAGAGGCCGAGGCCGAGGAGGCGGCGGCGCGCGGCACCGCGGCGCGCGGCACAGCGGCGCGGGCGCGGCGCGGGGCGCCGGGCCGAGAGGCGCACCCTGGGCAGCAGAGGCGTGCACGGTGTGGGGAGAGCACGCGCGCGACGCGTCGGCAAGGGGGGCCACGGCGCATAGCGAGGGGTGGCCCCCCTGACGGCGGTGATGCGGGGCATACGATGATGATGATGATGATGATGATGATGATGATGATGATGATGATGATGGTGATGATGAGGATGATGGTGATGATGATGATGATGATGCTGATGATGATGATGATGATGATGAGGATGATGGTGATGATGATGATGATGATGCTGATGATGATGATGATGATGATTGTGATGGTGATGGTGGTGCTGATGATGATGATGATGATGATGATGATGGTGATGATGATGATGATGATGCTGATGCTGATGCTGATGCTGATGCTGATGATGATGCTGATGATTGTGGTTGTGATGACGATGATAATGGTGATGGTGATGATGATGATGATGATGATGATGTTGGTGGTGGTAATGGTGGTGGTGATGGTGATGGTGGTGATGGTGATGGTGATTGTGCTGATGATGATGATGACGATGGTGATGATGATGATGATGATGGTGATGGTGATGATGATGATGCTGATGATGATGATGATGATGATGATGATGATAACGATGATGGTGATACTGATGGTGATGGTGATAATGGTGATAAATGTTGATGATGATGGTGATGATGGTATGGTGACGATGCTGATGGTGATGATAATGATGGTGATGATGATGCTGATAGTGATGATGATGTTGATGACAGCGAACGATGTCCTGGTTGTCCTTATGATGAAATGCTGTGATACGGACGAATGCCCCTCCGGACGGGCTGCTGAGGGGATTCATTTTGAACGGCGACACCCTTGACGGCATGAAAAGAAGTAGACACGTGTGAATGTTGTGAAAAGCGGCGGCACAGTGAAAGGGGTGATCCCGGGGCGAAAGAAACCTGGAAAGGGCACGGCATCAATCCCACGGAGCGGATCGGAACGGAGCTTTCCCCCACGCCACCGGAATATCTGACGAGGGAGCCCGCTTCCCAATTGTCCCCCCTGCTACTTGAATGACCCACGCAAACCTGCGGAGGGCGTCGTGAGGAACGGGCCCCTGCGCGATTTTCCGAAGCGCGTCCCTGGGCTTCGCGCTTTCGCCAGGGCGACACCCAAGATGAGCACTGAAGAAGGAGTGGAGCGCTCAGAGGAAGACCCGACCGGGCATGCGAGAGAACCAGCGCGACTTGCCCCGACGGCTCCTTGGTGCAAGTCGCCTTGGGGCCGCGACCCCTTCTTGGGGCTGTCCGCGCCCATCGGCGCCTGGACGAGGAGGAGGAGGGAGGAGGAGGAGGAGGAGGAGAAGGAGGAGGAGGAGGAGGGGCACTTGCAGGGCCAACGCTCGCTCACGCCTCGCCGTGCGGCGTGCGCGCGCGGCCCAATCGATCCGGGAGGGACTCCCGAGTCGCTTTCTGACTGCCCTTGGAATGACTACCTACCAGACCACCCCAACCCGACCCGCAGACCCGAATTTCGGGTCGGGGCGGTAGGGGCTCCACATGTGTTTTTTCGATGTTCTCGGACCCCCCCCCCACTAGAAATCGAGGGCAAATCTGAGCCTTCGGGTTGGGTTGGGGTGGTTTGGTGGGTGGTGATGGAAACCGAAAGCGCCCAAAAGATCCTAGGACACCCTTTCCTCAGCACCACGCTTCCCATTGCCAGCGCTGCGCGTGCTGCTCGGCGCCAGGCCAGCCAGAAGCGGTGCGAGCACGGCTCGCGGACCTCCACGTCGGATGCCGGAGCAAGTGTGCCACTCGTGGCGCCCACCTGGGCCAGAGTCACCGCACCGAAACGGCAGGGCAGTAAGCGCGCGAGCACTGCTGTCTGCAAAAACAAGGGGGCATGCGTGGCGAACCCGTGATCACTTCGAATGCGAACTCACAAAACCAATGAGGCTGCAACTGGTCGGTATCCTCGCCGCCCAGGGTGAACTTCCGCGCGCGCTGAATACCACGATGACGTCGCTCTGTGAACCCCCACCACGGACCGAATTCAGGGTCTGGGATGCGGTGGCCGTCCTGCCTTCCCGCTCGGACAAGCGCGTCCCACCTCATGTTCGCCTCGTGTGAAAACTCCTCACGTCTACGTGCCCAGACGCTTCGCAAACTGCGCCCTGTCAGGTCATGTCGACATCGGAGGGAGGGGAAGGGGGAACAAGGGAGGAGGGGAGAGGCGGGCTGGATTGTCGCAGCACTCGCGCGCAATGACCATTGTTGTTTAGCTCGGGCAACACTCTGGGTCACGCTGCTCAATACCCGTGTTCCGTTAGCACTCGCCCGCGACCCGCTTCCCGCCACGACCCGCGCCCTCCTCCGCGCTCCCTCCCTCGCCCTCCTTCACCCCCAGGGGGAAAGGAAGCGGGAAGGGGACGGGGGTGGGGCGGCGGACCAGGCGCGACGCGACGGAGCGGGACACGGCAAAGCGAGACTCTCGGCGCCTCCTCGTCAATGGCACCCATCAAAACATGGAAGAATACCATCAGCGTCAAGAAGTCCACCTGGCCAGCGTCGCCGCGCGCGGGCCGCGGCGCCCGCCGCTGCCCTCCCCTGCAGCGGGGGAGGGGGAAGGCGGGCAGCAGGAATGGAAAGAGGGGGCGGAAGAGGAAGGGGGGGCAGAGAGATGGAGGAGGAGAGATGGAAGTGGAAGGCAGCAGGGCTCGAGCTCAGCAGCGCTTTCTCGTTTCCGTGCTGTGTTCGTTGTCCTTCGGTCTGTCTTCGTTCTGCCTTTGCTGCGAAACGAAATCAAGACGAAAGCGGTCCACGAAATGGCCAACACACACAATTTAGCCCGAGCCCTGGAAAGCAACAGGGGAGGATACCGAAGAGGTGGAAGAACGCGAGTGGCAATGGGATGCCAAGGTCTCCCCGCGCCTGGCCCCAGAAACTGGTGGTGCGCAGCCTCTCCCCCGCCCGCCTCCGCCTCTTCCGCACCCACCACTCTTCCCCTCCGCACCCTATCCTTCGTCCGCCTCTTCGGCGGGTCTCGTGAGGAGTCTCTTGCACCCTCCCACACCGTTGCCGAAGAGTCCGCAGAACGAAGCGGTGAACCGCGCACAAAAACGGCGCCTGAGGAGCCGCCATCTGAAGATTACGTCGTCCTCCTCCTCATCATCCATCCTGCATCCCTGCTTGCTCCTTGTAAACAGCTCCTCCCTGTCGCACACCAGATGTACTGTCAGAGTGGGCGGGAGGTTCCCCCTCCGAGTCACTCGAGGCCCCCAGCAGCGCTACGAGTAGAGGGCGGGTCTTCTCCAAAACGGGGCTCTCGCCTTGGCGCCGCGGGCCCTCGTCTTCAGCATGTTCAGACAGTTACACGGATGGGGGGTGTCGCTTGAGAATAGGACTCTCTCCCTGGCGCCTGAAGCCCCCGTCTTGAACACTTACGACTTCTACACGAACGGGCATCGACTCTTTTCCGAAGCGAAACTTTCGCCCTGGCTCCGCGGACAGCCGTCTGAACAAATCAAACTACTATACTCCAGATTTCGTAATTCGCCGGCCCAACGGGCCAGGGCGTGCTAAGATCTCCGGTAACAGGTAAACAGTATTTCTAGTTCGCGCGCGCAGGGCGGCCCCTGGGGGTCCCCGAGCGAAAAGTACCCCGGGCGATCCCCGGCAGATTCCCGGCAGACTAGGGGTCAGAGATGCCGGAATTCTGTTTCGGAGCCCAAGAGGGCTCCAGATCGCCCCAAGAGGGCCCCAAGAGGCCCCAAACATAGTCCAAGAGGGGCCCCAGACGCCCGAAGATCGCTCCACGACGCCCAAGATGGCCTCCAGACGGCCCAAGAGGCCTCCAAGATGGCCCGAGAAGCATCTAAGAGGCCTCCAAAAAGGGCCCCAAGAAGCAGAAATCGTTGATTTTCCATTGGTTTTTGAAGGTTTTTGGCGTTCTCGCATTTTCAGCTTCCGACGCTCCAAGACGCCCCAAGAGGCCCCCAAGACCGCCCCAAGACGGCCAGAGAGGTCTCCAAGAGGGCCCCCAAACGGCCCAAGATGGCCCCAAGACTGCCCAAGAGGCCTACAAGACGGCCCAATACACCCCCAAGACGGCTCCAAGAGAGGGCACAGACGGGGGACCCGAACGGGCATTTCGACATCTTTGCCCGAAGAGGCCCCCAGGAGCCCCCAAGAGGCCCCAGGAGGCCCCGAAAACACCTCCAACCGGCCCCCGAGAGGCCTCCCAAGAGACCCCACGAAGCCTGCCAAAGAGGCGTCTTGTCCACGACCAGGGTTGGCCCCAAAAATACTCCAAGAAGCCATCGAGAGACCGCCTCCTCGTCCTCATCCTCCCCTCTTCATCCTCCTCCTCCTCCCCCTCCTCCAACTTCTTCTCGCTCGCCACGAACACACAAACATATAGCAACATGGGCCGGCGGAATGAGCGAAGCGATTAAATAAAGGGAGGGGGGTCTGATTTCGGGGGGGGTCTCTTCCAGGCTATCTTGGAGGGCCTGAGGGGGTCTGGGGACGACGTTTTGGAGGGTTCTCCCACGGGGGGGGGGTCTGAAATGGCTTGTCTTGGAGAGTCCAGACCCCCTCCCTTTTATTACGAAACCTGGAGTACGGATAGACGGCGGTCTTACTTTCAAAATGGGGCTCTCGCCACACAGGGGAAAGGACGGCCGCTTCTCAAAAAGGGGCAGCCGCTGGATAGCCCGTTACATTTCACGAACATAAATCAAGCAGCAAGGTGCAGCAACTGTTGCACGGATGGTGGGCGAGTATTGTTCACAGCGGGGCTGTCACCGAGCACTTCCTCGACCATGAGGAGGTGCGCCCCAACCAGATCTCCCAAGTGCGGCGGCAACGGGCCCGTCGTGGGCAGATGCGCACAAACGACATGTAACCGCACGGACCACTGAAGAAATCAATCACATGAGTTGTGCGACGTGCGATGGGCGCGTCGTGGAAAGCTCACTTCAAGCATGCGCGACGCGCAACACTTGTAGCGCAAAATGTTTGATCTGTATGACTCCTGCTTGTTGCGTTCCTTATAACTCAAAAGAATACAAGGCGGTACCTTTCGAGACGGAGCGCCCGCCTGCATTGCGAGAACATGGGGCGCTCGTCTGCAAGAGGAACGCCTCGCGCAGTGAAAAAGGAACGCTCGTATGGGCTCAGGGGCGGGGGGCCTTGGGATGGGACGGTAAGTGCGGCATCGTTGATACATTTTGGGCCACGCTGGTCCTCAACCTGCCCTTCTTCTTCCTCCTCCTCTTCCTTCTCCTCCTCCTCCTCTTCCTCCTCCTCTTCCTCCTCCTCCTCCTCCTCCTGCTCCTCCTCCTGCTCCTCCTCCTCCTCCTGCTCCTCCTCCTCCTCCTTCTCATCCTCCTCCTCCTCCTCCTCCTCCTCCTCCTCCTCTTCCTCCTCCTCACCCTTACCCTCCACTACTTTCCTGATGCATAACTCCTCCCTGTCGCACCCCGATGAGTGTCTGCAGGGCGGGCCGGGCGTTTCGCCTGAGACCTCCTCACAATCTACGATATTGCAGCTGAGAATTTCCAACCGTTTTACCGGTGGAGGGCGGGCCGCTTCAAAATGTTGCTCTCGCCGTAGCGCCGCGCACATGTGCCTTGAAAAACTGCAAGGGTGTCACGGATCGAGGGCGGTCCGCTTTCAAATCGGGACTCTCGACTTTGCGCCGCACACATTCGCTTCTAAAGCATTGGAAGCAAGCTTCACGGATGGAGGACGGTTCCTTTTCAAAATGCGGTTATCGCCGTAGCGCCGCGCAGATTCGTCCCAGGAGCTTACAACAGTTTCAAAGATTCTCCGGGGATGGACAGAATCCCCCTTAGCAAAACGTGGTCAGTGTAAACGACCTCGGGCCCAAACCCGGCGGGCGCAAGCCCGGAAGATGACGGCCGCGGCGCCCTCTCGACAACCGAAAGGAGACAATTCACGAATCGACGCGTCAGGGTGGGGGTTCTGTCCGCCCCCCAAATTCTCATGGCTAACGTCCCAGGAAGTGGTGTTCTGGCAGAACGTCGGAGCGCCACTGCGCAACAGTCACGCAGATCTGCGGCGCTGGCATCCCGGGAATAATGATATGGCACGATCGTAGGAGAAAACATATATATATATATATATATATATATATATATATATATATATCTATATATATATTATTAAAAAAGTGGAAAGAAAGACAAAAAAAAACAACAAGGTGTTTTTCCACCGTGTTTTTTTCCACAGACTGTGCCTTTTGGTTCCTCAGACTGTGTTTTGTCCACGGATCGTCAAGACGCTAAAAATACGGCGATTCGCGGCGTGGCAATCCCAAAGACGGCGTTCTGGCACGATTCCGGATGATCCAACGGTTGCCTTCCAGCGGGGCACTTCCCCCAGCGAAGAGGAAAGCTTGGAAAAACTGCTCCTGGGTGGGGGTCAGAGCACGCACTCAGAAACCCCACTCAGAATCCGATCAGGGCTCTACTGTACTCTACCTTACTCTACTCTACGTTCCTCTACTTCACTCTACTCTGCCCGACTCTGTCATACCCTACCGTATCCTAACATACTCTACTCTGCTTCGGGTTGCTCTTACTCGACTCCACTCTATTATGAATTACTCATTAACTACTCTACTCTACTCTCCTGAATTATACTCTACTCTGCTCTGTCATACTCTGCCCTTCCCTACCATACCCTAACACGTTATATTATAATCGACTTTACTCTACTCTATTATACTCGACCTTACTCTACTCTGCCCTATTCCTATAATACTCGACTCAGCTCTGGCATGCTCTACTTCTGCTCTACTCTACCCACGTACTCTGATAGACTCTATTCGCCCTACTCTACCCTGCCCTACTCTACACTACACTACCTTGTCCTAACATACTTTACTCGACTCCACGATGCTCTTACAAAAGTCGTCTACTCTACTCCACTCCTTCACTGCTATGCTCTACTCTACTCTCCTCGACTATAATATAATATACTCTGCACTCGTCTAATCTACCCTAACATAAGATTGTCCATTGTACTCCTACTCCTACTCTTACTCTACTCGACTCTACACTACTCAGCTATGCTCTACTTTTCTCTATGTCTGGCCTACTCTACCAGTCTACGTACTCTTCTCAATTCGGCTCTACTCTACTCCTCCAATCCGATCTACACCTGCCTACTCTACTCTATCCTACTCTGCTCTACCCTACCGTATCCCACCCTACTCTACTCGACTCTACTCTACCCTCTACTCGACTCCTACTGTACTCTACTCTGTAACTACTTTAACTCTGCTCGTCGTCGTCATCGTCGACGTCGACGTCGTCGTCGTCAGCATCGTCGTCATCGTCATCGTACGTCGTGCGTCGTGCGTCGTGCGTCGTCGTGCCTCGTCGTGCGTCGTCGTGCGTCGTCGTGCGTCGTCGTGCGTCGTCGTGGTCGTGGTCGTTGTGGTCGTGGTTGTGGTCGTGGTCGTCGTCGTCATCGTCGTCGTCGTCGTGGTCGTGGTCGTGGTCGTGGTCGTGGCCGTGGTCGTGGTCGTGGTCGTGGTCGTGGTCGTGGTCGTCGTCGTGGTCTCAGTCGTCGTCGTCGTCATCGTCGTCGTCTCAGTCGTCGTCGTCGTCTCAATCGTCGTCGTCGTCTCAGTCGTCGTCTGTCGTCGTCGTCGTCGTCGTCGTCGTCGTCGTCGTCTGTTGTCTGTCGTCGTCGTCGTCGTCGTCGTCTGTCGTCGTCTGTCGTCGTCTGTCGTCGTCTGTCGTCGTCGTCGTCGTCGTCGTCGTCGTCGTCGTCGTCTCAGTCGTCGTCGTCGTCGTCGTCGTCTTCGTCGTCGTCGTCGTCGTCGTCGTCGTCGTCTGTTGTCTGTCGTCTGTCGTCGTCGTCCCAATCGTCGTCTCAATCGTCGTCTCAGGCATCGTCGTCGTTGTCGGCGTCGTCGTCGTCGTCGGTGGGGGGCGGGATTTCTGGACCCCTCAACAATTTCCAGGGGGGGGAGGAAACGGGGGGGGGATCTGGACCCCCCCACTAGTTCCCCCATCTTCCGGGAGGGGGGGGGGGGGCTCTGGACCCCCCACTCATTTTCCCTGGGGGGGGGGGCGTAACGCTCTTTCCAGTATCGTCGGTGAGTCACGAGTGTTGGGTTCACCCTGGCTCTACTCCTCCTTCTCCTCCTCCTTCTCCTCCTCCTCCTCCTCCTCCTCCTCCTCCTCCTCCTCCTCCTCCTCCTCCTCCTCCTCCTCCCCTTCCTCCTCCTTCCTCCTCCTTCCTCCTCCTTCCTCCTCGACCCTTCGCCCCTCCACCCCCTCAGCCCTCCTTGCTCCCTCGTCCCTCCCAGCTACTGGGTGCGCTGCAGGTCCAGCGCGCGGACCTCGACGTGGCGCGCGCGCGCGCTCGGGCGCCGGCCTCCACGCGGGTGCGTCGGCCGTGCGGGCCGACTGGCCGTCGGGCCGCAGGAACCGCGCGGCGGAGCCGCGCGCCCCTCGAGGGGCGGCGGGGCGCGGCGGGCGAGCGCGTGCGCTGTGCTGCTCTGCGCTGCGCCGCGCCGCACAGTGGCGTGCCAGGGGGCAAAAAGAGGGAGGACGAGGAGGAGGAGGAGGAGGAGGAGGAGGAGGAGGAGGAGGAGGAGGAGGAGGAGGAGGAGGAGGGGGGCGTGCCAGCGGATGCGCCAGGGGGTCGTGCCAGTGAGCGCGCCGCGCGCTGTGCCAGGGAGGCGCGCCGTGGGGCGCGCCGCGGAGCTTGCCTGCGAGGACGGCGTGCCGCTCGAAGGGCGGCAGGGCGGCGGGCGAGCCTGCCTGCGAGGACGCCAGCGTGGCGCTGGGCTGCCGTCGGCGGCGAGCCCCGGAGGGCAGGGAGGAGGCCGAGGACAGCGAGGGCGGGCGAGGAGCCATCGCCGGACGGCTCCTCGGGCGCCGCTTCTGTGTGCTGGTTCGCCGCTCGCCGCGGCGTGCGGCGGCTTGCCGCTCGCCGCGGCGTACGGCGGAGTCTGCGGCAGCGCTGCGGGAGGGTGCACGAGGATCCGCACGAGACATCTGCTCTCTCGCGCACGGAGGGTGCGGAAGAAATGGAGATGGACGGGGGAGAGGCTGCGTGCTCCCCCTTTTCCGGGGCCGGGCGCGGGGGGACCTCGGCATCCCATTGCCGTTCGCGTTCTTCCACCGACTCGGTGATATACCCCCCTGTTGCCTGCCGTCTCCTTCTTTCCTTCGGCGGCGAGCGAGGGGGGAAGCGAGAAGGCGCGGGTCTTCTCAGGAAGCTCGAAGACCCCTGGCCTTCTGAGAAATGTTCTGGGCCTTCCCCGAAGACACAAGAGAGACCTCTGAGAAGGCCAGATGGCTTCGGAGAAGCCCCGCGCCGCCTTCTGAAAAGGCCTCCTCCATCTCACTCCCCCCCTCACTCGCCGCTGAATTCCTGAGGGTCGACAGACTGCGTAGGATGGTCTTCGATGCGAAGGCAAGGTGACGCCTTGCCCGAAGCCGAAGCCGCAGGCGGGGCGCGGGACGCACCACGGCGAAGTGAACCCCACCCTCCCCCTCAGAAATCGTGGGGGGTAGGGGTAGGGTTCGCATGTGGCCCCCTAGCGGACGGGCTACCTCGGAGGCCACCCAAGGTTTCGACGACGGCCCGAGACGCCATACCGTCGGCCCGTATCACAAGGGTGCGCGATGAGGATGCAATGGACCTTGGACGCCCACTCCGAAGCTGTTCGAACGGGGCGCGGCCAACGAAAAAGACCAAGGATGGGCCGAGGAGGCAAGGATGCAAGGGTACCCGTGGGAAGGCTGTCCATCTTTACTATGCGGGTCGACTGTACCTCCGCCCCCCTCCTCCTGCGAAGGCGGGCGGTGGTGCCCGCCTTTCCTGCGCCGCCCGGATCGAGCCGCCTCCACAACGCTGCGCGCAGCCTTCCCAGGCGCCGGCCCGGTCGGGGGGCGGCCAACCGCGCCAGCCGCCTCCTCTTCCTTCCTTCCTTCCTCCCTTCCTCCCTTCCTCCCTTTCTCCCTTGCTTCCTTCGCTGGCACTATGAGGCCGAATGAAGACAACGCACGTGTCCGCATCTCACACGATCGCGCTCATAATGCAGTTGACGCCCTTCCGATATGCATACATCCATGAATGGAGGGCGAACGGTTTTCCAAATCGGGGTCTCGCCTTCGCGCCGCGTACACTCCTCTGAACCCATTCCAGCTGTAGGGCGAATTGTATGCAAAATGAGGATGCATGGGGATATCGCCCTGGCGCCGCGGACATTCGCCTTAGAAGTATCCAACAAACGCGTGGATCGAGGGCGACTTTCTTTGTACAAAAGGGCTCTCGCATGAGACATACTGAGCAGGGACCGACCGTCCCGGCATTCCTATAGTCCTACCACGAAATGTTCTTAGAACCCCAAAATGTTCTAAGAACAAAAACAATGTTCTTAGAACATACACCCAACAGTTCTTAGAACATACACCCGATGTGTCAAAACCAGACAGTATCAACAAGAAATGTTCTAAGAACATTTCGTGGAAACCACAAAAGGTTCTTAGAACATGGTTTGGTGGGGCTATGGGCGAGCCAAGACGCTTCGCCACTGCTGGAACCTACCCGAACTTGTTTGTCCCTGGAGAGGCGCGAAAGCGCGGGAAGGGGGAGGGAGGAAAGAGGGAGGGAGGGAGGAGGAGGAGGAGGAAAGAGGAGAGGAGGAATGAGGAGGAGAAGGGGTAGGAGGACGAGGAGGAGAAGGCGGAGGAGGCGGCGGAGGCGGAGGAGGGAGGAGGCCAGCCTGCAACCGGCACTGTGCAATCCGAAGCAGCGGCGACGAGAGCGGGCGGCAGCGGGCGAGCGCCCGGCAGCGGGTCCGCCAGCACGGGCGAAGCATACAGGAACGTACACAGCACAATGTTATGGAGCGTGGGCCCCAAAATGTCTCCAGCAATATAATTTTTATGTGTGTGAATGTGTAGATGTATGTATGTATGTTTGTGCGTGTTGTGCAACACATCCGGACCGAAGACATACAGATGCTAGAATGGCGTCCTGCAAGAGCACGAGAGCCTCCGCCGGCCACCAAAACACCCTAAACCATAAGATCACCGAGGGTATCCTTCCCCAGGGCGTGCGATAGATGCGACGAACAGTAAAATACCCTCCCCGTTCCGACCTAGATCACACTCTTCGCTCCGACTGCACACATTACGTGGTGCGAGACATGTTGTGCAACATATGTGGTGCAATATGCATTGTGCAATCTACGCGGTGCTATATATATATATATATATATATATATATACATGTATATATATATATATGGTGCAATCTATGCGGTGCAGTCAACGCGGTGCAACACATGAGGTGCGAACTATGCGGTGCGACCTATGCGGTGCGACCTATGCGGCCCAATCGAAGCGGTACAAACTATGTGGTGCAAGCAATGTGGTGCGAACTATGTGGTGCAGTCCTTCTTGCGGCGACGAAGTGGCGACGGGGCGGCGACGGCGAGCACGGACCCGCCAGACCGCCAGCCAGCCCCCGAAGACGGGCGGCGACAAGGCGGAGACGGGGCGGCGACGGTGAGCACGGAGCCGCCAGACCGCCAGCCAGGCGTTGTTCCTTAGAAGAGAAGTCAGAATCCGTAAGTGCAAGCACTGTTTGGGAAATTCTAGACTTGTGCAACATTTACACGGATAGCGGGCGGTCCCTTTTTCAATATGAGGCTATCGATTGAGACTTCGTCTCCGTACGAACAAATCCCGCGAACGCAGTTGCAGAGATGGAGGGCTGTCTTATTCAAAGCGGGGTTGTCGTTGGGAACTTCCTTGAATTTGATGACCCCAGACAGACAAACAAACAGACAGACAAACAGACAGACAAACAGACCGTCCTACACGCGCCGAGGGGCGGCCATACTAAGAGCGGGTGGGGAGGGCCGTAACCCTGAAAAAACTCAAACGTCACTGAAGATGCAGACGCCGGGGCAATTTCGCGACCTCAAACTGACTACCTGCCAGACCACCCCAACCCAACCCGAAGACCCGAATTTCGGGTTGGGGGGGGTAAGGGTTCCACACGTGTTTTTTCGACGTTTCCCGACCCCCCCCCCACTGGAAATCGAGGGTAAATCTGAGCCTTCGGGTTGGGTTGGGGTGGTTTGGTGGGTGGTGACAAACACATTTTGCACGGTCAGGTCAGCATTGTCAGAATACGATGTGGCAAAACATGGATAAACAGATTGTGTTCCGCAAGGTCGGTGGATTCAGCTGTGTCTGTGAATACACTGCACTGAAGGTATGAAAAATCGTGTCCGATTCATCTAGCAAGCCTCCTGTGCAAAATTGAAGAGTCACACATTTCCCGCCATGGGAACCCACACGCACGTCGCGACATTTTTCACCGAAGCCGTCTCTGGACAGAGATGATATTTGGAAATCGCGGTAGCTTCCCAAACGTATCTAACATATCGTTATTGGTGATGGATCCAGGGGCTGTTCTGCGACGGATGCTGAAAACGCTTGTTTTCCGCAGCGACTTGCCAATCTATAACTGTTCTAGCCTCTTGTGCGCACCACTGTTGGCGGTATTCCTTCCAATCGTCCGGCGTAACAGGCCGCATTGACACGCCAACATCGGCGCCTTTGGCCGAAGGAGCTCGCATGTGTGAAACAATGGGTGCCTTTTAGCGCATCGGCGAAACGGAACGATATATAAATACAACGGGAAGAAACTCTCCAAGAGTCTTCTAAAGAGTTAAAATCAAGCTCAAACAGGGGACTTTCTCAGCCGGCCCAACTTTCGTGAGTTTAAAACTTCTGTACTCCCCACCGTGCTCTGCAAAATGCGAAATGACGGTGCCGCCTCGTTCGAGGCACTGGCCAGACGCTGTGGAACATGAGAAAAATCAGCCCTCGCCGTCTCTTTCCCTTCGGTCGCGACCCGACGACGACGACGACGACGACGCCGCTCGAGACCTTGCCTTGGCGGAGGGGTCCTGTCGGCGCTAGGAGAATGAGTCCTCCTCGGCAGTCAATTTCGTCATGCCCGTCTTGAGCAGATGTAACTGGGCAGCGCTCCCCTCACTAATTTGCCTTCGTCATCACGTCCACTGGCAAAAACGGATGGCGCAGCCAGCGGACGGTTCCCCCCAGTCGTGACAGACTCTCCCGGCATATGGCCATGTCCACTGCCACTCTCCGGTCGTGTTTGGATCCCCAGGTGTTTAAGCCCAGAGCGTCGACAATTCCCTTGGCATCGGCCACGGCCAGATTCCCACTGGGCTGAGCGTTCAGCGTACAGCTCGGCGAAATAGAGAGGCGAAGGGCTCAACCTTGCCTTGCCAGCATTCATGGAGGACGGTCCCATACACCACATCTTGGCACAGGAGTTGGAGCCATTCTGCCTCCGCTAGTACCGCGCTCAGGGCCTGTACCTCACCAGCTAGCGTGGATGGGACTTGCCTCCGTATCTTGCTAGACCGCCACGAGAAGGGGAGAAGCGCGAGCTCGATTCCCAGAAGCTCTGCTGTTATCGGCCATGTATACTTGCCAAGCCTGTTGTGGTCGGTCTCCGCTCTTCCCAGTCGGATGCCGTCGAATGCCGTCGAAAAAAATACATTTCCCAGGGTGGTGTTCCCAGATCGTAAGTGGCAGACTCGCGGAACCCCGGAAATAGACGACCATGTCATTGGCTACAAGAGCGCCCCCCGCGGTCGGGCAATTCACTTGGCTGGCTAAGAGGAAAGCTGCCCCGCTGGCTTCTGGACAGGTCTCGAGACCCACCCAGTTCAGTCGATATATCAGTGATCGAAATTCTTTCATCTGGATACTGTTCGGCAGCATTTCGTGTTTTGCTCTCTGGTTCCGTGGGATATGCATACGTTTGATATGTTCCAAACTATATTTCTCTTGGTCGACCAACACCCGATCGTGGAACCTCCGTATCCGCCTCACAATATGGCCCACTCCCGTCTCGTCTACGGTTCGCATCTTGCCGAACGTGAACCTCTTCCGGTACTGTTCGAACTGTCCCTCTTGCAAGCCGGGGGCGGTGGATATAGCCCAGTCGTCGACCTCTATCAGAATCATGGCGTCTGGGCCTGTGCCGGAACCCCTCTTGACCATCCAGCAGGGCTCCAGTCTGGTCTTCACGTAGCCGATACTCTCGAAGAACCGAGCGGTTGTCTGATTCAGTGCGAGGGGCGCTTCGTCGAGGCCGTACACCGGCGCGATGAGATCGATAAGGCTTCCTGAGGGCAAGTTCAGCCCTTCACAGGGCTCGACGAAGACACGTACCCGAGGCCTTAAGGGGTCCGATTGGCATAAGGCGTTCTTCTGATATCCTATCATCAGGTTGTGTCCCAGGGAAAGCGAAACGGCAAGAAAGAGCATCAGGGCCTCCATCTGTGGAGTTGGGGCACATATTCTGAGCTCGTGGGTTTCGGCATCTTCGTGCCCCCTAGCGCACCAAGGGCTCTTGGCCTTGGGCCTCGCGAAAACCCCCTCCTGAAGCTTCCACCTCCGGACCATCCTGGACGAAACGACGCGGGAGGGGAAGGCCTGTCTGAGGCGCTTGCCCTCCTCCGGAGGGTGCACCTTAACAACTCCAGTTCCTGAAACGGATGTCCACTCGGCGGCATCGGACTCGGCAAATTCCGAAACTTCGTCCTGCGTGAGGTTCTTAAGAGAAATCTCTCCCCCTAGAGGTAGGCAGTGTCAGGCATCCCTTATCACTTCCTTCCCCGGGGATAAGTTCCACGTCACAGTTCTCATAATAAAGGTGGTCCAATCCCCGCTCCATCCCTCCTCACGGAGTTGAGAGTTAACAGAACCGAAGTACAAATCCAGCTGTGGCGGCGAAAGGGGCCACAGGGGGCGATCGTCCTCTTCCGGGCACTCTCTCGGACTCTCTGGTGGAAGTAGTAGTAGCAGTAGTAGTAGTAGTAGTAGTAGTAGCAGTAGTAGTAGCAGTAGTAGTAGTAGTAGTAGTAGTTGTTGTTGTTGGTGTTGTTGTTGTTGTTGTTGTTTTTATTATTGTTGGTGTGATAACAGTAGTAGTAGTAGTAGTAGTAGTAGTAGTAGTAGTAATAGTAGTAGTAGAAATAGTAGAAATAGTAGAAATAGTAGTAGTAGTAGTAGTAATAGTAGTAGTAGTAGTAGGAAAAGTAATAATAGTCGTCGTCGTCGTAGTAGTCGGAGTCGTAATCGTAGTAGGAGTAGTACTGGTAGTAGTATAAGTAAGAGTAGTAGTAGTAGTAGTAGTAGTAGT